>CAWZYM010000229.1:245000-617500 GCA_963966185.1 Rhabditoides inermis | reverse complement strand
TTCCCAAATACAACTAATGAGAACTAAATTGAACTCGCCCTCATATATATATAAATTCAACAAAACATTTGAAATCAACCCACCCTGAAGGCAGCCCTTGTTTCACAGAGAGAGGAGTGACACGAGTACGCAATACGGTGCATCCGGGCGCCCGGAAGAGACACCCTGCAAGAGAACCTTCCCTCACCCTCTCCTTCCTATTTTTCTCTCTCTCTCTCTCTCTCTCTTTCTCTCCCTCTTTCTCCCTATGTCTTTCCCTCCCTCTCTCTCTCTCCCTCTCTCTCTCTCTCCCTCTCTCTCCCCACTCTTCACCTGTCGTCGTCATTCATGGCGAACAACCACATGGACGTCTTCACCACCAGCACATTCGGATGCGACGGGTCGCACGAGGAACACGACGACGGCTGGAAATCTCTCTCTCTCTCTCCCTCTCCCTCTCCCTCTCCCTCTCTCCTCCCTCTCCACTCACCACCTCTCCCCTCCTCCTCTTTGCCGGCTTCTCCCCTCCTCCTCCTCCCTCCTCCTCCTCCTTCTCCCCTCTCCAGTATACGCACGCGTGGATGCGAGTCGATGCATCCTCTGTCACACAAGATGCGAGTCGGGTGCCGAGACGGCTGACATTTAAAATATAACGTAACTATAAAAATAACGCTCAAAAGTTACATGGTGTAAGTAACAACTGTTCAATAAACTGTAATCCTCTCACCGATACAGGCTGGCCTTATCGGCTGCGACATGACAGGGCTGTCCTATAGCGTCCTTCACTGCACACAGAAGGAACTCGTGGCCAAAGTGCGCTGCAACAAACAACACACACTACCCATCTCAAACTCGCTGTGAGTGGCTAATCCCACATTATGTCCTCAATAATTCATACACCAATCAATTAATGTTGTTGACACACTGACCATAGCTGTAAAGGAGCACTCGTCTGTCGTCTCCTCCCGCCAACCAGTCAGCACACACACGGACCAGCTCCCCGCGAGACTCCTCCCGGAAATGATCGACATCCAACCTTCTCTCTCCCCTCTCTCTCCCCTCCCGCACCTGCTAGGCATCCATACATCTCGATAGCAGAAGGTGCTATCGAAATAGAGAGCATCGACCCTCGGATGCGGACGGCTGAAATTATTGTGAAACAAATAGAATTTTGCGCTGTTTCATGATTTTGTGACCTATAACGTTATTTTAATACTGATGAACATGAAATTGATTGCGAATCACACGTGTGAACAAACTAGAAATACGTATTTCTCATACGGATATACGCACGCAACCAGAGGTCGCGAAATTCGAAACCCTTCTCTCTGCTTTGGCCTTCTCTGGCCGACGTTCTCATGACACTCGTCGTTGAAATTCAAGACACACCTACCTTTTTCGCACTATTATATTCCACAATTCGCTGCCGGCTAAGAAAACATTGAAAGACGTTCGCTGTCTTCTCTCTTCTATCAAGAATGTCTTTGAACGAACGGAAAATGTACTATTGTTTTCTGTGAACGAAATGATATTGATGCCTTCAATGAATCAAACATGTATTCATATCCATGCGCATGGCTTTTTCTTATTAATATATTAATAAATGCAAATATTTAATTTCCGCATTGTTTCTATGCTATGCAGCCAACATTTATTAACCAAAACCAAGTAATTCAATATGTATGAATGTATGCATGTTCAATCTTCAAATCTGATAACAAACAAAATCTGGTAACAAATAACATAAATTGACTCTGCTATCCATATAACAAACATCCCTCCCACAAGCCATTTCCATATGTATACAACTGGCTCCGATTAATAAGCTTTCACACGTTCTCTCCACTACTATCACTTTCAACATCTCCTCCCCCCTATATTTCTCTCACCTCGCTAGTTCCTTCATATCCTTCCAGTCTTCTGGGGACATCCGGAAATCTCCAGTGTACAGCACTCTCTCTCCAAATGACAGCTCAAAAAGAAACCTAAATGTATGTTATATACTAAATACTTGAGCTTCGACAGTTATAAAAATGTGTTCTTATGTTTTCAACTACGTTCTTCTGACAATTTAATGACACCTTACGTATGAAATGTTGAAAACATCTTAATTACGAGCATCGTTGTCGCTAAAGACCCATAATTATGTGAGTCGTAAATGCTCCAAAATTGCCGACTCAGCAGATGACAAACATTGAAACAGTGAACAGTGCTGTTGAGATAGTATAGTATATGCCAGCATGGGCAAGATTCCTTGTCCTATTTTTCTTTTTCTAAAAGAATCTACCTTTTTTTCTTACATTAATTTCGTTCTTGTGACCGTAGATGGGGCATGACGCCTGTTGGCTTCCATGAATCGGTTTGCCATATCATTTGGAATGGGTCAATTTCGAAAAAATGGTTGATTTCGAACCAGTCACCTTCAGATAGAGTGACGAATGCTCTATGTACTGACATGAACAACCGACGTGCGCCGAGCCCAGATTTCTATGTATATGGAAACCTCATTGTTGATTGAATAGCACAATTCTAAGATACTCTAATTGACATTTATAAAATAATCAAACAGCTTATTCACAGCTTTTAAAGCTACTTCCGCTTGTATTATGGTAGATGTAGACCAAGAAAAAAAACGTTAGCTTTTCATGTATTTGCTTTTTGCATGTTGCACTCTTTACCAACCACATATATAATGGTTATTTGCCATTCATTTGATATTAATCTATTTTCCACTCCACCCTTCTATTTCCGACCTCTGAATATTCTCATTGTGTCCCGTGCTCGTGCACCAGAGCAGAGAACCCTCGAGTCGCCTCCGCAAGGGCGAATCTCATGAGATCACCAACGTTCTCTTTCAGCCCCTCTCTCACGCATTCATTATCGCTTCGAGAGCGCAGAGGTGTCCCACAGGACGCTCCATTATTTTATACAGCCACTTCAATCCCTATACTCACTGTTTTAATTGAAATACTATATAAACTTTATTCGCAATGATTGCCAACTTCCGCACAATGTCGTACATTATTGGAGGTATGTGTTTTCATTGAAATATTAATATTATCGAATATATATTTTTAATTATCCATTGTTGAGGATTTTCTATCTCCTTTTCCGTTGTACTCACACTATTCGCCATATCTCGACTCTACAATGTGCGACATAGAAAAGTGATCACAATATTCAATATATTCATTGCAAATATATTCTTTTAGCATCTGGTTCTTATCGCCGGAATCACATTTTTCGATGGAATGTATGCATTTGGAATATTTCTCACTGGTCTTCAACGATTCGCATTAGAAAGTTCTAAATGTGAGGCTATTTTTTTACAACTTCACATTATAATACAACACATTATTTGAGTGCAAGCGCCGCTGTACTCTTGTTTCTACTCGTTCACGAATCAATTCATGATTGTCGCGGCTCCAATCATCGGCCTATCGTCTCTTTCTAACGCAGCTGACAAGGCATGTGCTTTCTAGAATTCAATTTCCAACTGAACACAAACAGGCCCTAGCAGTCTTCACCCCGACATTCTACCGCACATCATCCATGAAAGTGACACTTGTACTTTTAGGAGGTAAATGAAACCACATTGCACTTGTCATACTTGTACTAGGTCCTTTGCTGCTTGCTATCTTCTACTTATTCTACACCCACATTGAAATACTGAGTGTCGAAAACGTGTTTGTATCCGCGCAGTGCTCCAATGCAGAGGTGAGCCGACCGTCACATTAAGTAGCCACTACTACAGTAAAAATAAAGACACCTTGAAGAACGTTTCTTTAGTGCACAATTCATTCCGTTCATTGAGGTGCTCCGTTCGTTTCCTGTCATTCGTTACATGAGAATGACAAGTGTAGTCGTCAGCTGTGCCATCTATGGATACATTAGCTTATTCGTCTACTTTGTGAGTTGATTGAGTTGATTACAAAAATATTTCAACCTCCTAGTCATTAAAGAGAAAACACTCGTGGAACATTCATTCCAAGAACATATCAACCGTCAATAAAACACTACGTACGTTTTCCACTGTTCAATGTCGTGTAATTCAATCCATGTTCAGAGTGCCTCATGATAAACTCTATTATTCTCTCATTCCTGCCTGATCTGGCATTGCTTATGAAACTGCTCAACTTTCACGACGACTATTCCATCGTATTACATCTCATGATTCTTGCTAAGGTGAGAAAGTTTCATTTCTCCAAGCTTCCCTCTTCTCATACGTGCATGTATAAACAAACGTTTTGCACGTCCTTGACAGCAATAGGCACGCACGCAGTAGAAAATATTATATCACCTACATATCACATTTCTTTATAAAATACTATTTTCAGCCCCTTGGCAACATCGTCATAATCCAATGGCGCCAGCGGGCTATTCGAAGAGAGTGTCTCTCAGTGATCCGGTGCTCAACTTGCCCTCACAACAGCATATCCCAATCACGATCTTTGCACAACAACTACATTTAAATAATTTTAATGTATAATAATCATTGTAAATACATCACTGTTTATCGCTTCGTTTCTTATTCGAAAGAAGTGAGTCAAACATTTTCTTGTAATAATATTGGTATATATCAGCACCAGCAGTGATAAATAATAGAGTACCCAGAAAAAAATAACGTGTTGGAAGGCGCAGTAAATTTGCATGAGATAATGTTTTTTTTGCAAATGGATGAAAAAGGCTCACATAACACTTCCGAGGCAGTGCCTTGCGGGGAGGAGGGTGACTGTGGCAGACTCGCCCCTCGGAGACTCCAGCACAAACGGACAGTGCGCCTCGTGACCCACCACCCAACACTGCAAGAGGGACACACATTGGACAACCAATACGAATCTCTTACTTAGCCATCTAGCAATACTCAATTTTCCGACTGGCAAATAGCAACCCATCCAGGTGCCTGATTGGGTGATACCTGAACGCACCTCCTCCCAGTGAGGGAACCTGTCGAGTAGGAGCTGCTTGGTGATGGAGTGGCAGTGGAGGGGCGAGGCGGACAGGCGACGGGCCATCGAAGCAGAGTCCAGGCCCGACATGTGGTCTGCAACAAACACACCATCCCTCTCACCCCTCTCCCTCCCACTGACCAGTGTGTAGATGGCTGAGCAGGAACCCGCTGGCCGTCTCGTTGGCCTGCTCGAATCGGTCGATCGCCAGCCACGGCGCCTCCTTCAGACGACCGCTGAACGTGCTCATTCCAAACACAGAGCCGGCCTGAAGGATTGTGGATTGTGGCAATATTATGGACCGATAGTCTATCGCGCTGGAATAAAATATGAGTACGTGCGGGTGATGGGCCGAAATGGTCCAATGCATCTTCACGAGTGCATTTTTTTCAACACAAATTACAATTTGTTCGCTATTTCCAAGTGCAAATGTAAAAAAAACATATTGCGTAATAAGCACGTCCGCTGTTGTGCAAAGTGAACTATTCTGTTGAATACCTATACCAGATTGTCGTATTGATAATGGTTCTCTTGTTGCTTGCGTCCTCTCTTTCCTATGACCAATAACAGGTATCTTAGTTTCTACCCACAAGACTGAAACTCCCTTCTTACGCATTTCTCATTCATTATACCTTCCTCATCTCGTTTTATTCAATTCAGATGACACTTATAACGTTGCGTGTTATTTCCTACATCGTTGAAGGGAGTTTTATTTTAGTTTACATTCATAATCATGAATGCACGTTCCTCAGGGACTTTGATATCACTTGTCATTGCAACATTCGTTTTCGTAATCCTCCACATGCCTGAAGCACTCAAGGTCAATTCAGATCATGATACATGTCCCAAACATTTATAGAGCAAACACCTACTCTTGGCGACGGGAATATCAGGTGATTTAAAGTGACAATTTTATTGATCCGCAATCGGAAAAATTTTGAATTTTGAATTGGCGCGCTTTACAAATTCTGGCTATAACTATTGAACTCGAAATGCGTTTCACATAGGGATGTGTTTATCGGCTTCTACGGCTCAAGTTTATGCTAGAAACTGAGTTTCACCTCAAAATTTTATTTCGAAATTCCAGTCTTTCAAGACGTTTTCGACAATCAACTGTGATGTAACCTCACTTTTTACCCACAAAGCATTCAAAATCAACTATTTTTTGGGGCAAAAAATAGTTTAAAATCATGAAAAAAGTTCTAGTTTTCAGGCTTTTTAGATGTTATTTGATGTTTCCTTGAACTTTTCATCAGTGTAACATCATTTTTAAGTGAAATTGTCACTTTATGATTTAATCTATCAAAGTTATATACATTAATTTAGTATTCGACGGTCTTTATGCATTTGGAATAATGCTAACTGGAATAAATCGAATGTTAGTGGATTCACCTGACAGTGAGTTCATTCGTTGAGTGGTCATTACTTGACGCAGGAATCACTCTCAGCTACGGTTCGTCGTCGCGTGTGTTTCTACGCGTTCATGTCTCAACTCATGATTGTGGCTGCTCCCATGATGCTCACCAACTTCGCCAATGCGGCGGACAAACTGCTGGCAGTGTTTGCACCCTTCTTCTATCAGGCTGCGTCAATCAAAAAAGGCATCAATAGCCCGTTATCACTGGGCGCGAGATCATTCGACCGCGCAATTCGCGCTCATGGCGGTCTCTTTTTAGGGAAATGAGGGTCATTTGCAAGTCTAATGAAGCAGAGTCTTCCAGCTTCTAGAGTTAATAACTCTGTTCCCGAGATTCCTATTGACACGAAACTTTCACAGGATGTACGTGGTACTTGTCCCCATAGAACCTTCTCGGCGATTTTTGATTGTTCAATTCGTTTCCGAGGTATCAATCGATAACTTCCTATGTACGACCATTTTGTAGGTGATTCACGCCAAGAAAAATACCTCTATTCAAAGTTGACCAAATTGCACCAAATTTTGATATGTTCTACCCAGAGGCCATACCGACAGAATGTCCTCGTTAGAATTTTTATTTTTACGTTTATTACAGTACTGCTTCACAAAACCTCCAAATTGACGAGCATTTACATAAATTTCTCGTCATTTCGCCCTATCTGGAAGCTTGCCGATAATGCCGTACGATGAAATTGGGGAATGGCCTATATAATGGGGAATGGCCTATTAATACAGACGGATCATTCCCTAAAACCCCAAGAAAAACGCACTTCGTTTCTCTAGATGTTTTCAGAAGACACGGTCACTACTGAAGGAAGAGAAGGTAACAGAGATGAACACAACATTGCGTGAGACATCATATCTCTGAAGACAGTATGGGAGATCAAATGTCTTTTCAGAATGTTTCATGATCAATTCAATGGTGTTCTCTTTTATTCCGGATCTGTTCCTACTGCTGGAAGTCTTTCGATTCCATGACAAATACGCCATTGTCCTGCACCTTATGATACTCACAAAGGTGATTTCAAAGACGTAAATTACGAACATTAGTATTCGTTTGAAAAACCTTTTCCTTTTCAACTACGTCTGTATGTTTGAAAAGTTATCATGATGATAACGCAAAAATAATTTGACTTACAAGAGAAGCACTAGTCTCGCTCAAACTTCACTAGACATAATGTTTTTATAAATGCCGGGGGCGCGGCTCAGTGGATAGAGCGTTCGCCTCTCAATCTCACGGTCGCTGGTTCGATCCCCCTCGGAAACAACCACTCTTGTTAAATTCACTCAGCCCCTGTGGTGTAGCAATCCACTCTCATGTCATGGTAGTCAGAAGACGTCACAGCACCATCTACGGACTCAAGAACGGAATTCAAGACGTCCGACGCCACCCAATCCAACTCCCTCTGCTAACGTTGTCGTAATTCAAGAACCCCATCTTGTTCTCGACTAGGAGGGCCCCGGATTCAACCGGCTGAAAAAAATGGTATTCCCCCGTTCACGGTACGGCAATCATCTAGCCGCACTAGACACTTTTTTGATTCGCGTACTGTGAAAAGGAGAGAGCCCTTGATGAACATTGTGATCATTCTGTGGCGCAACGTCAAGTTGAGAAGAGAGGTGTTCGCATTCCTCACCTGCTCACACTCTACAGTCAAGCAACATGTGCTAGTGTTGTAGTTGTGTGTCCCAATTAAGAGCACAACTCTAATGTAATGTAATGTAATGTTTATCGTAATCGACTAGGATAGGTGTACACGGGAGCAATAAACAACGAAGATGCAAATACAACAATGTACAGTACATGCTACCGTAATATTTGGGTGGATAGATGCTGCTGCCGTGGGAGACAGACCGCAGTAGAGTGATCGCACCCGCGCCCCCGATGCCTACCCCGGCACCGCCCCCAGAGTGGAGTGGCTACCACATAGTGGAGTAGTGCCGCTAACTGTAATTGAGGAAGACGCGCAGCATTGCGCGGTAAAGTGCAGTCAGTATACTAGTTCGCTGTATATGATTTCAGAATTTCATGAGATAGTTCGTCAGATTTGTTTTGAATATTTTGGAATTGTCTTCACAGACGATGGAAGTTGGTAACTGATTCCAAACAGTGCAAACTCTGTGAGATAGGAAAGATTGTTCGAGAGCAGTGGTTGATTTTGATAAGATTTTTAGTCCATTTCCTCTACTCCTTGACTGAATTGAAGATTCTTTTGAGTACAATACAATCGGATTGTCTTCTTTGTCCACCCAAACTTGACCATACACATACTTGTGTGCAGTACAAACATCTTTGATTGTTCTGCGCAATGAAAGAGGTTTGAGATCAAGTTCTTTCAGTCTTTGATCATACTCAAGATTCGGACAAAAACGTTTTGTAAACTTTCTTTGAATTTTCTCAACTGGATCCCAGTAAGTTTTCTTTATATCAATGAGGCACTCAGTATTGTATTCCAAAATAGGTAAAACCTTAGCAATAAAGAGCGTCATGAAGCCCTTCTTATTAAAACTGAATGCTCTGAACATATTATTCATAATTGCACCTGCCTTACGAGCTTGCTGTAGTAAGTGAATTCGAGGTTTAAGATCACTTGATATTTCAACTCCAAGATCTCGGATATGGTCTTTTTGTTGCAGCTGTATTCCGCCAATAGAATAACACGAATCATGACGTTTTTGTCTTCCAGTATTCGTACACAGTACAGCGCACTTGCCAATTGAAATTTTTAATTGCCGATTAGAGTTCTGTAGTATCTGTATCCTCTACTGATATGCCCCGCTCCTCGATATATTTTCATTTGATTGGTTATGTTAGATATACGAATAAAGGATCATTCGTCATGGGTATTGTGAGAACTTCACTATAGTTCTATGGATCATGGCGCGCGAACTCGTCGTTGCCAAAGAACACATTGGGAAACATCGTTCACTTGAAGCATATGTGTAAAACATGTTTACCTAACATCCACATTTCCACGTTGCACCCGCAAAACGTACCTAGACCTCGCAATAATTACTACTATCTGTACCCGCTAAACGCTCACACTCCTCACAGACTCACAGTCCTAAACTTCTACAAAGTTTTTTTATACTTTCAGCTACAGAAATACTAATTTCTGCATTACTGGCCACAATCTGGTTACAAGAACAGATCATCTTTCAAAGATATTCCCAGGCTTACCTGAAAGATGTGTACTGTGAACATCAGCCTTGAAAAGGTTTTGAGATAGCATTTCTATGGAGCAGAGAACGAAAACGATAGTAAGAACGTTAGTCACTAACTTCGATCCAGCATTTGTGGAAAGTCATAGCGCCAAATCGCGTGGTTGCTGACATTCAAATTTCCTTCCGACAGGAAAACAAGATGGTTTCGACTTTCGTATATCCCCATAACCCAACGTCAAAAGTTTGCTAGTTGGGGGGGGGGGTTTCACTTTGCCATTTCCTTGTGAGTTATTTGGAAATACAACTATTAGCAGACCATTACGTCAACATTAAATAAGACCTAATAGGCCATATCTGAATCGTTCAGTCAGTTCAATTTGATTATCCTCGTATTCATTTTCAAACACACAGAAACCTAAAATAACATAAAGATGCTCCGATTTCCGATTGTAATTCGCAGGTTCTCTCCCGAACATGCATTTTATTTGGGATGAACTACGAAAAGATTAATTGCTATCTGTGACAGTGCTGTATAATTGAGCTTTAGATGTGTTTCAGACTAATACGGGGCAACGATTGTTCTCATTTCCGCGTATTCAGTACCATTCAAAAAGCATGAATCCCCTTTATCTCTCTACTGTCGCTTCTCATTTCGTTGAATTCACTCGCACTAATACTTGATAGCATTGTCAAATTGTCATATCGCGATGTTCCTGGTTTCTAACTCTTAGCATATCTTCACCCATTTCAGTATCCAACTAAGACCATCCTCCACAACCTTCACATATGCTATCTTCTCATTATGTATCATATGTTGTCGGAGGTACGTATAGTGTGTATTATTTTGAAAAAAAGACACACTTCAGGCGGTCTGATCACTCTTATAATCGTATTCCTGGTAATTACCATCTTCTTCATTCCTGGAGCTGTGAAAGACAACAACTACGTTCTCATCATGGGCATTCTAGTATTCGACGGTCTCTATTCCTTCACATACATCACAGTCGGCATCGACAGACTACTGCTAGAATCGGAAGACGGTAACATATTATTGATCGGATTATGTAATGTATCAGTTCAGAACAGATCCCTCGTTCTGCATGCTTTTACAAACTAGATAACCAGATAATGTTATTGGGTAACACGAGTACGAGTGATTCTCGATTGCACTTGGTCTTTTGAAGGCGCGCACCTGATCGGTCTGTCCAACTTGTCGCACTCGCTGGACAAGCTAGTGGCAGTCTTTCTCCCAACCTTCCACTCGCGCGCCTCCTGCCTCCTTCCACTCTCCCTACTCGCACTCCCACTCTCTATCGCTACAATCTACTTCGCATACGCACATGTGGAAATGTACCAGCAGTCCCGGCATAACTCTGAGCTCATTTCAGCGCTATGTCCCAACATTGTGGTGAGTCGTATGGCTATCAGACAACTGCTGCACCATTCACATAATGTTCCAAATAACAAATTATAGGTACTAGACTCCTACTCAGTTGTCCGCATCTCTCGCATCATCTCTGTAATCATCAGCTGTATTATTTACTTGTTTATCTCTATCTACCTGAGATTTGTGAGTTGTGATATAATGGAGGCTTTGGCCATAATACATTTGTTTCTTAATATTTTGATTAAATTCAATTTTTCTTCAATTTTTCCGAAATTTTCGAACATACTTACCAATGAGTGTTAAAAAGCAGCTGTGTAATTTTAATCAACAATGTGTTTACTAATGATTCTTTGTGATAGTGATGTCTTTTTTCATAGAAAACGTCAATCGCCAATAACACTGTGAATGAAATGGCTGCGACACTACGTGAGACATTTTTTCTCCTTTTTTGAAATATCTAGACGGCATACAGAGTGCCACTTTGTGCCACTTTTTACCAAGTGTATTCTTCAGCTTCAGACATCTCTTTCAGATTGTTTGATGCTCAATTCGATCATTTTAACTCTAATTCCTGACATCCTTCTTCTCGGAAAATTCATAGTGTTCGGAGATAATGTATCCTTCATTCTCTTCAACATCATGTTATTTAAGGTATGACAGAGTTTAATTGATTACTCGAATATCCCATTTAATTTCTTTCATTGTAGCCACTAGTCAATGTTATCATCGTCATCTGGCGGCAAAGGGAAATAAGATCAAGGATTCTATCGATATTATGTTGCTCATGTCTGAGCAAAACAAATAAGACAACCCCTATTTCCATTGTCTCTACTGCTAGATTTTCGTAGAGCATTTATACTGGAGCGGGTTTTTTTTGTGAATAAAATAAAACGAGGTATTTACGATCGCCTGGAACGAATAAAAACGAGACTATAACACATATGTTGATCTTCCTAACACATCTTTATTAGAGGTAAATCGATCCCTTATCACTAGTATTTACATACAATAACATTCGCGCGTAATACAAGTATGAAAACTGAGTATAACCATGAAAATGGGGAACGTAGATACTTTGCAAATAATATACGAAAATCTGCGAATACGAAAATACAAAACCATAGTAGAAAACCACGAGGTATGAACTCGTTGATGAATACAGAAAATGACTAAGAATACAAAACGAATTTCCTAGTCGAAAAATACGAATCTCCTTAAGGGATAAATATTGATAACAACAATAGAAGATAGGGGAGATCGTCGAATCATAACATACATGGAGGAGACACAGGGAGAGACAACATACAACGCATTGTAAATACCGTATACCTTACAGTACACACTACCGCGTTATTTTTGTGTACTACCCAGATGAGGGAGACAGCATGAACAGGGAGGAAGGCAGCACTCGATGCTCTACCCAACCTTCCTCCCTTGTTGTCCTCTCTTTCCTAGTGGCGGTCCGCCGAAGACACCGATCCCGGACCCACGTTCAGCAGAATGTTATCCAGTTCTTGCAGCGCACTGCAACACGGCCGTTATATGAGAGGGAGAGGGGAAGGGGGGGAGAGAGCGGACAGAGTACTCACTCTGTGATGTGCACCTCTATCCACGCAGGCGTCTCCTTGATCGTCTCCCGTCCATAGTCCGGCCCCCACCCCTTCACAAACGACACGTTCAACACGCAGATCCGGCGCAGATCGTCCGAACACACTGCCAGCGCCGCCTAAACACGCATTTTGAATACATTTTAGAAAACAGCAAACATTACATTATTCTTTATCAATGTGCGTGCCATTGTACCCCACCTTGTTCATCTTGTCCTTCTCCTTTTCCTCTCCCACATCCGGTTTCTGCTCGTTCTCCTCCTTCAGTCCGTCCTCCTCCTCCTCCCTCTCCCTCTCCTCCCTCCCCTCCTCCTCCATCTTCTTTCTCTCCCTGTCTATGGCTGCCATCGCTTGGATGCGCAGCTGCGACAGACACTGCTTCTTGTCGAACACCTACGAACACATTGTCACACACTCAGTAAATCGAAAAAGGCGCACCTTAATGGCACTGCCGGGGTATATCTTGTGTATCGAGTCTCCCATGACTCGTCCGGCCTCCGTGTCGAGGTAGAGACTGGTGCAGAATATGGGGAAGCGGCTGCACACCGACACCCACACGTCGCCGTTCTCCTTCAGAGACAGACGCACACCGTGACCAAGCAGCACACTGCAATACAAACACTCCAAAGACAGAACCAATGGTAATAACTAATAACACTCAACCATAATCTCCTCACTCCATACCAAAAACCGATCGCCATACGCCATCATCGCAAATACTCGTGATTTATCTCGAAATCTCGATACCATTCTCAAAAAATCAAACCATAAAATGTTCATATTTTACAAGAAACATCATTTCCAAATCTGCAATGCTCCCCCCTCGACTCACCGCACTTTCTCCGTCTCCTCGGTGCGCTTGAGATTCTGTAGGTTTCCGATGCAGAAGCGCGAGTCGTCCTCCTCTGCGAAGCCGCCGTCCACAAACACCTCCGGGGTAGACACCTTCTGCACAACCACACATTCCACACATTACACATACATGCACACCCCATAACATGCCCTCCATATTCCAAGAGTTTCAAGGCAACAGACGCAGACAAGTAGACGCAATGGTCAGCTCAGATTAGAATATGTAGAATAACTAGAAAAGCGAGAAAAAAATATGTAAATATGTCACTAATATGTCACCCCAACAATACAATAATAGTCTATACCAGTTCAAGAATGCAATGAATGACTCACCTTTCTCACTCCACACGCCTGATCCAGCTCGTAGTAGGAAATCTCACACCACAGACGAGACTCTGAAACACAAAACACAGTAAACATACAGTACCCTGGTACTCCCCACAGTACCCTCTACTCACCCTTGGCACTGTCCGGCTCGTCCTTCGAATCGCACTTGAGCGGAGCCACGTTCATCATGTCTGCAATACAACACGCTACTTACGGCAAGATCGAACTGCATCGACGACAACATAGTGAAACTCTTGATGTGAAGATGTCATGACTACACTACAGACACATAAATTATGTGACTCCTTAATCGGACCAATCGTATAACTACTATGGTATCATCGTGCAAGGACTTTGCACTGACTTCTCTGGTGGGGCACGGCAGGCTGGTACCCGTCTGGCATGGCGGGCGGAGCAGTCGGGGTCTGCGGGTGCGCCGCCAGCAACTGCTGCTGCTGCTGCTGCTGCTGATGCGAGCCATCCTTAAACAAAACTATCCTAACCTTGTCCATCGCACTCCTATAATGATTACTATTCCAGTTTTGTATCTAAATATTACCATGGGCAACATTAATGTCATTACGAATTTTAAAGTTTCCACTGTTCGAACTACAAGCAGTAAGGCCCAGGAATCTAGTGGAACACAGTGCATGTTACTAACAAAGTGCATTATAAGCTATCTCACTCACTCACTCACCCTCTACCGGTCGCTCACTTTCTCTTTTTCCGTCGACAGACGATCGATAGCCTCAAAATGCGCAGTGCTCAAGGGCGAAAGACGCGAGAAAAAGCAGACAAACACGCTCAGACTATCATAGAACGCGTCTTACCAGTCTCACCTACAGATTCTCACGCGAGAGTGCATGTCGATAACACAAGTAAACCAGTACAAAACATTAGGATTAATTACACAGTCAAGATCCAACCTAGCTTTACTACTTGCCTAAAATAAGAAAACACTAAACATATTCAAGAAAATTCATGAACCAGAATTTGAGGGTTCTTTTGATCGCAGGTTAGAAAGTGACTCACCCAGACGACACCCGAACAAGCAGACATCAGTAGAGTAGAAGAAGGACGAGAGAGAAGGAGAGACAACGACAATCGGGTTGCACTTTGCAAACAGCGCCCCGACCGTGCAGAGTACAGACAACGCGCAAACAAGGACAAGTAGAGAGAGAGAGGGGAAGAGAGAGAGAGAGAGAGAGAGAGAGAGAGAGAGAGAGAGAGAGAGAGAGGAAGGGGGAGAGCTACACTGAATTTAGGTTCACCAACCCGCCGCCGGATCGCAAAAAGATCATTGAGCAATGCACAAAAATACACACTCACAATCCGTTTGACAAAATAGCAGACGCAGAAAAAGTGAACCCATTCAGAAAGCAAGAGTCAGCGATCAAACTCAAACCCATGTTCAAGTTGCATACAAGTAGATACATGGTAAATATCACTCAATCATCAAATTTCAAATAAAATCACATAATAAGACTATATTTTATCCAATTTAAAAGACAAGTCAACTGTAAGTGATAAGTGATAATACTATAAGAGAAACAGAGATAAGTACTGTAAGTGAGAGTCGGTTAAAACAGCTATCGCAACTCTTCTTCGAACTTCGCATTCATTTAGAGACTTCCAACCATCAAATTCAAAAATCAATCTAGGAAAAAAGTTTATATTATGCAATATGAATTTAAATTTAAAAAGACAACTCACCAAAGCACCAAAGCTGAGGAGACCGGGGACAGCACCAAAGCCTCCCATTCCGTTCGTAGTCTGAGGAAGCCCGAAGGCCGAAGGACGCGCGCCCGCCCCCGCCTGTCCACTCGCCCCACCCACAGAGACTCCGCCCATCGGCTGCAGACCGCCAGAGTAGCCCTGTTGCGACACACCTGCCATCACACCTGAAAACATTACAAGTTACAATTTAAAAAGTACAATCGTAACACAGCACCATTCGAAAACCCGTGTGGGTGGTGAATAAAGATGGTTGTGAGTTGTAGGCCCTCCAGAGTGCACTATACGTCATCGCCTAGTCATCGCATTGTCTGAGCCTCTCCCCTCCTATCCATCTCTCTTCTTTCTCTGATCAGAGTGCACATTCCTCCTTCTCTTGTGCAACGTGCAATAGATCTGTTCACCCATCCATCCATTCCGCGCACCCGCCTACCCGCCAGCCAGCCACCACACAATACGCCATTCCACACATGCACTTCCCTTCCCAGGCAACCGCCCCAATACGCCTGCACTTTCCAGTGTCACTTTCCCGCGCCCATTCACTCTCCCAGCTGGGAGCTGTCAACAACCGTTCCACTCTACCAACTCTGGCTGAGTGACAGAGACTGTCAAAATACTGTACAACTATACTAACATCAAATACACATAGTGAAATTATCTTCCACACGCCTCATCCATAATCACAACTCACAACCCTCCTCTCCATCCCCCCACTCGCCCGTTCTGTGTGCGGCTGCGTTGTGTAGGAGTCCGTTCATGCCTGCCATGCCAGCAGCTCCCCCCGCCATCACAGGAGACCCGTGCACTCCCCCCGAGCCGCCCACGTAGCCGAATCGAGACGACGGAGACGACAGAGACGCTGCAAGCACACATCAGGAAAACATACACACGATACGACATATGAACAATACTATGAAAATGATGAGTCATGAAACGGTTAGTGTTGTGATATTGCGATTAAATGTTGAAGATGTGTTTCTATGATTACTATTACTAGACTGATATTTCCTACCAGTAGCTATACCAAGACTGGAACCGATGAATCACTACGCGCGTCTCGTCGAAAAACTATCAGCGCAGAACAAAACATGATGAGAATATGATACGCACATGAATCTAGAAGATAAATTGCTTTAAAACAGTTTGCTTTCACTCAATAACGGCATGTTGAAACATATGATACGCAAGCACAAACAACTATCGTACGTGACATTCCAGATTGAAACGTCCAAAACACAGTGGGAACAAACAACGTGGAGGGTAGCAAGGCCCATCTCAAAACATCATGCAGTGACTATATGAGACAGTTAGTGCAGCTGTTATGATACTCAGTCAACTGTAACGTACCGTGTTGTTGTTGCTGCTGCTGTTGTTGGGCAGCGAGTGCGGCAGTGACAGAGGCGACGGCCGACTGGGAGGTGTGGTAGTGGAGGGGCCAGAGGGGCTTGGACTGCCCGCCCCCACCCACTCCTCCCCCCACGGAGACAGGCATCGAGGACCCAGACGACACAAGGCTACCTGCAACTACACAGGGAGAAAGGAGATGCACTCTCGAGCAGACACACACACACACACACACACACACGCAGACAGTCAGCTGAGACAATTCGTGGAATTCAAACAACATAGGACAGACAGTGACAGACACGCCAAGCCAAACACAAACAGACTGCCATTGCCATGCCATGCCAGACAGAAGCAATAACAATCCACACACGCAAATCAAAAGCAGCCAAGATCAATACAAAAGATGGTAAATATAACAACTCACCGACAGGTCCAAACAGCGAGTCGCCGGGAAAGAGCCTGCAATCGAGGGGGTACAGACTGATCCGATGGAGAGGGAAAGAGAGAGAGAGAGAGAGAGAGAGAGAGAGAGAGAGCAGAGAGAAAGGAAAGCAACACACTAAGTGCAATAGTGCAAAGCGACAAACACACTATTGACAAACACACTCATTAGGTAATCACATAATTTGCGCTACTCGTTTCGACAGTTAAAGAGTGTGTATGGATGGATCTGGAGCTGGAGGTGGAGGAAAGTGTACATGTCCCCTGCCCTCGCGTACCTCTCCGCGTCGTCGAGGTCTATCTCGTCCGAGTTCTTCCGGCCTGTTGCCGCCGACCCCAGCTTGAGGGCCTCCAGGTCCAGGTGGGCGGCCATCGACGGCTGGATCACGCGCTCGTAGTGGTACGGGTTCACGCACACCTACAACAATCACACATGATTTTGTTTTTTTGTTTGTTTAGCCGGTTGAATCCGGGGTCCTCCTAGTCGAGAACAAGATAGGGTTCTTGGATTACGACGACGTCAGCAGAGGTAGTTGGGTTGGGTGGCGTCGGACGTCTTGAATTCCGTTCTTGAGTCCGTAGATGGTGCTGTGACGCCTTCTGGCTACCATGAGAGTGGTTTGCCACACCACAGGGGCTTGGTGAATTTCGCAAGAATGATTGACTCCGAGGGGGATCGAACCAGCGACCATGAGATTGAGAGACGAACGCTCTATCCACTGAGCCGTGCCCCCGGCAATGATACACACTTATCAACACTATATCGAAAATACAGATAAATATTAGTAAATGTATTGAATATTGGTAAGGGTCCAGCCCGGGCGGTCTTAAATTCAACAACACAAGTGCTAAACCGGGAAAGTCGTGTGCTAACCAAAGCGCATCGCAAACGAAGACAAAAACAGAGCAATTGAACGCGTCTCACGATCATAACCATTCAGCCGTTGTCGTTCACGCATCATGCCCCATTAGATCCCCACAGTCTACATTCTCAGACTGTCTACGCAAAACAAACATACCATCTCGTCTCGCAACAACATCATGCATCATCAACAACTCATACTCAGCAATATTCATTATTATCACAAACATACATATTTTCAAGTAAAAATAGATAATTGCTTCCATCAAGGCTATATCATTTAATTAATGATCTTGAATCAAAAGATCAAATAATTATAAATAATGTTTCAAAAAAATAACGCACCGCATCACACTTCATGTCGAAGGCTGCCATGCAGAGGTGGTTGTGCTTCAGCTCGTTCTTGTGCAGGTCCGGCCAGCGCCACACCTAAACAGGGAAGGCGATATAGAGAATATTTGCGATTCTCTAATGTTACTAAAAAATCAACCATCAGTAGATGTGGTCACCTTGGCATAGACCACGTGAGGAAAGCCCTTCCTGCCGGCAACCTGAAACAATCAACGTGCGTTTAGAGATACAAAACATCAATCAATTTCTGATCATGCCTTATCAGGTCAACCAAAACGATGTCTTCTCTATACTCATATCATTTTTATCTAAATTTTGAAAATATATTTCATCCAACTATAGTCGGATTGGATCCTATATGCCATTCGTGACATTTCACATGTTGTGCAGTTTCGTGCAACACAACATGTATACCTTCAAAGATCCAAAACGCTTTGTGAGAGGGAATCGAACCCATGGGCAGCTCGCAACGATCGCGCGCTGGCGGCGCGCTCTACCACTGCGCCATTTAGGCTCACTCTAAGAGGTCATTGATTCTCGCCGATATGTTTGCTCGTTATCTCTCATCATAGTACACTCAAGTGGCCAGTGAAGCTACATGTGCTCTCTCTTCGGTCTCATGACCACTGCTTCTATGGCGCAGTGGTAGAGCGCGCGCGCCAGTGCGCAATTGCTGCGTGCTGCTCATGGGTTCGATTTCTACTCATGGACGCGTTTTGGATATTTGTTGACATACATGTTGTGTTGCACAAAACTGCACAAAGTGTGAAATGTCACGGATGGCATATAGGATCACTGACACCAGAGTGCTACTAGCGCGCGCCTAAGATGCGCGTACCGAGCGACTATGGGGTCATACCTGCCATCTTACGCGCATTTTACGCGCACTCTAGTAGCATCTTACGCGCATTTTGTCAAAGTGCTCCGATAGCATTTTTTTCTTCTTTCATGTCTTTCTTTTTTGTGTATAACAAAGGCATATGAGCTATTTATACCTATTTATTATAACAAGGCAACAACATTATGTTGGGGTGAATGTCATGTCGTCAGGATGTGATGATGTCGGCTTGGCATTTAAAGTCTTCTTGCATCGAAATCTTCTTCCATCGAATCGGCCCTGCAATGATCAATTGAATGATACAAACCTCAAACAAGATCAACAATATACCTAAAAGAGAGGGAAGACAAGCAACAAGCTCGTACCTGTGGGTTGATGAGCTTCCAGATGAACTCCCTGGTTCGGTCGTTGCCGTGGACTCCCGTTCAACGCCCGCCGGCTCTAGCAGCTTCTCCACCTGCAAGCGATACGGGTCAACATCCAATCGATAATTCATTAAACTGTATCTCTTGCATTACATCAAACTTATCACGAGTGATTTGATAACGTAACATGATAATACATCAATCAATCAATAACAGCACGCCCACCTGGAAGTACGCGCAGTCGCTGCGGGCCTCTTCCCTCTCGCTTATCCTCCTTCCATCTCCGCTGCATCAGAATCCGCGTCGTGCTCTTGCCCAGGTCATTCGCCTCGAATCTGGACAAGATGGCAGTCATACAAGGACATGTAGACGTATAAATATAAACTGAATACACACACACTCACCGCTTGTTTCTTCACCTCGTCTCGCTGACGATGAGCAGCTAGTCATCGTTCGCCTCCGCCTCCTCCACGTAAATCTTCGTGCTGGCCTCAATGATCGTCTGCGTTCTTCTTTGCAGAATCGTGTCAATGTCGTCATTGTTGAACTTGCTGTCCTTGTTGGCGTCGTCCATCAGACTGTCGTACACGCTCTTCCCCAACAGCTGCTCGACCTTCTTTCGCGGCAGCTGCGTCGACGTGTCCTTCGGCGCTGTCGTTGACTGTGCTGCAGCACGGCACGATCCAGACCGAGTTTCAGAGACGCCTGCAAGGAGTATCGGTACTAGACTTCTCCTCTCCTTCCATTTACACCTCCCACCTTGTCGTCGAACATCTCCATCTAGTACGCGATAGCAGGGAACAGCCTGTATACGTCAATAGTATCAGCGCGCCTGGGCCGGCAGGTCGTCCGGGTTCTAGTCAGAGTCGAATATGATGTACTGAAGAAGCAGAATGTTGTAGGTAATACCATCTAATCATCTAATCGTAATAAAGTCACACTGACCGCATCGACTGCGATTGAGGCCGGTTCTCTCGACCGAGCGCAGAGCGGGAAGTGGAAGACGAAGCGCACCGAGTCGTTTTTGGTTCTTGGAGAAGCGGTCGATAGACGCCTGCCGCAGGTGGAACGTCGCCTTCGATGCGGTCGAACGGGTAGCTGCTAGCTGCAACAGGGAAAAGTCTCTCTCTATTTCTCTCTCTCTCTCATCTCCCCTCAGGAAAACATGGTTAAAGTGACGATCACTTTAGCTAAAGTGACGGTCAGATTGCGGTCAGATTGAAAAGAGGCGGGTCAGAGCGAGCAGCGGGTGACGTCATCATCACTCATGAGTGCGAAGAACAGAGTGGAGCAGTTGACGTTGAACGATGTGGCACCGCTTCCACGTCTTCTTCCACGTCTTCTTCGTCACCAGAGTCGCCATCTTCATCGTCAAGGACGCATCCCCATCCACCTTCAACGTGGTGGTCCGACACGCAGTGTCTTCTTCTCCCGACTCCCGACTTGGGAGACGCGGGCGCGAGGTTGCGTCAACGTAAACGAGCAGCGAGTGCACATAGTCTTCCTCTGTCGCAGATCATCCATCACACACACCTCCACATCGACAACAACCATCTCGCCAACAACGACCAGGTGTTCACGTTCTCCACGAACTTGGTAGTGGCTTCGACTGAGCCGTCAGCAGTCGAGGCTTCATTTCTAACAAATCGAACTCGGAAGCATCAAACCAAAGTATAACTTGTTTTCCCGCGCTTTAGGGAACGGCTCACCGCATGTGACGTCATTGGCCCCGCCCCTTTTCAATCTGACCGCAATCTGACCGTCACTTTAGCGTCTAAAGTGACCAAAATCTGACTGTCACTTTAGCTAAAGTGACCGTCACTTTAACCATGTTTTCCTGAGTCCAATTCGAAGAAGAGAAAGGGGGGAGGAGGTTTCACGCACCGTTTGGATGAGTCCCCTATGTGACAGCTTGTCACAGTCCGGGTGGAGCAGCCTGAATCTACTCCTCCGCGCACTACAATCAAATAAATGAATTTAGATCAAATATTTAGATCAAATAAATGAAATTTAGATCAAATAAATGAAATTGTACAGATGTACGAGTGGAATAGCTAACAGTACCGCCAATCAACATCAACATCACTGAATGAATGCGAAAGCGCGTAGATGGTTCGCCACATTCATTGGAAGCGCGCCTCGCCTCACTAGTACAACATGACATTTACGATAGTAACCATGAACGGGTACATCAATGTCAAATATACTGAAAACAAATAACAAACATTATCAAACAAACAAAACAAACTTCAAAAAAAGAAAACAAAACGCAAATCCATGGATAGATTCGAAAATATCTTAAATACCGAAAGCGGAGTACATTCACAACGCGCGAGTTACGCGCATTTTACGCGCATATTCGAATCTGCACTCCACTGCTGGTCTACGCGCGTTTTACGCGCACTTTACTCGCTTGCTAGTAGCAATCAGCACATAGCCGCTCGTTAGGCGCGTGCTAGTAGCGCACTTGTGTCATAGATCTAAACCGACTATACATTCAGTGCATCCATTTCATACGTTTCATGGTTCATGGAAAAACGTGTATCTCTCAATCTCTCAAAATACAATTAATAATGATTTCACCATCAAAATATAAACAGTCGTCTCCTCGTCTCACACCACAATATGTCGATTCCCCTCTTCCGATGTTCTCCCTCTCCCTCCTCCTTCCTCCTCCCCCGTACCTGGAGCCGTCCGTCGAGTGTGCGGGGCACGGTGACGCACTTGCTCGCGTCCCTCCCCTGACTGGTGATCGCCGTGATCAACGCGTCCAGCTCCTCCCGCTTGTCCTGCAAACAACCACTCTTCTACCTGTATACACTGTACTTCCCTGGTACCTCCTTTGAATACTAGAATCAGAGCCTTTCCAGCTTACCACAAATGCATTATTCGTCTTCATTATATTTATAGTAATAGTACTAAATCCCCCTTCTTATCTCACCCGCACTTCGCCAACGGTTCGCATTCTATGTCTGCGACCGCGGCCAACGTTCTATTCATCAAATGAATAATGAAATTTGTGAATTAAACAAATTACATACCTTCATCTTCTTGATGAGGCTCTCGCACGCCTTCTGACTGAACTCCACGTCTTTGCTCTGAAACAAATGGTGAACAAGTAAATAAAATATTGGTAATTTCATTGTGAACTATTGAACCAACCGTGTTGTACTTCATGAGGTGTTGTACAATGGTGGCGCATGCGTCGGCACTGGTGGGCACTTGTCCGGGAGGCTGCAATGCACTCGGTTACCACAGCTACACCGAAGAGGAGACGACGACACCGCCATGGCAAACCTGCACGCGCATCTGCACCTGAGAGCGCTTGCTCATGATGTTTCTGTACATGTCCCTTATGATAATGTCTACTTCGTCTTCGTTACCGAGGGGTTGCAGGTGGATCATCTTCAAAGTAGTTAACCAAGTTATAGCCGGAGGAGAGGTGTGTGCGGAAATATATGTAGCCCAACCACTTCACAACATTTCGGCACTTTTCACGACATTGATGGTGGAGTGACCGCCCCGCCCCAAAAAGAACCCATAAAGTAAATGGTGAAAATACTCACCACATTCCTCCGGGGGGAGATCATAGGGTTGGGCGGGGGAGCGAACTGGCCAGAGGACGATGGCTGGTCATCGCTCGGCGGGTTCGGAGCCGCCAACATGCCTGGAAACAAACAGGTAAACAAGTAAACAAATGCAATCAACAAACCATTGGGAATGAGGGGGTTGTTGCCGCCTCCGGGGAAGTCGTACATGCGGACGAGTGGGGGAGGCGAGGGAGCCGGAGAACCCGGCTTCTAGAATCAATCGATACTCAATCGATTTATATAGGTGATCAATTAACAATAACAATAATATTAACAAAGTTCAATTCACTTCCACAGGCAAGGAGTAACGCAAGATGTATTTTGCGAATTGCGTTTCCGAAAAAAGGAAATGCTGCGCGTGCACGTGGTAATGGACAGGCATAGAAGAAGAAAAAAACGCAACATGACCAAACAACAGATCGATACACACCGTCTCTCACTGCACAAGACAGAGAGGGCGCACAATGTAAACAAAAACGGGGCGTCCAAGACGTGTCTGTGGTCAGGTGGGAATTCATGAAGATGACACCAAACGAGGCTTTTCGACAGCTCGGCACCGTGGGAAAGCGAAAACGAGGCGGTGACATAACAAACGGTTTCACATGATGAACGTAAAAAGCGCAGCAGAAAAAGTAGGGCAGCGACCAGTCCAGGCGGCTGGCTAGAGCAGAGCACAGAGTTGGAGTGAGAGCAGAGACGCAGAGGGCGCGCGGTGTCGCGGAAATATGTGCAGTCTGCAAACTCACGGGCTCTCGTGTGCCAGGCTTGGACATCTCCCGCAACGGATAGGAAACAGAAATGAAAGCGGGAAAATCACGCGCGCATCGAACCACACCGCTCTACCCGCGAGAGAGCCGCGCAATCGACACGAGTTTCACAGGCTAATCAGCTAACCATGCGGCAGCGCATAAATTAGATGGAATTAGGTGATTAGCGTGGGGTGGGAGGGTTGAAAAGAGGAGGGCGGGGACGTCGGGGTCAGTGTGGACGGAGAACCCCCACCCCGACTGACACCATGGCTGACAAGAAGTCCAAGGACAAGAAGTCTAAGAAGAGCAAGGACGCCAAGCCCGCCGCTAAGGTAGCTCACCCTCCGCCTCCGCCTGCTCCCCCTGCTCCCCCTCCTCCTCCCCCTCCTCCTCCTCCTCAGCCGTCTGGTTTCAGGATGGCAAGCCGGCTCCTGGAAAGAAGGACGACGGAGACTACGAGATTCTGTTCGTGCCCGAGTGATGCGCCCCCAACCCACGAGAAACCATCAAACGCCTTCCCTCTTACAACACAACGTGTACTGATTCTCTCCAATAAACACTGCTTTCTTCACGGATTCGTTGTCTTTTGTTGGAATGCCGGAATGGAAACTGGTGGAATCAGTAGCATGATTTCTATTCACGTTTACTTGCCTCGACATTTCGATTGGCATTTGTCACGTTTGTCGTCTGGCGCATCGTTGACATTAGAAAAAAATTTATCTCGAAAGATTTTTTTATTTGGAAATTATCTCGAAAAAATCTCGATTCGATTAACGGTTCACGAATATTTACGAAAACATGTTGTTCATTCACGATACATTGCACATTGACGATCATTGATGGAATTATGGGCGGATAAGTATCACAATCTGTACAGGCACATATGTTACATAATAGGGGAGAACAATGGTGACTACCTTAATTATTATCGGACCTCTGTCAGAAGGTCATCTTGGTAGACAACAGTCGCTCGTTCATTCTCATCTGCGGAAAGCGTCTAGTTCATCCGGGATGAGATCCCTGCACCCCTGTCGATCCAGGTAGATCGAGTCCAGACCGCACGCTCCCGCTCCCGCCCCCTGATTGATGCACTCAAACGTGATCTGCAACAAGTATACGGTAGAGTACCGTAATCCAAGTTACACTGCACAGTAACCCATACCGATTTGGTGCCTGCGGGGCACTCTAGCGAGTGCGCGAGCCAGTGTCGATGACCGCGAATGATTCCACTCTCAGTGGAGAAGGGACACAACTCGTCGCAGCACGCGCGGAGACGCATGCCGCGAGTCGCCTCCCACGCGCGGAAACGAACGCGGAAACGGTCCGGCACCGAGATCTGCAGAGATAGAGGTAAGAGAGGGAGGGGAGGAGAGAGAGGGAGGGAGGGAGGGAGGGAGGGAGGGAGGGAGGGAGGGAGGGAGGGAGGGAGGGAGGGAGGGAGGGAGGGAGGGAGGGAGGGAGGGAGGGAGGGAGGGAGGGAGGGAGGGAGGGAGGGAGGGAGGGAGGGAGGGAGGGAGGGAGGGAGGGAGGGAGGGAGAGAGAGAGAGAAAGAGAGAGGAGGGGGCGGACTCACAGCTGCGGTCAGAGTGGCGACCTGGAAAGACTTGAGGTGCACGCCGGCGAATCGGCGGTTCGACTCGGAGAAGATGGCTGAAATGGGTGTTGCATTCTCTCTCTCTCTCTCTCTCTCTCTCTCTCTCTCTCTCTCTCTCTCTCTTTTGCTCCCTCCCTCTCTCCCTCTCCCTCACCTGCCCTCTCGATACTCTTATCCACCGCGTTGTGCTCTCCCCTCCAATTGCTCCACGCTCGCACAGTCAGGTAGGCAGAGCGACGTGACCTCCTGAAAGGTGTTTACAGAAAATTATTGTCGACTTTTCATTTTTGGGTATGTGTGAATCTGCTTCTCACTCATCACATCAGTCAGACATTAAAGACAAGACCATGGAACGCACATCTTCTTCCTCTTCATCCTGGCCAGTGCGTGTCTGTGTCGGATCGCCTCCTCGAAGTCCCCGTCTGCTATGCCTCCATTCTCGTGAGATGACTCGAACCGACACAGCGAACCTGTAACGAGTATTCTGCTACCTCTTTCCTGTACCTTTCTCCGTTTTGTCATCCTTTTTTCTAACATTCATTTCCATTCGAGTACTCGTAACCGTGACAACAAATCAGAGCGCTCATAGCACTCATGTGTTTGTATTCACTTCTACTCTCCCTCCCTCCCTTATCTCGTTCTTTCCTCTTCATTCTCTCATCCCGTGACGTACCCGTTTCGAAGTCGCACTCCACTTGCGCACAGTAGGCATCCTTGGAGAAGGAGGAGAGACTAGAAATAAGTAAAAGTAGACTAACAAGAGACGTCATTGATACTGAGAGAAAATGAGATAGAGAGAGAAGGAGAGAGAGAGAAGGAGAGAGAGAGAGAGAGAGAGAGATCCTCACAAGATGCCGTTCTCCTCCCTGGCCTCCTTATGCAGTGATTCCAGCAGCTCATCGACCGACGCTTGCGTCGTCGCCACAACTATCTCCGGGAACACTAACAAAGAAACTATCTTCATACACTCCATCTCCCCTATCACCCACCGTGCTCCTTCCTCTCCTTCTTGCCCTTACCCTTGCGGTTCTTCTGGAACTTCAGATGTGACAGAGAGAGAGAGAGAGAGAGAGAGAGAGAGAGAGAGAGAGAGAGATTGAGATAGAGAGAGAGAGAGAGAAAGAGATAAAACCTTCTTCGGCATCCTGGTAGTGGTGTACACAGCCTCGTCCTCCTCGCTCTCACTGCTGCTCACACTGCAAACCAGAATGATTAATAGCTTTATATAGTATGAAGTGATACTAGACACCATGCTATGGTTCAATTTGTATAATAATAGAAACCAGTAGTACTACCACAAAGAACAGTTCACCTTTGAATGTGTGGTCGGGGCCGACTGGGAGTGGTCTGGGCACGCGGCGCGGCGAATGTGGTGTCAGCGAGAGGGGAGCGGGTCGACTGAACGGACTGCCCCATTCTCACGCCTGTCCGACCGCCACTCACCCCCGCGTTGCCCTCGTTCATGTCTCCGTCGATGCTGAACACGGGCGCGGGCGCCACTTGGAACTGCTCATCCAGATCCTCCTCCACCACGCTCTTCTCCTCCACCTCGTCAACCTGAAGTTTTCATATTTGTGTACTTGTACTGTATTTTCTCTTCTGTCTAAGAATACTCACCTTGACTTCTGTGTTGAAGTGTTCGTCTGAGTTCCCGTCGATGATGCTTGCGAGGAAGGCCCTTGGCGGGAGGGGCGGTGGGGTGCGAGGGATGGGAGGGTTGCGGATGGGAGGGGAAGAGACAGGGGTGGTGGAAGAAGTGGTGGCATCTGTGCTGCTAGCCGCTCGCTGAGCAGCCAATTCCAGTGCCAGCAGCTGAATGCATCATGATTCCTTTGTTATTTCAGCATAATTTGATTTTGGCGACAAAACTTGTATAGAGAGTGCGTGATTTCTCTCTTTCATTACCTTATCCTCTTCCTCCCTTAGCCTCCTCCGTTGCTCTGCGATCAGAGAGATGATGTCACTTGTCGTTGACTGCGGCGTCTGAACTGGTTTCCGTTTTCTTTTGGTTCCCGTTCACTCGCCTGTTCCGTAGCCGTGATATCTATGGCCGCGGACCGTCCATATTGCTTGGGAGTAGGAGGTAGAGTGGATTCAGTAGATGGATCTATGTTGGATGTGAGAGGAAGGATGGACGGCAGCGTGACTGGAGTCCCGAACTCCACAGTCTCCCTATCTGTCGGGACTGCCGCATCAACGTTTGGCTGCAGAAAAAAATATCGTAAAGAGTCGCAGATCAAGGATCAAGGTATTCTCCTACCGTAATTCTAAGGGAGTGGAGATCTATGTTTGTGCAATATTTCACCTGCTGATCGACTGCCACCTTGATGCTATCTTCTTCCATCTGTCGTGCCATAGCGATTACCTATGAAAAACAAGTACATAGTGTTCTGATAAACAGAAAATTAGTTTTAAATATAATGATGAATACAAGCATGAATACAAGCATTACTAAATATTTGATTCACCTGGACATCACTGGGTGGCTGGAAGGGAGGCGAGATGACGGATGGCTGAAGTTCTTTTTGCACAACACTTGTTATTGATTTCATGAGTAAATAAATTGGTTGTTTCGTGGTCGCGTCAGGTGTGAGCAAGATGATATCGGTGGTGGTGCGCCTTATCCTTGTCCCCACTATGTTCCGCTTTCCACTCACGATGTCTCCGTCGTTGTAGTCCAGCTCGCCCCTCCTCTCCTTCTCCATCTCCCTCTCCAATACCGCATCTACAGCCGGCTCCAGCAGAAGAGGCGCCACGGGAGGCGTCATCCTGACATTGACAGTAGTTTGTTACTTCATTATACTACAGAGATACGAACTGGAACGTATTGTAACTAAATGGATGCATGTTGCATGTACTGTGAAACGTACCTCCTCAATGTGGTGGTTGTGGTGTGAGCAGTAGTGGTGGGTTTAGTCGTCGTGGCTTCAGAAGTCGTCGTCGGCGCTTGCGTTGTCGTTGTTGTAGTGGTGGGAGGAGCAGTGGCCGGAGTGGAAGGAGTGGAGGACGGAGTGATCTCGATAGGGCGGAGAGTGTGAGTCATAGTGGGGTCGGAGGAGGGAGGCGGCTGAAAGGGAGAAGTAGAGAGGGAGAGTTAGATAGAGAGAGGGTGAAGTGAGAGAGAGAGAGAGGGAGAGAGGGGGGGGGAGAGATGCGTACCCGTGTGGCGTGTTCCCTCGTGAATCTCTCGAATGCATCCAGTTGCATCTGTTTCCTCGTCAGTTCGGCCAACATCTCAGCCCGCTTTGCCTCCAGTGCAGCCATGTCAGAGACGGATGTGATGTCCGTCACCTGAACAGACTCTCTCTCTCTCTCTCTCTCTCTCTCTTCCCATCTAAAGTCTGTAATGATAGTACTACCACGCACCTCATCATCTATCTGCAGCTGAAAGGTGGGCGCCTCCACAGTAGTCGTCGGAGACCAGATGAATACCCGATTCGGCATAGGTGTCGTCGTCGTTCTCCTCCTAGACGTCCTTGTCGATGACGTCGTCGCCGGAGTCGTTCCAGTAGTCGTCGTGGCGTCAGTCTTCGTCTTCACCACGAGATTCGGTCGCAGGAACGTCGGGGGCATCTGTATCTTCACTTGGTTCAGCTCGCGGAAGTTGGAGGGCGGAGTGACGGTGGGCGGGCCGACGGCGCGGGTGGATAATGCGCGTGCTGTAGTGGAGGGCGTGGTTGCAGTCGTGTGCGTGGTTGCGGTCGTTGTGGCAGGAGTAGTTGCAGGTGTGGTGGACTGGGTAGTAGTAGTAGTAGTAGTGGGAGGAGCTGTGGCTGGAGTACTGGGAATGGTCCGTATGCCGAGGGTCGACCGAATCGGCCCGAGTGGCGTGCCCGACTGGCCAGAGAGTATGTGACGATCCGTGATGTTCTCAACACATATTACATAGACTTACTACATATGATTCAAAGAATTTTGAAAGTTAGGTGCGTATGGTGAGTAGTCCAGACTTCAGTATTTGTATCTCAGTTTTCGTATTGAAGGTAACCTACCCTGAATCCTCTGGTATCATCGAGTCCCTCGAATGTTTTCCTCGGGGAGACAGTCGTCATCATTGCAGGACGGGCCACGCTCAATCTGAAAACATGGCTCGTTTTCCAAAAGTAAATTACCAAAAGTGAATGCGTGGAGCTAGCTACCTTTGTGACAGTTGAGTGAGTGCGGCAGCGTCCGGCCGGGCGTCTTTGTCTCCCGTGAACGTGCGAACTGCGTGCATCTGAAAAATGACTGTTTTCAAATTCCAATCATGTTTTCATGCCATGCGAATCCGACCTTAGTTTCAACTTCTGTTTTCAATCCTGATATTCGAAAGAGAAGTGAAACCATGAGATGTTAGATGTGACAGTCACCTTGTGTCCTCTCAGACGTCTCTCCTCCACCTTCTTCTCCCACCGGATGCGAATCTCCTCGTAGCGCTTACGGATCTAAAAACGGCTAACTGGTTGTTTTGTTGCCAACGAATAGGATCTTATTGATCAACTGAAATCACATTAAGTCTATATGATTTTATTGAAACGTAATAAGTAATAAAGACGACTCACATCTACGAGTGCCTGCATGAGTCCATCGGCATACTCGGGCTGCGCATTCTTCTCCAGAATAGACTGGAACACAGTTGATGGACACTGTTTGATGATTGGAATTTTGTGCTCACCTGCATGTCTTTCTCACTCGCGTGTTCTGGGATGGAGGAGGGCGCAAATGGAACGGAGTTGCCAGTGTCATCCAGAAACAACTAAACGAGAAACTGTTGGCGAGAACTAACCCAGTTGGCTACGAGGTATGCTTTAATTCGGATCTGCAAAACGTATTCGAATAGTTTTACCTTCTTCTCTTTTTCGAAGTTCTTGAATTGCGGTTTGGGATAGGCGATTCGGGCGAAGTCGGCGCCTTTCAGTTCTTTAGCGCTCTCTTCCTTCTCCTCTCCGGTTGTTCCACTCATATCCAGAGTCACCACTTGCCTGCCGCGAGCCGTGTCTCTCTGTAGACAACACGCATCACTCATCCACCTTCCTCATTTTCGAGCAGTTCAGATATAATCAAAGATCAAATGTTTCGTAGTCTCACCGCTTTCTGCAGTGCGGCTATCAACCGCTTGTTCTCCTCTATTCTTCTCTCCAATTCGGCTTCCCTCTCCGAGCTCGTATCACAAGAAACACATAGTAATACTGAAAAAGTTCATATACCCAATCAACCCAATCGCTGTGTAAAAAACTGTGAGATGGGACTTCGCGCGATGCGGGCTCATGCTCATGATGACACTTTCACTTTCTACGCGAATCGGTAATCGGTTTCTATTTTCAGTTTAAAAAAAATGAACAGAAAACGTGATTTTTGTCTCTCTTTTACTCGACAGTTTTTGTTCCGAAACCAGCGTTTTTTCGTGTAAAAAGTGAAAGTGACTGACATGCGGATATATAAGCCGGTTAGCCTTGAGAGAGTGGAGCAATTATGTATGTCAAAACGTGGGGAAACGTACCTGTACATATGACGGTCAGATGAAACAGCCGCATGGCTGCAGACTGAAACAGTGGATTGGAATGGACAAGGCAACAACAGACATGGCGCGTGTTTCTTCAATTGGCAGACGGGCGGGGAATGCACTTGGATATAATGGCGGTACTTGAGTGGCGGGATGATGGGGATAGTTTAGGCGAGGATGAGGGGTGGAAGGAAAGAAGGAGCTGTGTGTATGGACAAAGGGTGATAAGCAGTCGAGAAAAACGCTTGAACCGGTGCGTGAACCGCGAACGGATATATTCGCACAGGTTCTTTCAAGTGCAGCAGGGCGGAGCTTGGAGCAGGCTTACGCTGACTGTCGCATCCGGAATTGTATATAAAAAGAGACTATGCGCATAGATACGGGAAATGTCAAAATGTAACGCTGTGATTGGCGAATCAACATGAATTAAGAGGGGAAGTCCAGACCGGGTGGGTGGCGCGACAAAAACGACGAGGAATGAAACTATTGCGCGATTGGCTCCTGTCCTATCTTCCATATCCAGTGTATGTTTTACGCATGTAAATTGATTCACCGCCATAATGAGATGTTTATCGTAGTGGGAAGAGCAGCTACAGCGCTTATGGAATGTGCCGAATGACAATAAACCGTTCGGGTTGCACTCTGCTTCGGGAAAACTCGCTAGCGTGTGTGTGTGAGTGAGAGAGAGAGAGAGAGACTGGGTATGGAACGGACGACTAGATATATCGGATAGCCGGTGGCCGATGATTTGTGGCGATCGGCAAGCAAACATGTGCACAGGAAAGGGAAGAGAGGGTCACTCTCACTTTACTGGTTGCCTCGCAGAGTAACTCTCCCTCTCGATTTCCGGTCAGTGACTTTCGAGATTTTGCGGAGAAAGTTTTCCTATCTTGAAGAAATAAAGAACAAAATACATAAAACTGAAGAGTAGGGTACGGTAGAACACCCATGCACCACTTGCACTAATCAGCCCCGCCCACTATCGATTACCGGGTGAGTCAACTGCGATATGCTCACTCATTGCGAAATATGGGGAACGCAATGTTGTTGTCGTATTTTCTGTTGTCTTTTTTGTGTTGTCTATTTGTTAACATTTCATTTTACAGATGTCGTGTGGTTCCTCTTGTTCTTCGTGGTCCGTGATGGAGCGAGGCGATGGACAATCTGTCCCTCCAACCACCGAGATTGGAGAGGTGAGCGAGTCTCTCAGTTGCTGCGCACTTCTTCGAAAGAAAGCTGGGCTACTCGAGTTTATGGACACATGATATCGTTTATGACACTCTTTGGTTTGCACATGGTTTCAGTTGTCGTGTCGTTCGTCGGTCTCCTCGTGGTCGGGAGAAGGTGACTCCGCATCCGTCACCCCCACCTGCAGCGAGTACGGAGACGTGAGTAAGGTGAACCTGGACGATGAAACCTGGTGATATCTGATGATGCAGGCCGAGCTGTCTCCCTTCTCCGTTCTCCCCTCGCGTGTCGTCTCCACCATCTACGGCTATCTCGATCCCCTTGACCGCATCTACGCAGCCGATGCGTGTGCCGAGATGAGGTGAGCCATAAATTGATGAACGATGAGTGTTTGCGGCTGATATTGTAGAGATTTATTGTTTTCAGGACTCTCTACCAGCAGTACTCCTTGCACGGCGGCATGACCCTCATCTACAACGTCAATCACGTATGTTGTGTTTCCTATATTGAGAAAGGATTTATGTGATCGCAATGAATCTTTTCCTATTCAACTCACACTGCATTCATCTAATCCATCCATTCAATCCATATCGTTGTTGAATTTTTCTCAGAAGTTTGTGTGCAGCAGATCGTGTATGTGCACTCGGATGCTGCTCGCTGGAACGCGCGCTGGCAGAAGGGCGCCTGGCAGGTCGGCGTTGACATAGGAAGACATGTGGACGATGCCACACAGAGGCAAGTATAATTATTCGTGTTGCGTCCTCAAACCGTGGTTTTCCTCCTCATTCACACGCTACTGCGATAGGTGGCATGCGTCCATGAGACACAGTTTTGTTCAGGCGCTCCTACGCGTTCGAGACGTTCATCGCACTCCTGAAGACGCGCGTCGTGCAGAGGGTCGACGTCGACATCGTGCGTTTTTTCTAGTTCATCCTTATTTCACGATATCTTCAGGGTCCGTGTTCGTCGGAGACAGTGACGCAGTTTCTCGACACTGTTCATGCGGCGCTCTCTAACTGCCCCGAGAAGGTCTACTACAAGGTTGTCCTCAAGTCGTGGTGAGTGCAGAGGGGAAGATTCCGTCCTTTATTCAAGCACTACTTGTACCCTCCGTTCCAGTCGCGACTCGCTGCCGGCTAACGGCTACTCTGCGGTCAAGTGCAAGGAGAAAGAGAAGTGGACGGAGGTGATCGGCAAGTTCTCACAGGTACGAGATTCAAAGAGCGTGCGAGTTTCTTTGTGGTAATAATGGACGGGATCTGGGAACTGATGTGTGATTGTAGCTGTTCCCGTGCCGCCACCTCGGTCTGCTCATAGAGTGCCACAAGTGCACCACCTGCACCCTATTCGGGGACGCCGTCTATACACACTGGGACAAGGTGAGAGAAAAGCTCTATGGCACATGTGCTCATCGTGCAACAACTGTGAATATTTGGAAGAGGGATGGGGAGAGAAACGTCCGGTTCAGCGCGAGTACCTGGAGAGCATCACGGGCTACCTGCGCACTCAATTCGACTTCTTCGATGGAAGCTTCCCGCGGCTCAGCGGCTATGCGGACCATTCGGCGTGGCCTGAGGTGGAGAGAGAGAGAGAGAGAGAGAGAAAGAGGCAGACAGAGAGGGGGGTACTCTTGCAGGCAGAGTGGCATGCGAAGCTGGACGGCCGCGCGGTCGAGGCGGCGCTCGCTCGTCTCGCTGTCCTCTCAAAGGCCCGACACATCATCCAGGTATATTTTATTTTTCATACTATGTTAATGAATTATTTTCTATTATATTTACTGTAACAAATACAAAAGAAAGTATAGTTATCATTTGAGCGCTGGCGCAAGTGTTTGTGGCGCGCTCACTCGGCCCGCCCTGTGGTGTTCTTCATGGTTCGTGTGGATGCGAGCATCGAGGCGATCTGCAACGACCCCCGATACAAGAGGTTCATCAACTACCTCAGCCAGTATCCCAGGGTAGGTCTCGCGAGAAGAGAAAGCAAGGACATTTCGATGTCAGGAGTTCGCTCTCAACAGCGACTGGACGGCAGTCAACCGCGACACTGTGTACACGGTCAACAGAGGTCAGTGTATATACTACACTCACTCCACTCACTCACTCACTCACTCACTCACTCTTTACCTTTCAGACTCGGCCAGTCTGACGGTTCGTCTGCGGGAGCGCTCGGAGAGTGTGAGTGTGGAGGTGTGGGAGGAGTCGAGCATCTACCAGCAGGTGTGGGATAGGGAATAGAGCACGCACAGGCGCCATCATTCCCCTTTTCTTTTTGCAATCGTAGTATATTATGCCCGCTCTTTCTTGTATCATTAGTCGTGAGACATGGAGAATACTTCTTCCACTTCTTTCTATGTTAATTTGCTCACACTCGTTTTTTTCTGTATGCATAGAGTCACTTGAATGTACTCGCTACTCGTTTTCCTCGTGTGTATAGATCTTTATTTTACTGTACTTCATGTTCATTGCCAGATCAGATGTACTCTCTCTCTCTGTGTTGTTCATGTTTCCGTTATTGTTCTTGTTATTGTAAACTTTCTTTTCCGACGATCGAAACCTTCATGTTTTTTTTTGCGAACAAAGCAGTGCAAACCACAAACAAGCTGGGACAATGGGGTATTATGAAATATGAGTAACAAATGTACAACATGAATACTAGTAGAAGATTCTACATAACCACACAATAACACCTTTACAGGATGAACAATATAGCCATAACCACCGTGTAAACAATGAACATGACAAATAGTGCGACGCGTTCGATGAACCGCGAGTCAACCTGTACAATAACTGTTTGAATAATTCATCAATCTGCGTCAGTCTCTTCGTAACTGTTTGAATGATTTCAAAACTTATGAAGTGATGACATGGATGTGTATATCGAGAAGGAAAAGGTTGGGAAGAGACTAACCAGGCATCAGTTCCGTCCCCAGACCTGATCGAATAGACCCGGCCATCCTCCGCTCTTCTGCTCCCGCCTCTTACCAGCTGCCTCCTCCTGAAGATGTTTCACCAGCTATAATAGGTGAGATTATACAATGATTGTGTACCAAGTACTTTGAAGTGTTACAGTTTTTAAACTAGTCAGTAATGTGACAACTGATAGAAATGAGTGTAAGTACCTTCTCCCTCTCGTAGCACTCGACAGTGAGCTTGTCGTTGCGTTCGATCAGCCTCACACTCATCGTGTTCCCATCACTGCGGGGGATGAGGTAGATGGTGTCGTAGTTGACACTACCCCAGTCGCCTTGCAGGGAGAAGTCCTGAGAGAGAATAATTGAGAGAGAGAGAGAGAAACAGGGGTGGTTACCTTCTCAAACTGTGCCAGGTAGTGAGTGAATCGCTTGTAGCGGATGTCCTCTCTGATAGCTGCGATCTTCCATTCCACCGAAGACATGAAGAAGAAACGGGGGAGACGACCGGAGTGCCATTTCTGAGAGAAAGTCCCCTCCTTTTTCCACTCTTTCTCTTCTTTTCTTTCTCCTTCCCCCCCCCTTCTCCCTCATTCTCCCTACCCTGAGCAGCTTCTGTGCCCGACTGAGTACGGTGAGTCTGGCGTCGGCATCGGCTGCTCTGTACGTGGAGTGGTCAGCGAATCCGCACAGCGAGGGGAAACTGCCGTCGAATAAATCGAATTTGGAGCGCAGGTGGCCGGTGAGCGAGAGAAGACAGTGACTCTGCACACATTCGTACAAGACGTTTTAGAATTCGGACAATGAATAACGCACCGTGTTCCAGTGTGCGTAGAGTGTGTTTCCTATGAAGGTGCACTCGACGCGTCCGCAGGCGCAGGAGAGGAGGATGGAGAGGTGGCGACACGGGAACACCTGGAAGGAGAGGGGAAGGAGAGAAAGGCACACGCACCTCTCCGATTCTCTCGATCACGCCCGCCCACTGCGGCGCTTCCCCGCCGCACTGCAGCTTCGACGTACCGTCCCTGGAAAGAATAGGAATACGGTATGATTCGGTGATCCATTCTACCTAGCCTTGATGACAATGTTGTCGAAAACTTTCTTTCTCCTGTTAGGAAAGGCTGTGCAGAGAGCGGAGAGGAAGTGCGAAACGGTCGACACAGCACAGTCCGACTGGAATGTCTCTCTCTCTCTTTCTCTCTCTCTCTCTCTCTCTCTCTCTCTCTTTCGCTCACTGTCCTCTTCTCTTTATTCCTACCCGTTCTCTTCCTGAAGACTTACAATGTCTATTTCGAATCTCTTGGCGATGTTTGTGTTGAGTAGGGATACGAGGGTGGAGAAGGCGACGGAGCGTCTGAATCGGGCGTGCACATCACATGTCATTCCGCATGAACCCACTCCAGCCGCTTCTCATTATAATAACACCCGAGGACTCATGCATACGATATTGTAAATGTTCACGGAATGCGATTCCGGATAAAGTATTTGATTTTAAGTTTGATTTGCCCACTTGCGACTCTCGTCCGCGAGGCTCCTTCCCACGAGGTACTCCCCCGTCTGCCAGCGGTCGAACCACGACGAAGACCATGTGTCAAGGTACAGCATTTGCTGCAATCGACGAATATAGTTTCCTTGTTTTTTTACCGGTTTGTTTTACCGGTATAAGCAGAGACTAAAAAAGAACGAAGTTGCTTCCATCATTAGAAACACTCGACTATATACACTAACAATAAGTGGAATATTATTCCTCTCTCTCTCTCTCTCTCTCTCTCTCTCTCTCTCTTTGAATGAAATTTCTCACCCACCACAATTAGTGTGAATCGAGCGTGATTTGTATCTCACGTGAGATCGTTTGCGTCTCTCATTTGTGCTAACTCTCTCGTTGCCAGTCGCGTGAAATTTGAATATCTCGAGTGTGTGCGGTGGGGAAATGAGCGATGAGCGGGAAGGAGAGATCGATTAACCACTGTATCATCAATTGGTTCTTTACCATCACATCACAAAGTACTTCATTAACTCTCACCGGGTTGATGGAGTAGCTGACGACGAGCTGCAGTTGGATGCCGGATGTGGAGTCCACTAAACGCCTGAAAGACTAGCTCATCCGCGGACAGTGGTGACGGTGCTTCTGTTCAGCGTATACAGTGTTGAACCATCTCTATCTCTATCTCTCTCTCTCTCTCTCTCCTACCGACTCTCCCTGCTGGAGTCGGCGAACAGGATGAGTTGCACTGGATCCAGTAGAGCGAACACTTTCATGAGAATGTCTTCCGGTAGGACGAAGAATGGATGTACGTACTCATCGCGAGTGGGAGAGGGGGCCGACATGGTCTGTGGTTTCGATTATCAACATGTCCGTTTTGAATGTTTTATTTGAATGCGCACTCACATCGTCGCTGTCCAGGTACTCTTGTCCATCTTCCCCGCTGCGAATGCTCCACGACGACGACGCCGATACAGGCATCTGTCATCAAATTATTGAATTACCACAAATGAACAAGAAATACAACGGCGAGTATGCGTGTATTGATTGCGTGTGGTGTTGTTCAGAGGGGGTGTTTGGAGTGGGTGGGAAAGGAAAGTGCATCCATGCAGGCGAGGCGAGGCGAGCGGCGAGCCAGAGAGTGGGGACACGTAAACAATTATGAAAACGAGACATTGTAACATTCAACAACAGTGTTCATGAAGGTTTGAACATTAAATAATAAACGCAACATAATAATTGCGATAACAAACAAAACAAAAAAGGGGGTGAGACAGAGAGAAAGACAGAGAGATAAAAGATAAAAGCCGTTTCGGGTGTAAAACGCTATACGGCAAAACTTTGTCCCTCCCACCCTCGTCAGTAACGATAGAGAGACGTGTAATTTTTGAATGGATAGTATTGTATATGGTATATAAAAAAGAAAGGAAAGAAAACGCGAAATAACTATCATAAGCAAGCAAGTTACAAGTAATGAGCACAAAACAGTGTGGAGACGCTTGAGAATTTGTTTGTGAGTGACTGCGCGAGGCAGTGGGATGGGTGTGGCGTGGCTACAGCGTAGTCTGCCGTAGGTCTCCTTGAGGTCACTCGCACTGAGTGTGCAGTGCTGGGTTTAGTTCAAAGATCAATATTTCCGTTGCGGGCGTTAATCACTTCTCAATTAAAAAGTTTCAAAAAGGACTCCATTTTTTCAAGATTATATTTTATAGTGAGAGATTTATTCTGCATAACTGCGTATGCAATTTTCATGTTTATTTCTTGACTGGGAAAACCGTTTCTTATAAATTTATCTCGTAGTTCTTTGATTCTAGACATAAAAGTCTTCGTCTCAGTACAACATCTGTATATTCTCAGTACTTCTCCATTCAAACAGTTCCACGATATGCTGCGTTTCATGTTTGTATTGTATTTTGGATAGCGGACTATTTCGAACGAGTATTCATCTGTCTTATTATAAAGTGAAGTAATTATTTGATTTTTAATGGTTATTTCGAGATCAAGGAAGACTGTTTGTTTATCAGTGGCGCTTGTTTGTTCGAGTGTTAGTGAATTATGGTAAATAGACTGAATTTTTGAGATAATGTCATGGTCATTGTGTCTATATATTATCAGTAGATCATCCATGTATCTATATCCTCTTACCTGGTAATGTTTGAAATTGGGATTTTGTTTCATGAATGTGTATTCCATGTGTGAGAGTGTCAAATCAGCAATGAGAGGAGAAGCATTATTTCCTTGCGGAATGCCGGATATCTGTTGATATACATTGTCTCCATAGACAGCAAAGCTGTTTTGGAGGATATACTCAATCATAAATTTGACGTCATCTTTCGTGTAGGTTCTGTTGGTGTTTCGGGATGAATCATTTTCTTTAGGATTATTGTAAAAGACTTTATTGTAAGTTACGGTGATATAGTTTTTACCACTGTTTTTAAAACATAATTCTATCAGTTCGAACATGTGTTTCTTAACAACGTCATGTGGAAGATTTGTAAACAGACTGCTGAAATCTGCACAATAGACCAATTTGTTTGAAATGTTATCGATACCCCTAAGGTCATCGACGACTTCAATGCTGTTATCCACCGACCAGTACGGGGATGACTTTTGTCCATTTCGTTGTCTAATAGTTTCAGAATAGTTTTTGAAATGACTTTTCATGTGTTTTAGAATTCTTTGCGTATCTATAGAAATAGCTTTGATACTGCTATTATAAGCGCCTGTGATGAATCTAAATTTTATTGGAGTTTTGTGCATTTTTGGGATGGCATAAATTTTGGGTAACGCTAGGTCCTTACTTTTGGTTTCGAGGTTGAGGCTTTTTGTGGTAATTTCATGTCTTTTAATAATAGATGAATATGTTTCACGGTCGTATATTTTATATGTGGGGTTAGAAGCAATATTTTTTCTCGTTACATGATCAAAACCTAATTCTTTGTTCATGGTTATTACGTAAAGTTTTTTGCAAGTAAGTGCAAAATTACCTGCGGCTTTGTCAATGCATGTGATGATGAAGTGTTTTTGAAGTTCTTTTAGTTCTTTATGCAAAGAATGCCAATTATTTTCATTAGAATATGGAATGTATTGTTTTCTCAGCTTTATTTTAAATTGTGAGAGTATTGAATTTGTGACAAGATTTTCAATGTTTTTATGGAGTTGATATTTGTTAGCAATAAGTTTGCAGAATTGGTTTAGTGTAGTTTCAACCTCAGTTTGGATATCATTTATTGTGTACCTTTTTTTGTTCTCTGAATTTTGTTCCTTGTTCCATAAGGTTTCGTAGTTTTGGATTCTCGATTATGTTTAGATTTCCAGTTACTATATGATTGTGATGAGAATTAATGAAGTTTTTATAAGTTGTTTTACATTCACATTCACTTTCAATGATGTTAGAAATCATATCGTTGTTCAATTCTTTTAAAAATGAGTTGTAATTTGCTATTTTATGGAATATAGAAAGTTCGTTCTCGTATGTTATTAGAGAGGGCGCGCAGCGCCCTCTCTTTTGGCTTAGGATAGGGCTCGCGCCAGAATTTTCAAGAAGCTATATCAAAAAATCATGTTAGCAGGAATGTGAACTCATCCAATTCACGTTAGTTAGATTCGCACGGTTCCGTAGGCCAGATCACTAATTGATGGCATCTTTGTATCTTTTCTCCGAAAGAAGTTATGAGCGATCTCGCGCACTCATGAGGTGAGAGGCCAGCGTGTGGGTGGGTGGGTGGATGTCGTGTCCGGTAACGCTGACTCTCTGCCGAAAGCGTACTCTCTCGCGTTTTCTGCGCGTGTTCTCCAACTAGCACTTTGAGTGTAGTTCGCCTCGCCGCCGCCAGCGTCTAATTCGCGCCGGGTTTGCGTTGTTTTGGGTTCCCGTCACTCTGGCTAGCTCTCTCTCCCGGCAGGCGGGCAGGGCGCGCACCACGGCGACCGAAATTCAGAGAAGTGTCGTTTAGAATTGTTTCTATACAATACCAAGAAAAATATAGTTACATATACACGCAACATTGTGCGTCACATCATAAAATGTGTCACATAATAGTTCTATGCGTACTAATTACCGACAGAGCTTGGGAATCAGAAAGAGAAGAAATTTCTATGAAATTCAACAAAAGCACATATATTATCTGTTAAAAAGTACTTGCGTAAAGATATTAAGTTTGTCTTGACCCAATTCAACAAAAGCGCATGCATAAAACGTTTACAAATACTAACACAAACCTGCGCATAACGGACAGTGGACACTAACAGATGAAATATAACAATACAAATGAATATACGTCTAGAGATCACTTCATCACTTTGACTACATCACTTCATCACATGTGATGAAGTGATGAAGTGATGAAGTGATGAAGTGATGAAGTGATGAAGTGATGAAGTGATGAAGTTTCAATTTTCGTTTTTTAAATAAACTTTTTTTAAATTGTAAAAAGTAATATGTAATTTGTGTTTTTTGTAAACTTTCAATCGGCAACGGCAACAGATGTCCGTTTGTTCGCTTACTCATAAACTACATCATAAAGACCAGAAGTACAAGACCAAGAAGAAGAGAATCCATACTTGAAATCTTGTAGGATGCAAATGATGATATGCTACTATAGAATGCTACAACAAGATCGTTTTCTACCAACTGCGCTCTTGCCATACCAACGAAAGATGACGACGTATTGACGACGTCATGTTACGTTGGTGGATAAGGGTTTGCTTGTGTCCGGCGCGTAATTATTCCAACAAATAGGTTCTCTCTCCCTCTACGACAACGCTAGTGTCAGTGCGTCCCTCCAACACGGATGAGGATGAGGAACATGACATAGGAAGAAGAAACTTCCCAGGAATATCGTCCTCTTCCTCTTTTATGTAAATTGACAAGATAATTTCCGCTTCTGCCATGTCGCTTTTCACGTCGTTATGGTTATCGCTACAGAGAAAAGCTTAAACTAGTAAAAAACGGTGAAAAGTTAAAAAAAAAACAAGTTACAAAGTACTTTTTACAAATAAAAAAAATTGAAACTTCATCACTTCATCACTTCATCCCTTCATCATTTCATCACTTCATCACTTCATCACTTCATCATTTCATCACTTCATCACATGTGATGAAGTGATGAAGTGATGAAGTGATGAATTTTCCAGGACACCAATTAAAAGTATAAAAATAAACGTATAGTGTATAACGTTCGTGCAGATAAAAGTGTCAGTGCGTTATTGCGGCATTTGCACAATCTGTCGAAGTCGTCATTTTGTTTTGTTTCTTTGTCGTTTAGTTATCTGTCGATCTGATTGTTGTATTGTGTTTTTTTTCTTTTCTTTCACGTCAATGTGTTGTTTAAGATGACAGCACAGGAGCCGCACGACTTCAACGACCACAAGGCGCACATGCAGTGGCGGGTTAGTCACACAACTTTCAACTCATAATAAGTTTATCTTTTGGATTTACTAATTAAAACGAATGCATTAATTGCGCTCTTGAATGTATACTGTTTCACATTCAATAATCAATCATTAGATGGAGCGTGCGCTGTCTCACCAGACGACCGTGCCGATGATCCCCCAGGATCTCTCCGGCGGAAGCTCCAAGGTACGTCGCTCTGCTCTGTTTTGTTATACGTTGTATGTGTAGATATATGTCTATGCCTTGATGTTTTCCGTCAAATTCTCAGTTGTGTTGTTGCAGGCGCAGACGTCTGCCGTGCTGCAGAAGGCGCTGTCCAACCCCTTTGTTCCCATCGGAATGGGCGCCACCGTCGCCTGCCTCATCGGTATGTTTCATGTACATGAATCAAGAAATAAAATGCACTTCTATATTATAATTCATAACTATAAGGTCCTTCCAAGTTTAGGTATGTTTGCGGCGACGCTGAAGCGCAAGCCGCACAGCGCGCAGCTGTTCATGCGCGGACGCTGCGTCGCCCAGGGATTCACTGTGGGTTATAGCATTTATTTATAATTATTATTATTGGTCATACACACGCAGCGTTCTGGGGTGAATTGGAGTGGTTATGTGACGTTGTTTCGAATATGTTTATGTCTGGGAATTAGTATATTTCATACAGTATTCCAACTGCAATACTTGTTTCAACCAACGACAAAATACCATAACAATATCGTTTATGCGTAGGTTATGACGCTGGTGGCTGGTGCGATGATGATCGGCGGGGTGGGGACCACGGGATCGCCCCAGAAGACCTCCGAGTTCAACACCAACAATGCGTAGGACAACACGCGAGGCTGGAGGAGGCATGGGCGAGCATCACAGCTCGTCGATCGTCTTCAGTGTGCCGCACAGCTTGTTTCTCTATAATACGCATACACAGTAGATTAGTTCTTAGATGCTTTGATTGTGTTTGATCAAGTGCTCAATGTGAGTCGAGAGACATAGACTACTAGGATTGTATTCGATTTTGTATATAGCTGTTGAGTTGAGAGAGTTCTGCTCGATTACCGGTTTCCGTCCGTTCGCCCATTTCGCTCTCTTCTTCAGCATCCCGAACGTGCACATGCAGAGTGTTTCGGCGCGCTGAAAATAAAGAGCGAACGGGGCGAACAAGTCTGGTCGTTATTTTATGTTTTGATCGTAATCGTCGATAAATATTATGACATTATTCACGGCGCCGAGCGCTTGTTGTCGTGTTTCGCAATGTCTCATTGCACCGAACGAGGTTTGTAATACCTTTCAATATCTGTCGCTTATCCGTCGATTGTATGCGTCGCTACTCGCACTCTGACATAATTATAGTGTATCCGCTAATGTATTGTCCTTTCTCTTTTCTTTCCATTTTCCCTGCTCGCTCCGTGAGAGTCGGGTTCGGGGCCGGCGTTCGATTATAGTGCCTCCCCGCCTCCCGCTTATTGTATGCATTGTATTTCTTGTAATATCCCTGCGTTTATCGAACCGGTCTCCTCTCGTGTGAGTGCGAGTGCGGGTTGGATAGGATGTGTTGACGGGTTCGGCTCTCGCAGGGATGTGATGTTTATATGTGCGAGTCTGGCGACTGGCATATGATGGTCGATGATTTGTGTGGGTCGTCCGCCCTTGAGGCTTTGTGAGGCAGCTCTGGCGATTGCGCGTTGCGTAGGGAGGGGGATGACCTTGTCCCGCCTGCGCCCTCTCGATTCGCCGCGCTCTCTGCGCAGACTCCGCCCCTCGCACCATGCCCGGCATACACACACCCAGTCACTGTCCTGCTCATATCCCCACGCTTCCCCCGCACGCGATTCCGCTCTTTTGACCATGCTTCTTTCTGTGTTCCAATGCTCCTCCGCATATCGTTATTTCTGGATTCATCATCCATTCGTCTCGTATTTGTTTTGCTGCGTCGTTCTTTTCGATTTCTCACCCTTGGCTGCGCCCCGGATGAGAAATGGATCACTGTAGTGTTTTTGTGTGAGCGCTCCGGCGTTTCGCGCAGTGTAGATATGATGGCCTTGATTTGATGACCGCTATCAGTGCAATCGCACCATGCAGTTTTTGCGGTCGCGCAAACCGTTTCACGATCTCGAAATTGGGTGAGTTGAATAGTTTTTCGCCGTGCTCATCATTCTCGCATTCCGTCCGCGAACCACTTTAATGGTGAGAGTAGTTCATGGCCGAGGATATACAGTTTCTGTGTGAGTGAGCTCCCTGATCTCTTTCTTTCTTCCGGTCGTCTTGGTTTGTCTTGGCAGGAAGGCAGTGGGGCGAGGTGTTTGTTGTCGTTGTGTCAGCTACGCCAGCAGGCGAGGCCGCTCTCACCGGGCTGTCCCTGTCAAGCTGACGTTGCTCGTGAGTGTGTGTTGTGTGAACAGGAGGGTGTTGCGGTCGGGCGGCCACAGGGAGCGGCCCGTCCTTCTCTCGCCCCTGTCCCCTGTCTGTTCAATTCGGCATCCGGTTCCCTCCAGGTGTCCGCGCAGTCTCGGGTGATAGTCGCTTCCGTCTTCCCCCTCCGATTGATTCCAAGTGAGGAGTTCGGGTTCCCCCTTCTTGTGACGCGCGTGTTTGTTTTGCTTGAGCGGCTGCTTGCATCGCGCATCATGGTTTGCTTCTCTCCCCCCCTCTCTCTCTCCCCCTCTCTCTCCCTTTCCCCCCTCTCTCTCTCTCGCTTTCTCTATCTCCCTCTATCCGCCCCTCTCTCTCTCTCTCTCTCTCTCTCTCTCTCTCTCTCTTGTTGTAGGCTGACCGCCTGTGACGACACGCGAACGCCTTTTTATTTATTGCTCGAACATTTCCGGGCGTTTGCCGAGAGCGCGAACAGTGCTCAAGTAGAGAAAGTGTTCTCATTCTCACTCTTCTTCCCGTGGCCGTCTTCTATTCCCTCCTTTCCCTTTCCTTCCACACTCGCCTGTGTTCGCACACTCATTTGCATCGATTCGCCCCACTATGCGGTTTCCTTGTGTGTATATGTTAGCTGTTTCTGTGCATACTGCTTGTTTTTCCATTCATTGCGAAGCACTTTGTCCTCGACCCATCCATGAAAAAAATGCATGTAGCTTTTTTCGGCCCTTCCGCGCCTTCTTTCTATATATTCCTCATTGGATTATCTCTAATACAGCAAGCTCCATCTCTGCAACACTGCTTCCCCTTATTTTTCCCCTAGTCGCTGTGACTAAAGAAGTAATGAAGATGTCTTCTTTGTTGTAATTTTTCTATATATTCCAACGAAGTTGAAAGTCAGACAAGCGGTGAGTTTTAAGATGTAGACTGAATGTATAATTTGTAGACCCCGGTCCCCGGAATGTGTGGTTTTCTTTCAAGTTTTCTTTCAGTTTCTATGGTGCTTTAAGCTTTTGCTTGGTTTCCTCTTTCTCAATTCGTACTTCGTAGGTATGAACTCTCGGTTCTGAGAATCGGATATGGTTTGCGTGTGCGTGTGTGCATTGCAGGGGTGGATTCATCTCATATTTGTGGCAGTGGCTTCGTTCTGCAAAACTGCATCCTGGATTTCTTTCCTGGATAATTAGGAAAGTAAGATAGATTTTTTTTCTAATGACGTCTCTATTTGAATTGGATTCAACTCTTATTCGATATATTCGATCTCTTATTCGATTTATAGTGAGTCGATTAAGTGAGAAGGCGAGTAACAGTTGTGCGATTTCTTCTCTGTCTGGTTTTGAATTTTGAAAGATCCGTCATCCATCCCTCGTACCGGTATGAATGGTGCTGACTAGGACACGTCGGATCGTGAGATTGTGGACACTACTACCTACTACATACGAGAGTTTCCAGCACGATGTTCCGGCCTACGTAATCGTTATATATTGCACGAAGCTTGGGCGGTTCTGGATGGTTTATTCGTTTCCCACGCCGCTCATAGGAAGAGTGTATCATACTCGCAGCGCAGGCTTTCATTGCCAGGAATGCAACGTTTTTTTTTCGAGAGAGAGCCGTCTCCAATCTGGCAACCGTGGCAATCTTCGCCCGTGTCTCTCCTAGCCTCTCTCGTCCTATCTCCCTCCTGCAATCATCGTTCACTCCGGCACATGAGTGATAGCGATTCGATGAGAGAAAGTGGCTCCGACGTGCCAAATCACCGCGTGTCAAAATGTTTCCAAGAGAATTTCGAGTACTGCGGTACAAATCAGATCGCAGCGATGCGCCTCAAACTTTCGTTCCTACTGACTTGGCACTTGGACTCTGATCCACTAATTTCGCGTATGATTTTTCCTCGGCCCAGCCCATCGTCTCCCGTTCAGCAAAGTGTTCTCATCTCATTGCAAGTGTGCGAGCTATGGATGGTGGATGGTGGTTTTTCAGAGTGGGCAGTAGTCGTTCGTGTTTTTTTCCATGTCATTGCATGGCGTTGCGAGGGAGGGAGGAGGAGATGGGATGGTCGCAGCCGCACCCAAGCATACCATGATGCAGCCTGCAAAAAGAGGAGTAGGAAAGCTGTGAATAGTGTGAATACCATGGCACACCTGGCAGAAGAGACTCGCTTTTTGTGTCACCTGCTCGCTTGAATGCTTTCTTTCATCTCGCGATTCTCTGTCCCCTCCCCTGTAATGTGAAATGGGAGGTGGGCAGCTGAGATTAGCGACTGCATTGCAGTTGGAAGAGGAGATTCGGGTCTAATGTCAATGCATTGTCTTCTGTTGGCTAAGGAAAGACCAACGGCTGCGTTATAAATTTCCCATTCGATCGATAGCAACTCAATTCCGGCACGAAACGATGTATCTGCACTGCAGACTGTGTTGTGTCGTTGTGTGTGATGTGAGAGCCGGAACGGAATAGACGGTCGGTGCGCTGTGTCTATTCATTAATTAATGTTTGTTTTGCATTGTCGGGTGCGGTGGCTGAGTTGCGTGTCGACTTCGACTGTATATGCCGAGTCGTTGTTGTTGGTTGTTGCGTGACGCAGCAGACGGCTCGCCTCTCTCCCACTCCCACACCCTCATCTCTCTCTCTCTCACCCGTTGGGTTTGTATAGTTTATTCGGTATGTGACGGAGTACTGTTATCTGTCGATGTGATCAATTGTGCGTCTGACTCTGTTGAGCAGTCAGTAAGTGTGTGACTGAACCGGAGTGGCGGCGGGGGTGGCATATCGATCGATTACTCGGCGGAAGGGAGGGGGAATGGCTATCATATGTGGTGTGTGGGGTGCAGAGAGAGGGGGGGGGGGAGAGGGAGGGCCGGTGCGGCCTGGATGGACCGGGCTGACTCACCGCCGGCCTGTCTCTCTTCCCCTGTCCACTGTATCGCTTCTCGTCTCAATCACTATTTCATGCTCTATTTTCACCGCCTGTAGTAGTTATCACGCGAAATTATGAGCGATTAGATTCACCGCCGTGTTTGTCGCTGTTTGCTGTCTCGTGTGATATAGCGGTTTAGATTCTATGAATCAACCGATGTAATATCTCGATGTGCCTCATATTCACTTTATGGTCGCGTAATCGACTTGCAAATGTGGAGTAATATATGCTGACTAGTTGCGAGTCGTCCATTCGCCTCTTTTGGATTAATATTTTAAGCAGTAGTTCGTTGCGCGTGTGATGATTAGTCGTGCACGTGACTTGTGAAAGAAAAAGGATTCCTATTTGCGTTGACTGGCGATTTGCTGGAGGATTTATGCAAGCGATGAGAGGGGTAGGAGGGAAAGAGGGAGGGTGGGAGAGATGAGATGAGATTGGATTGGCAACGTATGGAGATTATCCGCTTGACTGAATGGTTTTGCTCACCCCCTCTACAGTTGCCATGCCATGCCATGTCGATGTGTTGCCTTCTTTCCCCATTCCCCGTTCCCCTCGTTTTTTTTTTCATTCTGTTAGTTCCGTTCATTCATTAGTCGTAGTGTTATCGCACACGTAATTCATTCGAGAGAGGAGAGAACCGCTTATCCATGTTTACACGCCTTTTATATTGAAACGAGTCGGGTTTTTGATGATTGAGCACTAAAAGTGTAGAAAGTGTAATGTTGTCTGTTTCAGTGAACAAGTATGCGCGAGTACAAGATCGTCGTTCTCGGCAGCGGAGGAGTCGGAAAGAGCGCCCTGGTGAGTGGAGGGTGGAGATTGAGATGACAGATGACTGAGTGAATCACTGATTCTGTGAGATTGATTGCATGTTTCACGAATTGAGGTATTATTTATTTGCAAATGTATTTTGTGTTTTCAGACTGTGCAATTTGTGCAAGGCATCTTTGTCGAGAAGTACGATCCCACGATTGAGGACAGCTACAGAAAGGTGCTTTTATATTTTAAAATTTTGGATTGGGTATGCATGTAAATTCATGATTTACAAATGTTTATTATGATATGCCATAGAGTTGCCGTTGTTCTGCAATTTATTATTACGTATATCTATTTATTGTATTTCGTTTTCAGCAAGTGGAGGTGGATGGCCAGCAGTGCATGCTCGAGATCCTCGACACGGCCGGAACGGTACGAGAGAGAGAGAGAGAGAGAGAGAGAGAGGGGGGGGGAGGGGAAGAGAGATGCTTGGAGAACTTGCTTAATCGTTATGATTGCAGTTAAATGTTTTTTTATAGAGAGACGCCATTGGGTGATGTGTGTGTGTTCAGGAGCAGTTCACTGCGATGCGCGACCTGTACATGAAGAACGGGCAGGGCTTCGTGCTGGTCTACTCGATCACTGCCCAGTCGACGTTCAATGACCTGATGGACCTGCGCGACCAGATACTCCGGGTCAAGGACGCAGAGGATGTGAGTACCGCTTGGCTTCCTGCTTTCACAGCTGCTAGGTTTTGTGTTTGGGATTGGAAGATTTAAATTGCGAGAACTATTTATTAAGAAAAGTGGAATACTGACGTTTTTATATTTTGTTTGCGATGCGAGACGATGAGTCAGACTTGTTGGGGGAATCATGAAATGTGCAATGATTAAGAAAGGAGGGGAAGGAAGTGACGTTCTTTGTTTGCTTGTGGCGTGAGCCATTGTTGGCTGAGACGGGAGGTTTATTGGCTTGTTGGCTATTAGTTATTACTCTTTCCACTAGCATGTTTAATCACAGTGTAGTCTAAGCACAGTGTAGCACAGTGTAGTGTAGTCTTAGCCGCGATCCCGCGATCGTAATCTGAATTTTACATTTTTCGCTGTTTGAACGTTATTTGCATGAGTGCAAATGAACAACTGACGATGTACCCAACAATAACACTCCAAAACGTCTATTACCATGTTATGAAGTTGATGAAATATGAAATGCCACGGCTGTGTGTGATGTGTGTTTGTGCTGTAGGTTCCGATGATCCTGGTGGGGAACAAGTGTGACCTGGAGGACGAGCGCGTTGTGGGAAAGGAACAGGGACAGCAGCTAGCCAGACAGTTCGGATCCGCATTCCTAGAGACCAGCGCCAAGGCCAAGATCAACGTCAACGAGGTGCGTGCCAGGGATTCAGAGATAGAGATTTAAAGTTTTAAAGATGTGTTGTGTTTAGGTGTTCTACGATCTGGTGCGACAAATCAATCGCCGCTACCCCGAGTCTGGAAAGAGGCAACAGGGATCGAGCAAGTGCTGCTGCAACATCATGTAGGCCACGCCCCTTCTAGCCCCGCCCCATCCCCGTGCCCCCTTTCTTCTCTCCTCAGCCTCGACCGTCCCACTAACTTATTCATTCATATCGAGTTCTTGATTGTGAGTTGTTGGTTGCATATTATGATGTCATGTATTGATTGTATTGTATTGTATTGATGGATGTGTGTGATGGATCGCTGTGTGTCGGACCACCCCACGAGACGAGTGTCTGTGCCTTGCTCTTCTCCTCTTTGTCTAGATACTAGGTATTTCTTGTCTAGTTTGCGTATTCTCCCCTCCCTGTACATTGGTACATTGTAAATGTACACCCACATTCTGCGCTCTCTTGTCTCCCCCTACAAGAACACAACACATCCACTCTCCATGTTGATATCAAACTTCCCGTTTCCCCTTCACTCACGTATTTCCATCCGACTATTATGCGAATAAATATTGATTTGTATTTGTGTGCGTTTTCAGATATATGGCCAAGAACACACACATTTTCAAGTGCTTTACGGCTTTTTACAGTTTATTGGGCAATAACCAGTAATCTGTGTCGGTGGTGGTATACAGAATGGGGATGGGGTGAAAGAGAGAAGCATTGGATGCGTATGCTTATAAGATGGAAGGGTACAGTAGTCTGGGGCGGGGGACACTCAATATCCAGACAGCTCCTGGAAGGTCTGGTCGAGCTCCGCGGAGATGCCCTGAAATGAGAGGGGGTGGATGGAGGAGGGAAGGGATGGGGGGTACCTGGTAGCGCTCCTTCTCGTGGACAAGGTCGTCCTCCAGCCTGTCAACCTCCTTCTGCAGCTTCTGCACGGAGCGCTCCGCGAACTCGGCACGGGTCTCCGACTGAGAGGGACATGCATGACTCTCTCTCTCTCTCTCTCTCTCTCTCTCTCTCTCTCTCTTTCTCTTACTCTTTCTCCCTCCCTCCCTCTCTCCCTCCCTCTCCCTCCCTCTCCCTCCCCCTACCTCCTTCAGACGGGCGGTGGCCTGGCGGATCGAGTCTTCGAACGAGTCTTCCCTCTGCTGCGCCTTCTCCTCGGACACCTCGAGCGACTTGAGGTTGTTTCCGATGATGCGCAGTTCCTCCTCCAGCTCCACGATCTTACTCTCTCCGGCCTCGGCGCGCTCCTCGGCCCTCTCCAGATCCGCCTCCACCATAGCCAGCTTGCGGGCAACCTCATCGTACTTGCTGAAAACACAAAGCATTGGCAAATGATTATTGTGATCAGCATTGTATTGTATTTCACGATGAGTACAGCTACAGAGTATTAGATGAACTAGTCACCCGTGAAATATGAGTGAAACGTATAGTTCTTTTCGCACAATCGAGACTTGCATTACTCGTGATATGAAACGTATTTGTGAGCATGTGACCCGTGTGTGTGGGACGATGGACGTACCGGTCGGCCTCCTCGGCGAGAGCCTGCGCCTCCTTGAGCTGGTCCTCGACCGAGTTGGCGCGTTCCTCGTCGGCCAGAGAGCGGGTCTCCATCACCTACAACGGGAAGGGTAAAGGCGTGCGATGAAAGTAGAAGGGGTGATCACCTTGCGCTCGCGGTCCGACTCGTCGGCGGAGACGGTGGCCTTCTCGAGGGCCTCGGTGGCGACCTTGGAGCGCTCCTGAAAAGGTACGGTAAGTACTGAGGATACGGTAGTGTAGGGTGCTGTACCTCAGCGCGGGCCAGCTCCTCCTCGAGCAGAACCATGCGGCGGTTCAGAGAGGCGACCTCGGCCTCAGACTCCTCTTGCTGAAAAACCACATATTGATTTTGTGATCTAATATCGATTGATTGATCGACTCACCCTCTTGTGAGCATCCTCGATCTTGTGGTTCACCTCGGCGAGGTCCTCCTGTAATATGGATACGGTACTATGAACTACTGTAGTAAGGCAACCAAATAGGATACTGTAAGGTGTACGGTACCTGGGTCTTGTCGAGGTCGTTCTCGGTGGCCATCATCTTCTTCTGGGTATCCTTCAGCTCCTCCTCGGCCTTCACCAGAGCCTCCTCGATCTGGCGCGCCTGAAATATCGATTTATTGATCGATTATGTGAATGATGAGACATGAGACAGTGTTTTTCTCCGTATTATTGTAATAATTATCGAATGTGCCTGCGATCCCATTTACCTAGGAGGTGAAACGTAGCGGTTCATTTCATCTTTGCTCTCTGTTTTTTGATCATGCTTGAGACTTGATTGATCTCAACTCCTAACCCCCTCATTGCGTGTTCGTTTCGTGGTTTCTGGGAATAGCGCCGGAGGGCGAGAGAAAGAGAGAGAGAGAGAGGGGGGAGAGAGAGGATGGTGATGGGTTGGCTGGCGGCTGCCACTGAGGCAGGGTGGCGCGTTGTAAAGCGGTTCTCGCTGATCGGAGAGGCAATAGGGGGAGGCCCCGGTGAAACGTTGGCGATACACTATCGAGTTACTCCAAGCTATCACATAACTAACACCACTTACATGACAGTGTCACTTTTCAAAACTTTCAAGAGTAGTCACAAACATACTATAACTCTATAACAACCAGGGAAAACATCGGTAGATTTTTCTTCTATAATCTATCATACTATCACGCTATCACAATACTGAGTGAGCTTATTTTCAACAAAAAAATCACGAATTCAATATAAGTTCTCTAGGTTTTTGAAGTACAGTAACCCGTGGCAGCTACCGTACCTTGTCCTCGGCCTGGTCGGCGCGGTCGCACGCCGCGTCGCGCTCCATCTTCATCGCCTGCATCTTCTTCTTGATCGCGTCCATGGCTGCGAGTGGGGTTGGCTACGGTACCTGCAAACGGGGGTACTGTCGGCGAGAAAGTAGGGTACGGTAGGGTAAAGGGGGGATACGGTAGGCACTCGAGGGCGGTGTGATGTATGGTGGGTTAGTAAGTATGTAAAGGGTGACAAGGAAAAAATATATCACGGGAATAGTCAAACAAGTGCGGGAAACAGGGTATTTGGGAAAGTGGAAAGACAAATGTGCGGTGCAAATGGGGAAATGTGGACTTTCAGGGCAAGGTGGTAGAACGAAGGGTAAATCGAGATATCAGGATAGACAAAACAGGGTAGATCAGAGGATGAGATATCTGACATGTCGAAAGTAGCCGGGTAGATTGGGTGGAGGAAATCTGGAAGCCATAGGATGGAAGGAGGCACTAGATCTCTCCTGCTGCACGGATCACACAGCAGTGTATTGGCAGAGCGAGAATGGGAGGGAAGGCCGAGGGAGGGAGAGGAAAAAGAGAGAGAGAGAGAGGAGAGAGAGAGAGAGAGAGAGAGAGAGAGGGGGAGTGAGGGGGCGGCCGGGCTTGGTTGAGTGAGGGGGTGGATGGATGAGAGCAGAGGAGAGATGCAAGGAGAGAGAGAAGGAGGAGATATGTTTTGCGGGAGCCTCGGATGATTGTTGTGATTTGATGAGTGCGGGGGAATGAGAAAGTAAGAAACATTCTGGAATGTTTGTGTGACTGTGCGAATTGGTGCGAACATGTGAATGGAAAGTGATTGTCCACACGTCCACGGTTCATAGGAATCCTAGGCAATCATTGGTATGTACGCTTAGGTTTTTTAAAGATTCAGTGTCAAAAAGAGGTATATCGAGACAACTTACCATCTACAAACCATAACGTAGATTCCTCTGCTTAGCTTAAGGACAACAAAAAGAGATGGCATATTTGACAAAGTTTTTTTTTCAGTTTGCATGCGCGGAGCCCATCTTTCGACACAGTGAACGGTCTCGAGCTGCAGTTACCCATGGCATGTATTCATTACTGCGGCCAATGAATAGGTTTGTAATTGTAAGATTGCGGACAGAATCTCGCTTACAACCTACAATAGTCCAGTAGATACCCGGCACACGTCCTATATACTTGATGACATGTATCTTGTACGGACGAAATGCAATGCACATTTCGAATTTCGAATAGATTAACAGTGCACGCCACATAAGAATGCGTTAGGGAACACCGTGGTTTGACTTCTTTTTCAACTGCAATTTTGAAACCGTTCATCTTCCATGCGTAAAAAAGAGTCTTCTAGTTCGGATAACATTTTCGGGTTGTTGTGTGTTGTTGTGTGTTGAGGCATCACTGGCTGTTTACCACATTACAATGACTGGCCAGTCTAGCGCGCAACGCTTCCAGTGAACAGGTGATGGGGCGATTCTCACAGGTGACACAGAGTGGAAGCCGACAACGATCAAAGGCACAATCCACACTTGATCTTCAGTACTTTCCTTTAAATTGATAACTGACTCCGTTTTGTCGAAATGAGCTTTATTGCACCGTTTATACTTCGAGTTGATGACAAGCATAGTGGAATATCAATAACGACCTTCTCCATAACGCTATGAGCTATGAACAAGTGTTCTCGTCAATCGTAGTCGTATAGCTTCACATTTCACTTTTCTCTCTTGTTACTTCTCCTCATTCCTCCAAGGGATCTCCCATCGATTCGCCTTTTGTTTTCCCTGCCAATCAGATCGATCCACTCTGCTCCCGCTTCTCCTGCCTGCTCCTGCTCCTGCACCCTCTCTCTCCTCTCTCCTCCTCCTCCTCTCTCTGGTCTGCCATCGAGAACGCGAGGTGTGTAACCGAGTGCTCTCTCTCCTTCCCCTCGCAATTCCAAGAGCCAATGCCGATTCTCGCTCACCTTTGTCCAACCTCAATTGTACTATTAACGCTTACCGTTTTTGTACTTTTGTTGATTATGAATGTATTTTTATTGGCGTCTGTATGAATCAGTTTCAACGTGAAGTGTAAGCATGTTACCGTACTCCACCTTGATGATTCAGGGTAGCATGCCGCCCGTCTCCTCCTCGTACGAGGTGCGCAATCGCCGCGACGACATCGACTTAGAGACCAAGTGGTGGAACGAGTATCCCAAGAGGTGATTTGCATATTGTGACGTCATTGCTCATGTATTGATTCGTATAGTTCGAGTTCGATCAGCTGTTCTTGCGCCGCGAATTGATTCCGAATTTATAATTTATGATCGGAGAGAGAATTGGAGAAAGAGAGGAGAGAGAAGGGATTGAGAGAGATGGAGGGTGAGAGAAAGAAAGAGAGAGAGAGAGAGAGAGAGAAGGAGAGGGAGAGAGAGAAAGAGAAGGAGAGGGAGAGAGAGAAAGAGAGTCGGGATGAAGCTATGCCCCCTCATTTTACACTGCATTTCTGCCGGCTGGCAGGCTTGCTTGGGCTACTGTGGTGGGCGGAGTGACGCAGAAAAAGAGAGAGAGAGGAAGAGAGAGAGAGAGAACCTGGAAGCATGAACTTTGAGAGGGCAGGAACACTTTTGATCTTGTGACGCGAAATCGATTATATGAAAGTCCACATCGAACAAAATAAAAAAGTTTGTGAGAAGTGTTTGAAACGCCAAATCAAATAAGAACACAGCATTGCTCAAAACAACTTTGTCATAAAGAAACAAGTTTTTTTAAGCCAGTACGTGTCGCGTGCCCGTCCGCAGAAGACCCTCGAGTCGTACCTGACCGATGTGTTCGCCCGCCCCAAGAGACTCGCACGCAGCGCCAGCTTCACCAACCTCACCTACGTCAAGGTAGCCACACTTGAGATCGTCCTTCTCCATAGTAAATGTATACGAGTGACAGTACTGATTGTGTTTGTGTCTAGGAGACGGAGCACGACCTTCCGATCAAGCGCGCCCCTTCCGTCTCCTCCCTCGCACCCAGCCTCGCCCTCCCTCAGTACATGCGGTCGGTCATCACTCATCATAATCATTTGATCATCTGATCATACGTGGATCATACGTTTTCCAGTGAGGCTCAGCGCATCGTTCACACCGTTCCCGTATACAAGCCGTCTGTCGACGACTGGTACAACGGGGCCTACTCCCGCGCCAGACACACCGTACGTTCTATTCAATTGCCATTCTACACCATGCAGACAAGGAGGACTGATCGAACAGAAGAAGACAGTGTTTTTGTACACACCGTACGTACACAAAGCAATGCAACCGTTCGCAGAATCGCCTTCAAGTATGTATTGCAGGACACTTTCCGCGAGATCGCCCGTCCGGCTGTGAAGGCGGCCCCGTATGTGGGAGAGAGAAGCAGCCACGTGCCATTCTATACCATGCAGACAAGGAGGATCTTCTTCGATAACGTACGTCCTGATGACTTCTAAGGTATTGATTTATCGATTTTCAGAAGCTCAAGAACGAGAAGTCGTACCTGAAGGGATCGATGGACTACCAGAAGAAGTGAGCAACACATCTTTCAACATATTTATATTTTTACATGTCAAAATTGCAGCTACCTGAACGACCGTCTGAAGATCGACGATTACGCGAACCGATTCGCGTACAGGTGAGAGAGGGAGAGAGGGAAAGAGAGAGAGAGAGAGAGAGAGAGAGAGAGAGGGAGAGAGAGAGGGAGAGAGAGGGGGGAGAGTGAAGGAGAGGGTAACAAGTAAAGAGAAAGGGATTGAAGGACAGAGGAGGAGAGGGAGGAGAGAGATACCCATTTTTCCATTTTGTAGCGCGTACGAGTGGCGTCGACCCAACGCCGACTCCTACAACAGGTGAGTACACACTTCTCAAACTACAAACTACAAACTACATCTCACACTTGTTTCAGCCACGTGCACAACTTCGGTGTGGAGGTGATGCACGCGCCGGGTCTGCCCAGCAAGTATATGAAGGTACGGGGAGGGGAGGGGGAAGAGCAAGGGGGGGGGACAAACAACACATACTCGTTTTACATGAAACATTTTTGCTCCGTTCCTACTTAATTTTACGTGTAACCTGAAGACGTTTTGACAAAAAAATACTGGCTTACTTCATTACTAATTCACGTAACATAAATTAGTAATGTAGTAAGTCAAGAAACGTAACCAAGACACTCGGCTGGATGTTGTTTCAGGCGTGGCACCCGCGTCGTATCTACAAGAGCACGGAGAAGTTCAACTTCGGATATCTGTGAACCAATAGTAACTAGTTATCGATTACCTACTAGTAACCAGTTATTGATTCGTACGATAATGATAATGGTAGTATTACAACACATAGTTATTGATTATCGATTTTGCCTGATGAGAGCGTGCCTTTTGGATGTCTCGTATACTTTTCAGTGTACGATGTCCCGGTAGTGACTAGTGCTGTCTTGTGTACTAGTTATTTCCCATTGAATAGTCCCTAATCGAACCCGATGCTTCTTTTTTCGTGTTATTTTTGCGTTTCTTTTTCACGTGACGTTCCTGTAAATATGGAAATAAAACTATTATGATTGAGTTCTTGAGTTGATGGAAAAAGTTATGGAATAAAGAAAACTACTGCAATTGAATACAATTTAGAATGTTCTTCAAGTGCAGTTTACCCAAACAGAAATACTAACATACCAAGTAACAAATGTTGTTCTGTTTTTTTCTTCGAAAAGTATGTTAATTGTTTTTGGCAAATTTGTGTTGCACAACGTTCCTTCACTCCTCATTCCCATGTTCTTAATTACTTGCTCTGTCCCAATGTTTGGCGCTCCGTTGAGAACCTTATCAGCTTGTCTGATAAGGCGTCGGTTGCCTGAGAATCAGGGTGGAAGCAGATCGGGTGGAAGCAAAGATAAAAGACCGCCTACAGGCAGAGACTCGATATCGATCGGAACAGGTGATAGTACTATACTTTATGTGTGTAAAATATTGTATCAGTATGATTGTGTGTCGTGATGTGTCGTTTCCGCGATCGTCGCCTAAATTGTGTTCATTACAAATCTTTTTGGTAGAAAGTCATTTCAGTGATTGTATTGTGTTTGGATTTCGAACTTGTCCGCGTATGCATTCATCCGTGTGTGGTAGTCATAGCCGAAGCCTGAATTATGTTTATCCTATACCATATGTGTCTTTCAGGATGGTGTGCGGTCCCAAGTGCAGTGGCTGCCTGTTCGCATTCTCCCTCTGGGGAATCATCTTCCTCGTGCGTTTAGTTAAAAATTATTTTTTTCGATTTTCGAAATGGATATGTATTTCTTACTTTTTTTGTTCACATTTGGTAAAAAAAATTGTATGAATGATATCAGCGTGGACGTTCCATGAAAATGTGTGTATAACATAGCATAGATGGTAGTCTTGATGGGATGGTTGTAAAAACAATTTGTTACTTGCATTTACATAAATGTGGTTTTCCAAATTTATTTCAATGTATCAGGGCATTCTGGGAGGTCTGTTCTACCACGAATCGGTGGGTCTTCTCGAGGATATCCCCAAGGTGAGAATATCTCTCTCTCCCTCTCTCTCTCTCTTTCCCCCTCTCTATCCCTCTTTCTCCCCCCCTCTCTCTCTCTCTCTCTCTCTTCCACCACCATCTTCCATATTCCAGGAGGCATCTGGCTGGAATAACAAGACGTGGGATCAGCGCGTCAAGGATATCCAGGAGTAAGAGAAATTTTTTTTACAAAGGAATTTTGTATTCTACTGCGTGCACACATGAAACGCTTGAAAATATTTTACTTACGTTTATTTCCAGTCTGTACCACCAAAACGCCTACAACTGCTGGATTGCTGCGGGAGTGAACGGTAATTTGCTAAACATAGTTATAGTTATAAAAATAGTTTAAAGGCACAGGGGCGTTTAGCGTTACCAAGGTTCATCGAAATTCACTTATGAGAACTTGGCAAAACTGTCTGCACGTGGCGGGAATCGAACCGGCATAGTATGGTTCACAAACCGTGAGTGTTACCACAACACTATAACGACTTGTTCTGACAACCTCACATCGACGAGATGCGCACTGAGTTCAACTTTACGATAAGCATTTTGGCGCGAAGTTCGAATTCGCCTTACCAAGCTTCGCACGTGCACATTTTGGTAAGCGTGTAGGTAACGAGGAAACGCCGTTCTTTCGCGTTTTCTTTGATTATTTCGTGTTTCTATGGGTCAAGCCATGAACCAACGTCAAAAACTAAGCGCCTCTGTTGCTTTAAAAAAGTTAACTATGAATTATGACCTCTGCTCAAACCTTCAATTCTCGCATTCATAAATAAGTTGATTTCATAGCATTATTGTTTTTTTTCTTCAGGAGTGATCCTCGTCGCGTCTGCTATTCGCATGTTCACTTTGTAAAAAAGTTTCAGTTATTGATTGTACATTACCATCACCACAATTCTATGTGCCGTCTAAATAGAGAGGATAAAGATATTTCTACTATGAATTTTTCATTGTATACTGCGAAATTGTTTATTATATGTTTTATATTTTTGGATGAACTCCTCCAATCTGTCGCGAGGAGGAGAACCCCCTTGCCTCTTCCTTTCTCCAGATATAATTTTTTTCAATACGCGTAAATAACAAAGAATAGTAATTACACAAATGTATCAAGTTCTATTCCGACACCCCTCGGTACACTATACAACTCTCTCTCGAGTGGCTCTCGCGGCTTGGGCGAATCCATACTCTTACACCGTAGCCGAGTTTTTGATCCGCATCCTGGCATGTGTTTGCGGACGAATGGTCAAAGACTCGCTGACTGACCGCCACTTGTTTCTCCCTCCCCACTCGAGTGTCTCCTCCCGTTTAGGCCTGCCATGTCCCCTGACCGTCCTCTTCCGGCGGCTCTCGCCAGGGCCTTCCAATCACCCCATCCCCCCTTCAGCTACCACCTGCCATGCAACGGACCCGACGGACACGATCTACCAAAGACCAGGATACACTGTCCCAGGGTGGGTAGATGGGCAGCGTATCGATTAGTCCTCCCTTGAATCCTCCCTTGAGTGAGAGAGGAGAGAGCGGCAGAGAAGCGGGGGCGCATGCCCTGCGGCAATGATCCGCGGCAGTGAGAGGGCGAGAGAGGATCTCCCCCCGCTCTGGCTCACCAATCAACACCCACCCAATTTTTTCGAGAGGGGAACACTCGGAGAGGCTCGCTGATTACTGGTTCATTCACCTAGCTATTCGCAGCTTTGTTGACCTGTTTACATTGTTGTTTACTTGTTTACATGGTTGTTTACGTTGTTTATCCAGGTCGGTCCGATCGTTCGGCCGGAACTTGAGGAAGAGATGGCGACGCCCGTGCATCTACAGTACAACTCCCCTATGGGACTCTACTCCAAGTCAGTTACAATGATTTGAATTATTTTTTTCCCGGTATCGTATATCGTATATTTGTGCAACTTACTTGTTATTTTTGTTCTCGTGCTTAGAGAAATTTTGTCTGACACGTTTTGAGTTTTGACTGACACAGTTCCGGTTCCGGTATCTTTCAACATCCATGATTATTGAACTACTTTGTTGACCTAGCTTCTAGCTTCTCACTTTCTCGAGGTGCTTCAATATCTCGATGCGTTCACAGACGAACAGGCGCGCACTTCCTCTCCCTCTCACCCTCTCTCTCTCTCTCCCTCCCTCCCCCCCTCTCTCTCTCTCTTCTCTCCCTCCCTCTCTCCCTCGCTTGATCTGCCATTTGGATTACACAGTGTTTGGCATGCATCGATTGGCTTCTTCGGGTCAGTCAGAGCGTCGGAGAGGGATATCCCTCAAAAACCACTTCGTATCCTCCTGTTTTGCTCTGATGTTTGATGGGAAAACATGTGGGAGTCTATCAGATATTTTGAACTCGCGGAAGTGAAGCAGACATACTAAACCGTTACTGTTGTTTGCTTGTCGTTTGCAATCTACACTCGGCGGATCATAACTGCGGTGCAAAACACAGCCAGACACTTGTGTAACGAGGATGAGGATGTGCGAAAGAAACACATGATGGGGTGGTATTACTGCAGTCGAGTTACACTGGAATTATGGTTATGCGCTATGAGAGCTGACTTCAAGTGATTGGCAAGTTCTTTCCATCATCACAAAAGTAAAAGTGATCATGGGAGTCATAAATAAAAATAGTTCTCTCCTCTACCTTCTGAAAAGGAAAACATCACGGATAGTATTGTATAAATGGACGCATATTCGACTTTCTCCGCAACCTTCCACCGCTTTTGTGTTTGTCTTTTATTTGTGGAGATGGGGTTAAGAGAACTATGCAGATGTCTTGTGGATAGTCTTGTAGTTCACACTTGGCAACTTCAATCGTTGTGATATTCCGTAATCTTCGTTGCCAGCACCTATTTGATGACCTTTTTGTCTTCTCGAATCGAATAGCGTCGCATCACCTCTCTTTTTTTCGCACTTATTCGAAGTAGAAGTCGTCATGGATTAAAATGTAGTAAAAAATAAACATCGGTATTAGAGTAATACGTAATACTACGTTTTTTTCACTTTTTATTTAGTACATTCGCATATTGAAAGTTGACAGTTCTGTTACTCACATGACCTAATTAGAAATGTCATTCATAGTGTAAATAATAATAATAATAAATAATATTTATTACCGCGTATACTATATATATGAAACCAGGACAGGACAAACACATAATTAGGTGAATACGGCATTGGAAAATAAATAAACACAAAAATAGGATAAAACAGATAACACAGGTTCCCAAATGAGCACTCATCTAATTTTGGACGGAGGGAACAAATGGGGGTTATCTAGGAGGTACGATTTCACTGTTTGATGTTTCGCAGATAAAATGATGTTGTTGGGGAGTGTGTTCCATAGTGCAAAAACCCTACTGAAAAACGTGCTGCTCTTTAAAGTTGTGTCAAAGCAAGGAATCAGGCGCCACCCATGAGAAACACGAGACCGGGAAGCTACAATGTTGAAGAGGCCAGAATACTCTAGACTAGTGCGATTAGTCATAACCTTATGAATATACGCAATATCGTTTATTAAGCGTCGCTCTTCGAGCGTTTGGAGATCTAATAGCTGGAGGCGTTGGGGATAAGTGAGCGAGAAAAAGCCGGCACGGTGACATATTCGGCGCGTAAAATGTCTCTGTACCGACTCAATCAGATTCACCGACCCCACATCTTTAGGATTCCATAATTCTGTACAATGCTCATTGAAAAATAATATCAGCACAATCCGAATAAAAAAAAACCCACAAACTACAAACAACAAACATAATTATTGATGAAAAAATCATTCGTACATTATAAAGATAACATATTGTCGTTTTGTGTGGTGCTGAGGTGCTGGATTGCGCAGAAGACGTGCTGGCGCGGATTGGGTGTCTACGAGATGCGTGAGGATATTGTGGGAACCGTCGCGACGCTCTTACAACCGCCTCGCATCTTGAACATCTGAACATTGTCAAATATATTATGTACCCCACACATCATTTTTATACAAAGTTTCCAAATTCGCTAACCTCCCTGTTTCCGAGAATGGTTGAGAAGCCATTAGCCCCACAATTGAGACATAACAGAATGAAGACGGAGAGATAGGCAAAGGGAGCGGAGGCGCCTGGAATGGTTTTTCCCCATTACAACTACTGAGATGCCAATGAGATTACCAATGATGATTGGGAGAGCGCGGAATCCGGTCCAAGTAAGAAAGTAGACAGTGGAAACGATGCCGAATTGGAGAGCGTGTCTGGAATAGAGGGAATTATCGGGATCTTGAGAGAAAGAGAGAGAGAGAGAGAGAGAGAGAGAGAGAGAGAGAGAGAGAGAGGGAGAGAGAGATGTAATGAGAAGAGAAGGTTAAAGATAGAGAAAGCGAGAGAGAGAACTACCTGAATTCCCTTCGCCTTCTTCTACCGATGGAATCAGATGAAATCGAGTTGATCATTACTTGTCGAGTCTTGTGCACATAGTGAAAAATCTGAAAGGGTTAAATTTTAATAAAAAAAATGTTACATTAGCGGCGCGTCTCTATTTCTACTGAAAATATCACTGTTCGAGACACTGACGTACATATTTTCATTCATTCAAATCCAATTATAGCTAATCAAATTATGTAGTCTACGCTTAATAAAACACACCACGCATACTAAACACGCAGTGCAAAAATACTAGCGATTATTTTGATATTCTCTGGCTCTCTTTTCTCTTTCTTTCTCTCCCTTTACCTTTATATAGCACATAACTGCAAATATAGTGGTTGCTGTGTTGAGTGGAAAGTCTATGAAATGATCGGATAGGTTCTCCATTCTTTCTATGGTGGTGTAGGAGTAAGAGAAGACCAGAGGATCGAAGGCGAATCTGAAAGTGTGAATTGTCGTGAAATTAATATCAGTTTCTATTTCAGAACGATTCTTGTTTCATTGTTTCATACGTATGTTATACTTCGCTCTTGTAAGTAACGTGGTGCATCAAAAGATTATGTATTCTAGCATCCTATCCCTGTGTAGAATACAATTTTTATTAGAAAAACTGAGAAGCATGAGGACAACTGCACTTCTTCTTCATCTTATATCCTTCTCCTCTTATTTCATATGCCTTTTAATTTCGTAGCCATTCATACGAGGAAAGGAAGATAATAGAAAGTAGCTAGTTGTTCCCACGATCAACTTGTTCCCTGGCTATTCTCATGAAAGACACTACAACTACAATTGTGATAGTAAAGTTCACTATACTTGCATTTTTGTCTTTTTGAGAAAATGCATTTTTGTACTGTTGTACGAGAGAAAGTCCAGTTGCGAAACCGATTCTGTTATAATTATACAAACTCACGCGCAACAAGGTGACAGATACTGTGAGGTGATGGAGAGACAAAGGGAGATGGGAACGAGGGCAGCCGTACAGAAGATGGTGGTACGAAGGGTGAAGATGCGACGAGTGGAGAAGCAGATGACAGTCAGTCTGGGACGACGTTTGTACTGTAATCTGCAGGACTACCGTACCTGTTAACAGCCATGAGAATCTGTGATATGCTGATGTGATACCACAACACCATGAACATGGAAGAGAAGAGTTTGTCGAGAGAGGCTCGGCGCGATCCGAACAGGAAATCCTGCAGGTTGTATATTAGAATATTATAAAGTAGAGATTGATATTCACCTGTTTGATAATGGCGGGAACAAGGTAGACCGCATTCAGCAACAACATCAGCATGTCTCCACACAGATTCGACACGACAATGATGTAGATAGGCACGAAGTTGGCACTGAATTGGTTCGGGTTGGCGATTGAACCATATTAATCTAGTAATCTACTGCAGCCCCTCATTGTCATTTTTCACAGACATTTCATGTGTGAAGTATCTTTGTGGTGTAATTCGAACTCACTTCTTGCTTATCTGTCGGATCATTCCAAAGAGAGCGAGGGAATTGACAGACACTTCGAAGAAAATGAGGAGCGAGAGAAAGGCAGCGGCCAGGTATGGAACCTCCATACTGGACACTGAAAAGCATCCGTATGAGAAACTATGGAAGGGAACTGGAGTAATCATCAGGGAAAGTGAACGAAACTGCGGGCAAGGATTGAATATATATGGATGGTCAAAGCGGCAGCTGAGACGTTCAAGGAAGAGACAAGATGCTCTCTCCCCTCCTCTCTCTTTCTCTTCCTCTCTAACCCCTCCCCTTCTCGTTCGCTCCTCTCTCTCCCCTTTCTCTCTCCCTCGTACCAAATGAGCTCAAGTTTTATAGTTCACTAGGAAAGTCCTACACACCCACTCACATGAAAGAATGAACGTATCAGAGCGAATCAGCAAATGCTAGTTTGGCTAGTAGGTGTACACTATCAGAACACTCAACGGATTACAAATAAGGTAATAGCTGTATTTAGAGAGAGGTAGAAAAGGTTGACTATTGTTGTGCATAAAATGAAAGGATGTTCAGCATTCGGCTACTTTCTGTTTCATTGATCATCTCATCAATATTATCAACAACTTGTCATTTAACATACCGTACATTTGTAAGTCAGACACCTTTTCACCGATTGAGTAACGGAGTGAATTTTTGAAGCCTCACCCTGCTCTGCTCCTACATTCCTACATATCGTTGAAAGTACATGAAAGTGCAGTTACAGTACTTTTAGCCGGTATACGTTGTATATGCCTATAAGGATGTTTTAATATGTTTAACTTTTCAGGGAGTCAGCGGTGGAGCAGTTGACGCAGCAGGTCGGAGCCGCCGACGCCATTCCCCTCCCCGCACCCGACAAACACTTCGACCCGGCCAGGCGAGCATTCTTCTATCTATCAAAACCCGTTCGAATACCGTTTCATGTCTATGTAAAGTAAATTACATCCATACCAATACACCGTGGTATGTATGTAGCAATAATTTCGGTGTGTAGATCATCTGCAGGTAAGAATTCTAACATTTACATGTAGAAAATGATCATTCACTATCAGAATCAGAAATCAGACTACGTTCATTCAGTTTACAGTATGTGCAAACATCACTCTCACTCTCTGGTCTTCCATGAACTCTTGAAGCTTGAAGTCACTGTAATGAACCAATAGAAATTTTCTATGCAGCATATTTCTGATTTCTAGTCAATGATTACCTGAATACATATATATATATAGGCCAATTTTTATATACCCCAGTATTTGATTATTTGAACTAACGCAAGTAAATAATTTAGTCACTATTGTATCAAAAACTAGTCACTATCACTATTGTATCAAAAAAGTTCAATTGCTCAAAGTTCAAAGCAGAATTGTAAAACCAGCGCATTCGGCGAAATCATGTATTATGTTACGATAATTTGAAAAAAAAAACTTATTTAGATATGTGATCATGTAAATGAAGTCTTTTCCTGTGCAGGTCGGCTACTCTGAAGGCTATCCACGAGTCTGATAGGGACGACGGCTTCGGTCGCCACTTCGCAGAGAAGGTCGCCCAGGCGGAAGCACCCAACCTACCCTACGACTCGGTACGGCTAGATAGTAGTCGAAAAAATGATCTTACCATATATAATGATTCACACTTCCTCCTGCTTCTGGTATGTATTTCTAATGAATATGACTGTTTGATGGTTTCATCTTCCGATGAACATATGCTCATATACACTTATGATCTTTATTATTTCCGTATTTCTGCTAGATTAGGTACCTAATTTCCATAGTCCATTATCCAAAGATCTTTTCTTTTCACAGACAAATCCACACTACATTTGCCGTGAATGGCGAGTATTCACAATATGACAGGTTTATAGGTACAACTACACTGTAGTGTATTCTTTATCGAAAACTTTGAAGTAATATTCCCTAAATACAAAGTTATATTCTGTACCGTACAATCAAACAGGGACTACACTACATATTGCTTTTTTCATAAATATGCAAACAACGCTATTTAAGTACAGTAGTCAGTAGTCGCATCTCTTGTTAAACGAACCACTACTTCGTTTTCAATCAGGATTATGGCAATACTAGTAACAATAATGGTTGTATTCAGGAGCCGGAATGGACGTCGTATGCGCGGGAGAAGAGTGAGAGGGCTCGTTCCCGCACCCCCGGAGCCACCCTAGAGAGGGAGTTCCACGGAGGAAGACAGAACGCGTGAGTACACTGGTTTGTTCCCATCGTGACAAGATTTGCAAATGTCACACTAGTGAAACACAACAGATACACTGATTCTGATTTGAATGAAACGGATAGTTACTTATATGGACTTGCAAAAAGATTCAGTTGCAGCTACATTTGCTACGATTGCTACATATATATATATATACTTCGGCAGCCACATCTCCATTTGCAGGTACACTCCGCTGCGCGATCTGGACAACACTCCGCGGGAGTTCCGCGAGAAGAGCAGCAACTACGTGCACAACACACACAACGTCCACGCCCTGCCCATGTACAAGGACGTCGCCTGGAGGGGCAGGAGGAGCCACAGCCAGCCCAGGGAGTACGTATGAGTGTCCAGATGTCTGTCCGTCTGTCTGTCAGTTCCGTCCGTCTTTCAGTTGGTATGTACCTGGTTGCGACTGACTGCCAGTCCAGTCCAGATCCTCGTCACAACACCATATCTCTGTTTGCTTGTTCCCACTGCTGTTGTGTACGTTGGTTTGACTGAGTCTGTGCATACGTTTCAGTCTTCACGATTCACTTTACCACTTTCTAACAAAATAATATAAAATTGTATTTAAAGGCACAGTGGCGCTTAGTTTTGACTTTTGAACATTGCTTGATCCATATAAACACGAAACAATCAAAGAAAACGCGAAAGAACGGCGTTTCCGCGTTACCTACACGCTTACCAACATTTGCACGTGCGAAGCTTGGTAAGGCGAATTCGATTTTCGCGCCAAAATGCTTATCCAAAAGTTGATCTCTGTGCACATCTCGTCGATATGAGTTCGACAGTACATGTCGTTGTAGTGTTGTGGTAACGCTCACGGTTCACGGACCAGGCTACGCCGGTTCGATTCCCGCTACGTGCAATCAGTTTTGCCAAGTTCTCATAAGTGAATTTCGATCAACCTTGGTAACGCTAAACGCCCCTGTGCCTTTAATCGTAGCTCATTGATTTGCCGAAAAATACACACAAGACAAAATCTTTACCCAATATTTCACAGGTACCCGGAGCGCGGCTATGAGTGCGGAGGTATGGACTACACCAAGGTGCGTCCCTCCCCATCTTTCTTCTCCCTCCTTCTTTCTCCACAAGCTACAATCAGACTTACTGTACTTTAAAAAGTGACACCGTCTCCATTCAGGACATGCCGATCGTGGACCACGGTGTGGAGTACGAGACGGTGTCTCTGACCCGCGGAAGGAGGTCCGACAGGAGCGAACACCGACCTGCTGTGCCCGGAGGAGGAGTCGACTTCGGAACCGGAGCTGTCAGTACATTCAAGAATGTTATGATACAAATTGAACAGTAGAAGTAGAAGTACATTTCCGATGTGACTGATCTCGCAACACCATACATCACTGGATCTTTCAGCGCTTAGAGAGTGAGAAAGTGCGCACGTGCATGGTATTTGAAGTTCCATGGACTGTGTTGGTCTCAACATTCCCAGCCAGCAAAAGTGCACGAAAAAGACGGACGTCTGCGCTTGTCACAGAGTTCGAAAATAAGTGATGCGCCTTAATACTTGCAACACTGTTATTTGTTGACTAGAACAGTGGCTGTGACTGACCGAAGCATGACTCCCTTGCAGGTGGCCCCCGGTCCGTACCACGGACACGGACCCGACCCGCCCAGGCTGCGGCCCCACTACTCGGCCGATCCCCGAGCACCCATCAACCCGTGAGCATCTCTCTCTCTCTCTCTCTCTCTCTCTCTCTCTCTCTCTCTCTTTAGAGAATGTTACAGGTACGTTGCCTCGAACGTGGACGGAGTGGATGCGAACCTTCTCGTGGGAGACACCGTTGCTAACATGCACATTAAGAGGGAGGCGAGTGGGAGAGAGAGAGAGAGAGGAGAGAGAGATAGAGAGAGAGAGAGAGCGAAAGTTTATTAAGGAAGGAGAAGAGATGCGTTTCAAACGACGCCGGTTGCACAGCATTTAAATCAATCAATCTATGAAAACGTTTGCAGCACAACCAGGCCAACCCGAATGAGTTCGGCACTTCGTTCGCTCCCCCCGAAGGTCGGAAAAGGGAGCACCAGACATACAGGAGGAGGGAGGAGAACAACGGAAAGACAGAGTTCTGCGTCAGCGGTCAGTCACTCATTCAACACATTCCGAAACAACCTGTCTGGTTACCACAAAGATTGACAACCTAACACAACATGTGAACTGGTTGAGACTGTATAATTTGCTGTGTAGCTCCTCGTCACCTGATGGCTCGCTCGTCGGCGCCTTCGGAGCAGGGCAACGTGTGGAGGGCCGACCTCCATCCCGAGATGCAGCAGCACACACACAAACAGGTACGCCATCCTTTGCCTCTCTCTCTCTCCTGCCTTGTCTTCCCATTCCCCTCCATCCCATCTTGTTCCAACTGTGCTGGGTGGTTAGGTTAACGTGCGCACTCTCCTGTCCGACGAGGCGCTGCAGCCAGTCTCGCAGCCGGAGCCCGCCCCCTGGAGGGAGAGGTCCGTCGAGAAACAGCTGGCGTGGAACGGACGCGACGACCCCCGCGAACACAGACTGCCGGTGCGACACAGCGAGTGCGACTAATCGCGTGTCGCGTGCGACGTGCGATTCGTGTGTCTTACTGCCCCCACTCGAGTGTTGTCGCAAGCACAGCTCGCACGATTTATGTCTGGCTTTTTTTGGTTGCACAGTTATTTGTTGGTGATTTACAAATTGAGAGACATGTTTCAGGTGTACACGCAGGAGCCCAACTGGCAGCGCAACGTCGATCAGAGGTAGGAAGGACTCTCTCTCTCTCTCTCTCTCTCTCTCTCTCTCTCTCTCTTTCCCTCTCCCTCTCCCCTCTCTCTCTCTCTCTCTCTACCTCCCCCTCTCTCCAGGCGTCATGCGTGGGAGAATGGCGCGTGGCAGACCGAGCAGAGGGTGAACATGCCCGCCCACATGAAGGTACGTTCACATATATGTTTTTTTTCTCGATACGTTTCACTCACACCATGATGTCGCAATGAACTCGAAACAGCTACAAGTTGAGTCACCTATTCACCTGTTCACGTGTTCAGGTGGCAAAGGACCCGGTTCCGCACTGGTCCCGCAACGCTGCCCAGAAACACGAGGTGCGCTTGGGGTGACTGACAGCGGGAGTTGTGTGTGTTTCGCAACAAGGTGTCCCATGCACGCATGTGGACCAGAATGCTGCACTTGTTGTAATAAGGAGGGCGGATGAACCCCCCTCCCCTCTCTCCTTCCAATCATATCACCTTGCATGCCACTCAACGATGTATATCACTTCCCACCAGTCTTGCATAAGTAACGCAGTAACGTTCACTTTAATTATTGATTGATTTATCGATTCCCAGGTGTGGCAGAGTGCGGCAGATCAGCACGGTGGAAGCGGCGGAGGCATGAACGGATACAGGTACATAGATTGTAAACATTATAAACAAATGAAATGATATCCACTTTACCCTTTTGCAGCACTGGCTTTTCGTCTTCGAATCAGTTCGGCTCTAGCCAGGAGTACGGACAGAACAACTCCCACTCCCACTCCACCCACACGCACAGCCAGTACGCACAGCCGCAGGTATCGATTTATCGATTGTTTAGCATGTGCTTATCGATTTTCAGACCCAGCAGACTGGCGGTCAGTCGTACAGCACCTACTCCCAGCAGAATACCACCACCAAGTCCTATGGAGGACAGGTATTGATTGATTAATTGATTAAACGATTACTTAATGTACTATTGATTTGGTTCATCATTTATCGATTGATTTGAGGAGACTGGCAACAATGCTGAGCTGCAGCTGAACGCTGGCTACAACCAGAATCAGATCGACTATCTCAACAAGAACTACGATCACTACAAGGTGCGGGATACTGTACATTGAAAACGCGACTACTGTATACATACTGCACTTGGAAAGAGTGTCCCTGTATTGATCGATGGAACGTGCGATGCGAAATGTGATATCCGGCAGGGCATGTTTACTGCAGTAAGGAATGGCAGATCGAGAGTCGAGAGAGAGAGAGTCGAGAGAGAGAGAGAGAGAGAGAGAGAGAGAGAGCGAGAGAGCGAGAGAGAGAGAGAGAGAGAGAGAGAGAGAGAGAGAGAGTGTAATGGGAGTGACGAATGAGAAATAGAGCATGGCAAATATGAAATATTGACTAATCGACTACAAAACGACTATTGTAGACTTTCTCACAATCAACCATACTGTGTACGTGAAACGTATCGCAAGGATAGAATGAAACGTATCTAGGCCGGCGGCCACGGCGGCGAACGAGTGATCAGCCAGCACTCGGCTCCCATCACCCAGAAGACCTCCTACTCATACCAGCAGGTACGTCCATGGTATACTGTGGGATACTGTAGTTTTGGAAATTGCAGTGATTATGAAACTCGTTGATATCAATCAGTGGCTGCAGTAGAGAGACAACAACAACACGAGCATCGAACAGTTGTTCGCGTTTTTACCATGCTGCCATGCGTCAGAGTATGTATGCTGGAAAGAGAGAGAGAGAGAGAGAGAGAGAGAGAGAGAGAGAGGGAGAGAGGGAGAGAGAAAGAGAGAAAGAGAGAGAGAGAAAGAGGGACAAAGAAAAAGAGAGTGGGTGGGAAGGGGGCGAAAGACAAGATCCCCTCGGTTGTCTGCGGCATTGTTCCTCCAGTCCCATCCTCCTTTCATTGATCCACCATGGTAGCCAACGAATTCCACTGGTTCCAGCAGCCGGTGCCCTATGAAGTGAGCATTATTGTAGTTTATATAGTTTAGTTTACAGTTACTGTAGTTCTTAATATTGTAATATCTTACGAAGTTTGTTGTTTAGCAGTCGCAGCCTGGCTTCCAGACTGGTGGATCCATCCAGCAGCATTCTTACACCAACAACTCGCAGGTTGGTTCATTTTTTGTAATACATTATAAATATCATAATGTAATAAATAAATCGCCACTGTGCTTCAAGTGGATCAGTGAGTATTGAAGAGAGTTTGCAATTGATAAGAGTTTGCAAGTAAATCAAGAGTAGTACTGTAAGACAGTATGGAATACGAATACGAACTCCTGAACATTAGCAGGCCTGGACCAGCTTTTGAGATCGTGATTGATTCAATAGCTGCTAATGTTTCAATTCATAGCACAATCCAATTGCAGCAGCAGTCGCACGCGATCCCCGTCCAGACTTCCGGAAACAACTTCTCATCCTTCAATTCCTCCAGCAACTACAACAAGAACGAGGTGCGTCTGAGTTGTTTTCATTCATTCAAGTTTTTTTCAGGACATATAATTGAAGCGTATGTATTGAAACTCTTCAAGATTATAAACTTGAACATGCTAATGTTACCTGAAACCTTTCAGCAGACTCGCTCGGTCGCCTCTCCCGCTCCATCGACTCAGCAGAGCCAGAACTACGCATACAACTCCTACAACAAGAGCGAGGTGGGGGACACTTCGTGGGTGGTCCGGGGCTTCTGGGATACGTATACGTGGATTGCAGACGACCCGCTCGGTTGCCTCTCCCGCGCCGCCCCCCGTTCAGTCGAGCCAGAACTACTCCCATAACACATACCACAAGACGGAGGTGGGTAGAGAGAGAGAGAGGGGGGTGGAGAGAGTAGAGAGTAGAGAGAGAGGGAGAGAGAGAGAGAGAGAGAGGGGAGAGAGAGAGAGAGAGAGAGGGGGGGAGAGAGTGAGAGAGAGGGGGCAGGGAGAGGGAGAGAACTCCCTTAAAGGAACAGTGGCGCATTATTTTCGACTTTGGATCATAAATTGACCCATTAGAATGCAAAACAAACGAAAAAATAACGATTCAAAGCTGTTACCACGTTACCACACCAATTACCACAGACCGTACCGTTACCACACGAAAATAGGCGTTAAAATGTGTGTTTTGGCGGAAAGCCCCATTTTCGCGGGGCCGATCGATATTGTGATCGCTTTCGCAAAGAAGTCAGTTCTCGGGAAGGGCAGCGGTCTTTGCGCGTGATGACCCAGTGAGCTGCGTAGCGCAGTGGAAAAGACTGTGGGCTATCATTCTCGCAGCCACGGGTTTGATTCCTGTTTGCAACTTCGCCTGAAACATACATGCACCTCGGCGCGTGGTGATTTCGTGCGAATTTGAAATTTTCATTGCCACACGGTTCTGATATACGCCTCTGTTCCTTTAAGACCCGATCGGTCGCTTCTCCGGCCCCGCCCCCCGTTCAGCAGAGCCAGAACTACTCCTACAACAACTCCTACAAGACCGAGGTGATTTTGAAAGTGGTTTACCCAAAAACTCTATTTATGTCTCCGTTACTCTACGACATAAATCGCTTAAGACTCCGGCATAAGTAGGAACCGGTTTATGCTTATGCGGACGGCCTTTGAGGCCCACGAAAATACAACCATTGCGCGAGCAACTGATAGGACACGGTTCGTCAACGTGGGCCAATGTTCGATGGGGCAAAAAGGGGCTCTCTCTCAACGGCGGCTCTTCTCTATGGGGACAGTGGAGGGGAGCTTGTCGAGGGTGCCGCACCCTTTTCTTCGGGGAAGAGAGCGGCAAGTCCGACTGTCGCCGCGAGTTTGTCTCCTCCGAGCTCGTCCCGCGGATGTTCACGAACCGCTGGCACCTCCATCTTACCGTACCTGTAAATAGATCATTAGCTTCCCTCGGAAAAGGGCCGCTTGCCTGAAGGGGAGCTAAAAGATAACTATGTCGGTGTTTTACTGAGCGCAACAGTGTAATTTAATTACTGATCTAGTTATTCAAACGAAGCGCCGAATGACTGTTCTACACGAGTAGACAAAAACTCATAGGGAGCTCAGTGATTAATAAATTGAGCACATAGAGCTGCCGCGCTAGGGTGAGCGGTCGCGGAGTTCCGCTTCCTCCGCACAATACGTGCGGGGCGAGGGAAAGGGGACCAGAACAGTAGGTACGTACACACACCTGCCATGGCTAGTACAACATCTTTGCGAAATCGGATGTATACGCAAGCAATGTATTGAAAAACTGAGTGGCCATTACTCGTGTTCCTGAGTAGAGTAGCCGGAAAAAAGGACACAACGCGTGACAGTACAGCTAGTAGCAATATGAAGAATACTGTTCTGCCCTAGGTTTTAATCTTACAAACATGCGGAACTCGAGCATCTTTGGATCAGAACACAAAACAGGGTATGTCGTTGAACTGTCTAATCGAGTTACTCGCTATTATCGCGCTCACTTGGAGGGCGGGCGGGAATAACCGTCTTCAGGGATGGGAGGGAGGGAAAGCAAAAACCTTGAATGGCTTTTCATCTCGCCGCCGGCGCGGTGCAATTCGCGGGAGTGTTGCACCTACCGCAGCACTACGCACTACGTAGCACTACTCATACCTCCGCCCTAAACCGTATTATGTCTCCGTTACTCTACGACATAAATCGCTTAAGACTCCGGCATAAGTAGGAACCGGTTTATGCTTGAAACATGCAAAGGGAGATGTGTGCTCTACCTCGCAATCAGAGAGGGCCTCATGTGGGAAGGGGTCACACACCAACCTTGTATTCCCTCCCGCTGCTGACTCTATTTCCGCATATGAGACGATACATCGGGCAGATCGGGGCGGCAGATCGGAGCACTGTAAAGCAATAGTGGATATTTGCTACAAACGTTCCAATTGCGGAGAGCATGTATCACTCGGCGCGTTTCACAATGAAACAACATTAAACAGCAGAACAGGGTAGCGAAACAGGTTGAGTGGGATAAACCGAAGGACACGGTGACTTTGCCGAGGTGCCGTTAAAAGGATAATATGAACCGGTAGACGGTACACGGGTCTGATAAAGTTAGCGTCATATCGAAACCAAATGCTTCATACGATACGCACGAGAGCGGGGGAAAGCGAACAGTTGTGTCGACAACATGACAACGAACGCGTGTGTGATTCGTCATAAGACTGACGGGGTTCCGCCGTAACATGACATGTTTGTGTCGGTCGGCCGAATTGAGGCAAAACTGAAGATGTGGTGATTCATGCATCACCAATGCGAGATAATTGCTCCACATCCGTAAGGGAAGGATAGGAGCTGCACTATAATAACAGGTCAATAGTGCAAAACAGGTAAACAGGTGCGAAACGGAGAGTGAGGCTCTTCCTGCGAGGGATGCAAAAACAAGAACCGAACCACGAGAAAGCGTTGTCGTTATCTTGTTCACTTATGACCGGCAAGGTCTCAGCAACGGCGACGATAGGATGAGAGAGAAACCTTACAAACCACATACCACTTCCCAGATCGTTCGCGCCGCGAAAAAAAAAAAAAACTCCGTTACGGGGCCACTTGTATTTTTATAGAAGGTGATAGTGTGAATTTCGTTTTTTTTTCTTCGGATACCCGAAAAGCATAACGGAGGACATTGAGGGAGAACTGCGCCCGTTTGCTCGCTGATCTGCGTCCCGCCGTAAATAAATGAACACGTGAGCATATGCCGATGCGCTCTTGCCCGAGAAAGGGCTTCGCGATTCAGTGAGAAAAAACCGCTACGTACGTACGTACTCCGATAAACGGGATAGGGCCGCATACTCTTCGCAAAGGGAAACGAATGAGAGAAATCGCGGATGCGCGAAGAAAGGAAGGACGGAGCATTCTTCACCGAATGTTTCGCGAGTGAGAGGAGAGGTCACCAAGATGCGGTAGGGGAGACCCTGCGTCTTCTTCGCTACTACACTCCGCGCTCCTCGAGCAAGAAAGCGGGCCGCGGGTAAATAAGCGAGAGCGTGGGAGAAAACAGCCAGGTTGAAAAATGGATTCGCCAGCGTGCGAGACAGGAAAAGAACCACGTCCTCTTCACTCGTCCTCCGTACGCGAGAGAGTCGCCGGGTTACGATAAGGATTCACCAGATTGCGAAAGGTGGGGACCGCGTCATTTTCACTCTATGCTCCGCGACCGCGAGCGGGGATGGGAGAATACCACCAGGTTGCGATATGAATTCGCCAGGGTGCGAGTGGGGAGAAGGACCTAGTCCTTTTCACTCACTGCCCTGGGCAAGTGAGCGGTGGAGAAAAAATCGCCAGGTTGCGATATGGATTCGCCAGGTTGCGAAAGGGAAGGACTACGTCCTCTTCACTCAGTGCTCCGCGAGCGAAAGAGTGGTGGGAAATCGCCAGGTTGCGATATGGATTCGCCAGAGTGCGAGAGGGAAGAAGGACCGAGTCCTCTTCACTCACTGCCCCGGGCAAGTGAGTGGGGATGCCGCGGTGAACTCATCACATCGGAGGCAGAGCAGCGGTAGCGGGGGGGACGCGTCCGTCTGCGGTTCGATAGGGCGTGCCGAAATTCTATATCACGATTAAGCGGAACGCCCCAGACGGCTCATGTGTAATCATTAGCATGGAAGAAGACGAACAAACACATTGTGACATAATTCCGGGCGTACCAATCCATATAATATCGAAAAGCCTATCAAGCTACGACGCGCGTACAGGGTAAAGTGTTGTGTGGACGCCCGACATGAAAGTGCGAGAAGGAAAATGACAGTTAAAGACTGCCCAAAAAGATGATTCTGCCATGACGACGAAATACTACGAGGATTTCGAAAATAATAAACCAGCGACGAACGAGCTTGAGATAAACGTGTAGAGCATGAGGTGAACGTTGATGTGGATGAACGAATAGATAGTGATGTGACGAAACAGCGATGAAGATAACAAAAAAAAACAATAAAAGGGCATCCTGTAAAATTCAACAATTCAACAATTCAACAACTGGGAAAATTCAACAATTCGGAAAATTCAACAACGAAAAATTCAACAACAAATGACGTCATAGCGAAATTTTCTGAGTGTCTCCAAATAACGGGCCCGTTGAAGAGATCCGTATTTGTTTGGGGGACCCGGCCCTGTTTTTAATGAATGTGTTTTGCGAAGTATTTTATCATTTATTTTTATTGTTGGAGGTTAAAAACTACTTCAACTACGTTTACAATTCTGAGTTGATGAAGCCGTATTGAAAACGCTTGTGAACGCATCGGAGCAGCGTGGTGCCGAGGACAGTACCGTGGCATATCAGTGATCCGCGTTGCTTGACAACTGACGACGACGTTTCTCTTCGAGACAGATCGTCGAGAAGTGTACCCGTAACGATCAGTCGAATCACATCATCTTTGCCGACTTCTGGACAGTAGCAGTCCTGATCGAGAACTCTGTGCGATTGAGTGCACGCCGATGCAGCTCAACTAACTAATGCTACGCGACCTGTACAGCCAATTTGTACAAAAGGTTTGCAGACGTGTGCATGCAACTATACGTCATCAGTAAATAAAAGTACGTCGCAAAAATATTACATTCGTCGGTTTCATTTAAAAAAGGGCCGGGTTCTCCGGACCCCAAATACAGAACTCTCGAACGGGCCCGTTATTTAGAGACGCTCAGAAAGTTTCGCTATGACGTCATTTGTTGTTGAATTTTTCGTTGTTGAATTTTCCAAATTGTTGAATTTTCCCAGTTGTTGAATTGTTGAATTGTTGAATTTTACAGGATGCCCAATAAAAGGCCATCCATTTTTGCACGAAGCAAAAACCTTGAATGGCTTTTCATCTCGCCGCCGGCGCGGTGCAATTCGCGGGAGTGTTGCACCGACCGCAGCACTACGCACTACGTAGCACTACTCATACCTCCGCCCTAAACCGTATTAGAAGATACTCATGGTTTTGAAACGTACTTTCGTTGCAGACTCGTTCCGTGTCCTCCCCGGCGCCCCCTCCCGTTCAGACCAGCCAGAACTACTCTCACAGGACCTTCAACAAGACTGAGGTGAGCCCATGGTCCTCTAGTGTTCGGACTGTCGTTGCCTAACCCCTGGCTGGTCCGGACCACCCAGGTTGTCTTTCCAATGTGTGTGTGTTCTTTGCACTGGCACCGTTGTAGACGGAGACTCGCGAGGTGACCCCGCAGCCGACCTTCGAGACCCAGAACCACCACTTCAACAACTACTCCAACTCCAACTACGAGGTATACGGCGGATGTTTTCGTGCTGGAATCCAGTTCGCTCTCTAACCGCATGAACAGTGTGATATAGTTAAACTAAACTAGAGGTTTTCTGTTATTCTATATCAGTTTTCTGTTTTTACCCCAATGCTTCGTTGCTACAACGTTTTTGTTGCTACAAAACCCCGAACATTTTGGTTATTTCAAATATTACGTTTCAAGAACCGATATACGAACTGTTTCGTGCCGGTTCCCGTTCAAAACACGCAAAACTACTCGTATAGCTACCATCGTACCGAGGTACTTACGAACAAGGAAGAAAGAATGAATGAACTGAGCCATTCAGTCTCGCTCCAAGTCTGTGCCGCCTCCGCAGTCGATTGTCACTCGAGACAACTACTACTCGAATGACTACAACAGGAACTCGACGGTACAGCACCTAGAATGCTGGGAAGAGATGTACCTTTTGTTTTCTAGACTCGCGTCCAACCGTCTTACTACTATCCCTATTCGGCATTCAATGAACAAAAACATCAGAATGACTATGAGGTGAAACTGGTGATGTAGAATTGTATGCAAAGGATTTTGTAGAACCGCTGGCAGTCTGTTGTACAGCCGGCGCCTGCGAATCAGTCGTATCGCTGCAGCAAGTTCGACAAGACCGAGGTTGGGCTTGCGTCATCTTGCGTCTTGCGTCGTGTGACATTGACGTTTGACGTATGCGTTGCAGACGGAGACGCGGGAGATGATCCCGCAGTATGTTCCTCAGACGAGGTCGGAATATAAGCAAGACTATGAGGAGAAGAGGAATGAAGAGGTGCATACGTTTCACAGTTCGCACGCATACTCGATTGTTCAGAAGACGTGGTCGTCCGCGGCTCCCGTCTTCAATCAATACAATCAGAACTCGTTCCACGAGTTCAACTCTGCTGAGAACGTCCAGCAGAGCAGTCAGCCTGTTCAGCCGGCATGCTTCCAGCAGGAGAAGAGACAGGAGAAGGAAGAGCAGCAGGAGAAGGAGCAGTGGACGGCAGTTCCTGTCGTCCAGTCATACTCTCACAACGAGAATCAGCAGAACCAGGTTGCTAGTAAGAACAGTCAGATCTGTAACTGTACCCTAGGAGTCGCACTCCCGCGTGTCCTCCCGCCCCGTCTCCCGTCAGTCATCGGTACACAGACAGGAGGAGGAAGAGGCGAGGGAGCAGACTGTTCAGGTGGGTGATCAGCTGAACAACTCACTGATCAACTGATCATAGGAGACGAACGCACCCGCAGTGACCACTGTCCGCCAGGAGGATAACAGGAAGAGCGAGGAGAGGAGGGAGTACACTGTACCTGCTTCCGTGCCCGTTCATCATACTCAGTGGCAGGAAGAGAAGAAGCAGAAGGAACAGCAGGTTCAGTGTGTCTCTGAATACCTGACATGATGTTTCATGTTAGACTCACAACGTCTTCGCTGTTCATCCGCAGAATATCTTTATCGGAAAATGGGGTCTGATACAATTGATAGGAGTGCCACTCCGCTCCGTACGCTCTTCCGCAGCAGACTACCCAGCAGCAGTCACACCACTCGGAGAATGAGGTAACCAGCTGAAGAATGAGAATGAGGAAAAAAAAATTCAAACGAATACAAAGTTCCCTCCTCCTCGTCTCTTCTTCAACGCATTTTCTAGAACTGGTCCTGTGCCCCGCCTCCTTCTGTCGAAACCCACAACACCTCTCACTATCACTATGATAAGACCGAGGTTACTGTAGTTCCGGTGTTACTGTAGATGGGTTTCTTCAGACCGAGACGTGTGATGCGCCGCAGTATCAGCCCTACCAACACAGCTCGTTCTATGATAACCAGTTCGCTCATCAGCAGAAGAACTACAATGAGGAGGGCTACGTGGGTGGTCCCAATACCTTCGTGGGTGGTCCCCGGAGACAAACTCTTTCAGCGCGCTGTTTCGGTGCCATCGCAAGTGCAGGCGGAAGTGAGGAAGAGCTACAAGAAGATCGTGAAGGTAAAGGAACATTTGAAACGCCTATTCATAGAATGTGTATGACGATTCCTGTTTTGTCTACATTGTGTCTGTATGTGATGATGTATACATTGTTATTTGTGGTTTACTTCAGATGCGTTATACTTTTATTTGTAAAAAAAATAACACAAATACAGACTGAAAACTACGAGGAGATTCCTGCGCCTCCCATCGTTTCTGAGAGCCGGAGGGAGGAGAGGCGACAGGAGAAGAGAGAGGAGGTGGAGGAGGGTGGTGAAGAAACGACAGCATCCACTTTATTCTAGCACATCTCCGCTCCCACACCTGTTTCCTCTCACGAGACTCGCAGCAACTTCTCCAACTCTCACTTTGAGAAGGTCGATAAACACATGAAAACAATGATGTGTTATTGTTTTGTTTCAGTTATATTTGGTTTGCATGAGAGTGACGCACGTAACACTTTGTATTGATTAACAACATTCAATTATCTATTGTTTATCGATTGTTTGCAGTCTCGCCAGACGGAGTCTCGTCCGGTGTCGCAGCTGTCGCAGTATTCGGAGCAGAAAAACTACAAGAGGCACTACGAGAAGACCGAGACCACCCAGTCAGTCATCATTCTCCCTCCCTCTCTCCCTCTCTATACGTTTTCCCCGCAGGTCAGTGCCCAATGCCCTTCCGGCCTCGACCCACTCCTCCTCCTCCTTCAACCAACACAACTCCAGCAACTCCACCCAGCAGCAGGTATGCGGGAGTAACGCAAACATATTAATATAGGCCTGTATTTGCAAAGTTGTAATCGCAATGGTAACGCGATGTTAGGGCCGGCCCACTCTGTAACTGTTTTGATGATTTCCTAACAGGATACGATATGCCGATGTGTTCAAGTATTGAATTTGTTAATTAATGAATTGAATTGAATTGAATTGAATTAACAAGTATTGAATTTGTGAAGTCAGTATGGATTCTTTCGAAAAGTACACGAGTAAAGAGGAGTGGTTTGTTTGGATCTAATTCAACGAAAGCACATGCATAAAATCTCTTTGCAGATGACTAAAATTTCAAAACAAACCCGCTCTTTCAAACGATGTTTTAAAACTAATTGTTTTCTTGTTATCATGTTGAGTTCAGGTATTCAGGAAACTGTTGATCCCAACAAGTAACTTGCAACAAGTTGTGTGACACGATTATAGTGCATACTATATTCGCCTTTTCATCGATCAGGTCCCTAATGAGTGTAATGTGCTGTCTAGGTGTCGACGGAGCCGTTTGATCGTCAGGCTGAGATGTCTGAGACCCTGCAGAAGGGAAGCGTCAGCAACACAAAGAGCGACGCCAAGGTGTGGGTTTTTTAAGAATAGAGATGATAAAAAAACCTAAAACTATACACCAAATGAAACACTACTAATGATTTTGCGTACAAATAATTGACAGGGTGATCCTTGTGTGTGTTGTAGGGTGGGTACCGTGACCAGGAGGGCAACGACGTCTCGTACCGACGCGAGCTCACCACGGCAGCCGATCCCGGAAGGGAGGTCGCACTACTCAAGGTACACACATTGGGTTTATCCAGTTGTACGTCTAATGAAACTATCACTACTATGACAACGTCACCCAATGCGAGAATTATGCAAACAATTGATTTATCTGACATCAATGTTCTGTTGTTTCAGGAGGAGGAGAAGCGTGTTGTGGAGAAGCAGCTCGAGCCTGGAGTCATCTCCCGGTGAGCGGTTTTTTTGTTGTTGAAAACTGTGAGATGGTAAAACCGCCTTTCAATATGTGGTTTAAGTATACAATTGCATTATCGGTCAATTACATCAAAGGTTAAACATCTACCAGTTCATCTGCTTGAATTAATAATTATTATGAATAATATTAATTTTTTCAGTCACGTGACGACCAAGTATTACAAGAAGAAGACTACTACTGATACTACCACCACTACCCAGTGAAAAGAGAAAGAAAAATCAACTGCATTACTTTTAAGTAACTATTCGTTAATGTCATCTAATTCAGTATACAATCATTTATTATCAAAATAATTGACGTAATCTGTATTTTATTGTGTTATAGTTTAGAATATGCAATATTTACGCGCAATATTTATCACATCATATCTTCCCGCTTTCGTAATTCTAACGACGTTTCCCCCAGATTCTGTCTAGATTCAAACTCGTTAGTGTGCTTAATAGATTCTATAAGTTTGAATAATATCAATCAATAATCAAAACACTATGCTTGAACATGCACACAAATGCCCTATTATTGTATAAAGAGCTTTCTGATAAAAAAATATGCCGCATAAGTGTTTATGTCCCCGTCTTCCTCTCTTCCCTCTCCTTCTGACGAAATTTTGTCTTTGCTGCGGTCGCAGAACCAGCTGCTGCAGTCGCAGGACAAAATTCTGGCCAGCCTCGCGGAGATGTGCGCGCAGAACTGCCAGAACACGAGCCTGCTGATCAAGCTCGTGGAGAGGCTGGCGCCGTCTACTCCCTCTCCTCCCTCCGTCACCTATGCCGATGTCGCCAAGGCCGTTCACAGGGACGAGGCCACCATCAAGGACAAGGCCACCCGCCTTGTCATCGTGGGACGGCCGGAGTGCGCCACGTTCGAGGAGACCCGCAAGGCTGACGAGATGTTCATCCGAGAGCTGGTCGAGCTCGTCGCCGACCCCCAGATCGCCGACGAGTACTCCAGGAGGAGTATCTCCTTCCACCGCCATCTAGACTTCCGCCGCACGCCGACGACCAACAGAGTGATGAAGATCCAGACGAAGAACAGTGTCGTCAGGGACGTCTTCCTGCGCGCCATCTGGAGGTGTCGCCGCAAGTCACTCAACCACCTGGTCTTCGCGTACGCGCGCCGAGATCTCACCGAGGAGGAGCTATCGATTGAGAGGGACCTGCAGGCCAAGTGTCGCGCGCTCAACGACAAGGCTGGCCAGGTGGAGTGGGTGGTCCGTGATTGCAGAGCCCATCGCCTGCCGCAGCCGAGGCCGTTCAGAAATCACCCGCAGCAGATCTCTCTTCTCGGCCACGTTCCCTCTGTCGCCACGTCTGCCGCCGCCGAGCCGTCCCCTGTCGCCGCCGGGCCGTCTGCCGTCTCCGAGTCTGCACACTCTCTCGCCCCTCTCTCCTCTCGCGGGGCCAGGAAGCAGAGCCGTGGCCGTCCCGCCAGCCGAGGCGCGCGCGGTCGCACCGCTTCCTCCTCCTCCTCCCGCTCTGTCTCCTCTCACTCCTCCACTGTGCGCGCTCGCTCTCAGGGCAAGCGCAATGTTACCGAAGCTGCCCTCTCTCCTATTGCAGAAGATGCGTCGAAGAAGGCCCGCGACACGGAGGAGGAGGGAGCCGACGGAGAGATGTCCGACGCCAGCCCGCCCGTTCTCGAGCCCCAGTAGGACAGCTGTCCCCCTGCCCCCTCTCATCTCGCATCTCACGTGAGTTTTACCTTGTCTGGTTTTCCGCAGCCTTTTTCATCAATACGTGATGTTCCCTATTCCAAATTCATTCTGTTAAACGCTCGCTCCGCAAGAAACAAGCTCTATGATTTGGAAGTTTTTCTCGATCAAAACAATCCTTTGATATGTGCGCTGACCGAGTCATGGTGTAATCCTTCTGATAACATGAATTGTCTATGTTTGAATGGCCGTTACTCTATCTTTCGATCGGATAGAGACTCGCATGCTGGAGGCGTTTTAGTACTCTGCGCGTCTGCTCTCTCTGTGAAACACATTGTGTCCTTGTCGATCGATAATCGCCCCCCTCCTCCTATAAATTATACTATGGTGTTTGTCTGTCTGTGTGTCCGGATGAGTATCTCAAGTTGTAGTGATCGATAGGGGTTGAGGTATGGAACTTAGACCTGAGATGCTCACCGCACGCAATCGTTTACTTGGGGTCGTGATTCGACGTTTCCTTATATGGGTTGACCGAAACTCTGATGGACATAGACGGAATTTTAAGCACTTTCTATGTAAACTATGCTTCGTTTTCAAGCTACTGAGATGCCCTTTTGGGGTTAAGGTACTGTCGGGTAGACAATTAAAATTTTGAAGTATGACCTCATTTGCATATTTCCAAATATGGTAATGTTGTATATTGGTCAGTTTTGATGCTGAAGAGTCCAAACTTGGTATGTGACCTGGAGGCAAGTCAGCGATGTTGTTGTTTACATGTTTGTCAACAAGTAAACAACTTTGTAAACAAATTTAAAGTTTGTTATGAAGGTATCTAAGATGATTTAGACTTGGAGGCGAGTTCAAAAATGTTGTTTACAGATGATGTAAACAAGTAAACAACTTTGTAAACAACCTGAAAGTGTGTTTTGAAGACGTCAAATGTTTAGTAACATTATTGGTGAGTTCAAAAATGTTGTTTACAGATGTTGTAAACAAGTAAACGAATGTGTAAACAACCTGAAAACGTGTTTTAAAGATGTGTAACGTGTAGTAGACTTAGAGGCGAGTTAAAAAAATGTTGTTTACATAAAGTGTAAACAAGTAAACAAATTTGTAAACAACGTTCAATTGTCTTCATTTTTGGTATTCTGTCATGTAATGTACTTCTTAGTTAGATTAGAGGTTTGTGGACATATTTTAGTGAGAGGCGAGTTCAAAAATGTTGTTTACAGATGATGTAAACAAGTAAACAACTTTGTAAACAACCTGAAAATGTGTTTTAAAGATGTCAAATGTTTAGTAACATTCTTGGTGAGTTCAAAAATGTTGTTTACAGATGTTGTATCGCCTCTCTCCCCCTAAAATTTCCTATGGTTAAGGTATGTCAGCTGAGGTACAGCTCTTACGGAACGAGACTCAGAGATGCCCTTTTAGAGTTAAGGTTCTATGGTCCCTGGGATGTCAGCATAATTCAGACATCTCATTTGCATAATTCCTTATATGGGTTCTACGAGAGGGACTTTGGACTTTGACTCGAAAATAGACTTTTTACTATAACTCAATAACGAATTGAGGTAGACAGTTCATATTCACACCATACAACAACCTAACTAAGACAAAACTTTTAGTAAAGATATTATGTAAACAAGTAAACAAGTAAACAAATTATGTAAACAATCTCGGAAACCTTAATAACTTTGTTAGTTTGCAATGTAGACACTTCATACTCATACCATAACACAAGTACACAAGTACATTTATGATAGTAAACAACTCATGTCAACAAGTAAACAAAGAAGTAAACAACACAATTTTTCATTTAAGAGGTATTATTTAGAGGTTTTAGAGCGGAAAGGCGAGCGCGCCGAAGGCGCGCGAGCCTTGGAGCAAACGCGGCGCGAAGCGCCGCCACTAGCGGCCGGAGGCGAGCGAAGCGAGCCTCCGGCCGCTAGTCGCCCCCCTCCTCCTATAAATTATACTATGGTGTTTGTCTGTCTGTGTGTCCGGATGAGTATCTCAAGTTGTAGTGATCGATAGGGGTTGAGGTATGGAACTTAGACCTGAGATGCTCACCGCACGCAATCGTTTACTTGGGGTCGTGATTCGACGTTTCCTTATATGGGTTGACCGAAACTCTGATGGACATAGACGGAATTTTAAGCACTTTCTATGTAAACTATGCTTCGTTTTCAAGCTACTGAGATGCCCTTTTGGGGTTAAGGTACTGTCGGGTAGACAATTAAAATTTTGAAGTATGACCTCATTTGCATATTTCCAAATATGGTAATGTTGTATATTGGTCAGTTTTGATGCTGAAGAGTCCAAACTTGGTATGTGACCTGGAGGCAAGTCAGCGATGTTGTTGTTTACATGTTTGTCAACAAGTAAACAACTTTGTAAACAAATTTAAAGTTTGTTATGAAGGTATCTAAGATGATTTAGACTTGGAGGCGAGTTCAAAAATGTTGTTTACAGATGATGTAAACAAGTAAACAACTTTGTAAACAACCTGAAAGTGTGTTTTGAAGACGTCAAATGTTTAGTAACATTATTGGTGAGTTCAAAAATGTTGTTTACAGATGTTGTAAACAAGTAAACAAATGTGTAAACAACCTGAAAACGTGTTTTAAAGATGTGTAACGTGTAGTAGACTTAGAGGCGAGTTAAAAAATGTTGTTTACATAAAGTGTAAACAAGTAAACAAATTTGTAAACAACGTTCAATTGTCTTCATTTTTGGTATTCTGTCATGTAATGTACTTCTTAGTTAGATTAGAGGTTTGTGGACATATTTTAGTTCTGAAAGTGGACTTTATTTATGATTTTTCTTTTAGGATAACGATACACGAGGCGGGCGAGTTCACAAGTGTTTTTTTATCGGTGCGTAAGCACATAAACAAATTTTTAACGGCTTTCATTTGTGTTACTTTTGTGATCTTTTTTTTAATGAGAGGATTCAGAGAGAAAGAGAGAGAGAGAGAGAGAGAGAGACGTCGACGCTTTCCAACCCCACCTTCCTTTGCTGACGTTGTCGTAATCCAAGAACCCTATCTTGTTCTCGACTAGGAGGACCGCGGACTCAGGGAGAGACAGGGGGGGAGCAAAGACAGGGGCAAAGAAAGAAAAAGGAGAAAAGGGAAGAGAGAGAGAGATAGAGAGAGAGAGAGAGAGAAACATTGAAAGAATAAGAACATGATTTTAACGCTCACAATCTCGCTTTGTCGCACTGCGTTTTTTTCTCACAAAAACAGCTTTCTTTTCATCTCAAAAAGTATCATAGTCAGGGCTGTTGCGAAAGTGGGAACTTCAAAAATGTTGTTTACATAAAGTGTAAATTTAATGAGAGGATTCAGAGAGAAAGAGAGAGAGAGAGAGAGAGAGAGAGATAGAGAGATAGAGAGAGAGAGACGTTCGACCTCTCAAAAAGTATCATAGTCAGGGCTGTTGCGAAAGTGGGAACACTCATTTGCATACTATGTTCCAATCGATTGAGCGCTATTGTTCTTGTTAAATTCTTCTTTTAGGATAACGATACACGAGGCGGGCGAGTTCACAAGTGTTTTTTTATCGATGCGTAAGCACATAAACATATTTTTAACGGCGTTCATTTGTGTTACTTTTGTTATCTTTTTTTTAATGAGAGGATTCAGAGAGAAAGAGAGAGAGAGAGAGAGAGAGAGAGAAAGAGAGAGAGAGAGAGATAGAGAGATAGAGAGAGACGTCCGACCTCTCAAAAAGTATCATAGTCAGGGCAATTGCGAAAGTGGGAACACTCATTTGCATACTATGTTCCAATCGATTGAGCGCTATTGTTCTTGTTAAATTCTTCTTTTAGGATAACGATACACGAGGCGGGCGAGTTCACAAGTGTTTTTTTTATCGATGCGTAAGCACATAAACATATTTTTAACGGCGTTCATTTGTGTTACTTTTGTGATCTTTTTTTAATGAGAGGATTCAGAGAGAAAGAGAGAGAGAGAGAGAGAGAGAGAGAGAGATAGAGAGATAGAGAGAGAGAGACGTCCGACCCACCCAACCCAACTTTCCTCTGCTGACGTTGTCGTAATCCAAGAATCCTATCTTGTTCTCGATTAGGAGGATCGCGGATTCAACCGGCACAGGAAGAGAGAGGGGGAGCAAAGAGAGGGGGAAGAGAGAAAAGAGAGGAAAGGGAAGAGAGAGAGAGAGAGAGAGAGAGAGAGAGAGAGAAACATGGCAACATTGAAGGGATAAAAACATGATTTATAACGCTCACAATCTCGCTTTGTCAGAGCGAGAGAGAGAGGGAGAGAGGGAGAGAGAGAGAGAGAGAGAGAGAGAGAGAGAGAAAGAGAGAGAGAGAGAAAGAAAGAGAGAAGAGAGAGAGAGAGAGAGAGAGAGAGAGAGAGAGAGAGAGAGACGTCCGACGCTATCCAACCCAACCTTCCTCTGCTGACGTTGTCGTAATTCAAGAACCCTATCTTGTTCTTGATTAGGAGGAACGCGGATTCAACCGGCACAGGGAGAGAGAGGGGGAGCAAAGAGAGGGGGAAGAGAGAAAAGGGAGGAAAGGGAAGAGAGAGAGAGAGAGAAAAAGAGAGAGAGAGAACGATAGAGAGGGAGAGAGAGAGAGGGAGAGAGAGAAATAAAAAGAGAGAGAGAGAAAGAGAGAGAGAGAGAGAGAGACGTCGACGCTTTCCAACCCCACCTTCCTCTGCTGACGTTGTCGTAATCCAAGAACCCTATCTTGTTCTCGACTAGGAGGACCGCGGACTCAGGGAGAGACAGGGGGGAGCAAAGACAGGGGCAAAGAAAGAAAAAGGAGAAAAGGGGAGAGAGAGAGAGAGAGAGAGAGAGAGAGAGAGAGAGAGAGAAACATTGAAAGAATAAGAACATGATTTTAACGCTCACAATCTCGCTTTGTCACACTGCGTTTTTTTCTTCACAAAAACAGCATTCTTTCCATCTCAAAAAAGTATCATAGTCAGGGTTGTTGCGAAAGTGGGAACACTCATTTGCATACTATGTTCCAATCGATTGAGCGCTATTGCGAAATGTGACCACTCCCTTGTCCTTCCTCCTTCCAAATATGCATTTCTGTTCAATTTTACGTTTTTCCAAACCTTATTTACTTTTTTTTCAACTTATATCTTGATACAATAAATCATTTTCACTTTCAGATAATGTCGCAAGATCATAACAAGAAAAAGAAGAATTCCAGTGCAGCCGACCAAGAGAGGTGAACCTCGATGCCTTTTTTCACAATTTTGTCTTTCCACTAAATTTATTCAAGAAACAATCCGATCTCTATTTTATCACATTGTCTCATATTCATTTCCAGTCGTCTGTCCCTGTTGCGTGGTCCAGGGGATAGCGACGTCTTGCCAGCGAAGCGTGCGCGTGTGGTGGAGGGAGAGAACGCAGAACGGTACGCATTCGTTTTACCTCCCAATCCCATTGTTTTCAGTGTCTTTTCCGCGTTGCGTGGTTCAGCGGAAAAGCACGTGTCTGGAGGTGTGAGGCCGGTGTCGGCAGAGGACACAGAGAGGTGAGCATTCCATCAACAACTCGTACCAGCTGCCAACTGTGTCACCTCGTTGCGTAGGTCAGGCCAACACGCTCTTTCACGGCCGAGGCGGGTGTGTAGTGTTGTGAAAGAAGGCACCAAACAAAGACATAATCAATATTCCTCTTATATTCAATGTGTTTCAGTGCTTCCTCTCTGTCGCGTGGTTCGGGAGAGGAGCACTGGTCTGGGGCGAGAGCCGGCACGCGTGGCGCAAGGCCGCGCAGAGCGAGTTGCATGTAAGTGATGAGCTCCCATACTCATTTTCAATAATGTTCCTTTATTTCTAAATTAACTATGACAAAACAAGTGAGATACTGATTGAAGCCTATCTATTACAATCATTTGCAATTCTATTTTGAAATGTTTTGTCACTGCAGCGCATCTCGAGTGAGGGGCTGCAATCCAGAGTTGCATCACGTGGGCGATGCTCCCGGAATGAACGAAGAGGTAGGTGCGCATTCAAAGAGAGTGAGAGAGAAAGAGAGAGAGAGAGAGCGAGAGAGAGAGAGAGAAAGAGAGAGGGAGAGAGAGAGTCGGACCATTGCAGCCTACGTTCGGTCAGGAGCTGGGAGATGATTGGCTGGATAAAGCTGCACTACATGTTCAGTCTGTTGCTGACACCTTCACACAGGGTGCGCAACTCATCTCCATGATCAAGGTACATCGGGGGTACTACATCTGTCTTCTATTTACCATACCATATCGTTTAGGCTCTCGGAGCGCAGCTGTCTATCGAAGAGTTCCGACCTGAGATTCCCGTGGTGCAGATTCACCATATCGGAGGCCACTTCGTCCTCATCCAGTGAGTCGATATGCCCACAAATTTTATATTGTTCCATCATGGTGTTCAGTTTCCTTCCGGCGAGTGACAGCGACGTGGCGCACCTCCTCCTCTACGACTCGATGGTCGACGATGCAGGAGATCACGTTCAAGAATGGGTAAGTTATTTCACACTATGGTTTATTCTTAACATATTTTTTATCAGATGATGATCAAGCGACACGAGCTGCTCACGCAGCTTGTGTTCGCGTACGGTCATATGTTCGAAGGACCTATTCGGATTACGGTAGTGCGGTGGTATGACTGCCAACTGGGAGAGACTGTGGCGGGAGCAGGAGATGGGGTAGAGTGAGAGAGAGGGAGTATGTGAAAAATAAAGAGAGAGAGAGAGAGAGAGATGAAATTGTGAGATGAAATCCTCAATCACTATTCTCTTCAGGATTCGTGGAGCTGTGGGTTTCGTTGCTTCGGCGCCCTGCTGGCTATCCTGCGCGGACGGAACCCGTCTGAGTGAGTTCATGTTCATGTGTCAGTACAGTTATGCATGCATTCAATTCATTTTTACAGATTTGCGTGGGACTGCCACAATATCTGCTTTCTCATCAAAGAGGCAATGGCGAAAAGGCACGACTGGAGCTTCTACGACAAGGAGCTTCTCGGAAGGTAAACACATTCTCATTTGGTTCTCTTTTCTACCATCACTTTCAGTCCCCGTGACCCTCCTGATGATCCTGTCCCGGATGTGCACCTGCTCATCGACAAGGCCACTCTCCGAGTTCGACTCGACGATTCCAGGTTTGTGTATTCTTATCATTACATTCCACTTTGTTCACTCACCAGGCCGTCAGTGCGTCCGGTGGTGCGCGCGCAGCCTGTGATCGAGAGGAGAAAGAGGCATGTGGAGAGAACACCGTCCCCAGACATACATGTTCGGTTGGTTCATTTCACATCAATTACAAAACATTAGAATTCGTCTATCGACTCTAATTTGTACATTGTACAATTCTGTTTTGATATTTGTCAATGAGAAGAGAATAGGATGGAATTGCTTGCAAGAAAGTTAAGACTATAGCGGGTGGCCATAGTGAGTATAAATCGCATCTCTTTTCTCCTGCTTCGTAACATGTTTCTATACAATCAGTTTATGTAATTCCAATTAGCAGTTACTGTAGGAAAACGTCTTCCAACATGAGTGGCGTGGAAGAAACGATGAGAAAGGGGAGGACTGCTCGCACGAGAGAAATGGCGGCGGCAAGCAGTCAGATGGAGACTATGTGAGCTCTCTCTCTCTCTCTCTTTCTCTCTCTCTCTCTCTCTCTATCTCTTTTTTTCTCGTCCCTCCCCCCCTCCCCCCTTCCCCTCTTTTTCACTTTGTGTTCCTCGATAGTAGATAGTAAAGCATAGTCGGTGCGGATATAAAAGATTTCAATGTTACTACATATCTTTTTCAATGTTACTACATATCAGTTGGGACGATGAAAGTGCGCAGTGTGACAACACCACTTCGCGTCCAAGCCGATCCAAGAGGTGAAATGAACCGTGTTCTCTAATTAATCAAATAATAATATGTGAATGTACTGCAGAGGGCTCACTCCTTCCGAACAGAAGAAGAAAGAGCGAGAACGTAAGCAGATTGCTCGCTCGAAAGGTAAATAATTTATACATATCACATTTGTTCCGGTTCCGCATATCTTTTTTTCTTAGAAACTTCAGAGGAGGCAGTGAAGCGGCGTCATTTGAACAGAGAAAGATCCGCAGCAAGGCGTGCAACAGGTATACTCGCTTCGACTGACTTATATTAGAATGATCGTATACTACCATGTTGTAGAAACTCCAATGAAGGTGTCGAAGCGTCAGCAGAAAGACAGGGAGCACACTGCGTTTCAGCGAGAAGAAGGTGCATTAATGCTTATATGTTTTTGTGCTTTCACGTTTTGTTCTTATAGAAACTCCAGAGGAATCTTCGAGACGTCAGCAGCTGGATCAACAACACACAGCAACGCGCCGATTACAAGGTGTGCACACAGTGATACTGTACTTGTTTGTTGCTAATAAATACGATTCCAGCATATAATGTTAGCTTGATGGCTGATCTGGTAGCAGACATAATGATACAGTGGAAACTTGAAGAATCTTGATGGAACAACACCGATTCTCTTAACCGGACTGCTTTCGATATATACAGTGCATGCTCATTGCAAAATTGCCACATTGCCAGTTCCAAGAGCGGTAGAAGATGCTGAAAGCCATTAAAAGGGATTTCCAAAGGTTGGAATAGATTTGCCGGGTAGCTGTGTAATTTGGAATAACAAATGTCTGTGAGAAGAATCGAACTAACGACCATTAACCAATTGGGCATTTTAGCTCATCGTAGGTGAAAAGTAATCTCATAAAAATTAACAATTTCAGAGACTGAAGAAGCCACGAGCGTTCGTCTTTCTCGTGTTGCGTATCACTCTGCTCAGAAGAGGAAAGAGAGTCAGTGGAAAATATTTAAAATACACTTTATCTGAATGCGAAACCGGATAAATGTTGCATTGAATTGAATTGAATTATCTGAATGTTCAGTGACGGATGACGAGAGGGAGGCGTACTTGGAGCAGAGGGCGTGGAAGAGGCGTGCGGCACCCAATCGTGAGCCATTCGTTCTGTCTCCTGCGCATTCTTCTCTTTCAGCTGGATTCTTCTCCAATCCGGAGGGAGTGGAGCTGCTCGACATCGGAGGCCTGGTCGTCGCGTGTCCCTACTGCGATGCGCTCTACTTCGACAATGAGCCGGCCTGCATCCGGTGCTGTTACGATGGCAACTACCGACCCAACGACTGGAAGGAGCTGCCCAAGCCTCTCGCCGACATCATGCAATTGCCGTAAGAGAGAGAGAGAGAGAGAGAGAGAGAGAGAGAGAGAGATAGTGTGTGTTTCAGTATTGTCCAGTTCAATGCCACTCGCATCAACGCCGTTCTCGCGATGGCATCAACAAACAGAACGGAACAGATTGTGACTGGCGGTATTCCGGCCGCAAAGGTGCGTGATGTGGTCTGTCCTGTCTATTTTCCTTTTCAGACCAAGGGTCCGCCCACCTACTCGCTGTCCTCTGTCCTTCCGATGAGCATTGGTGGATCGTGTCTGTTTGGCATGATGTGGGGGTCTCGAGGAGCCAACCCGAACATCACCTACAGCGAGGCGATCGATCGGTTCATCCTCGATCCCACCCACACTGCTCATCTACTCGCGCGAGACAACCTCAACCCGGTAAATATGAGTGTATACCGTCATCGTAGACATATACTATTTACTAACTAATATGAACTGTATGTAAACATACAGTTTCATACGTTTCAAAACTATTTTTTGAAACGTTTTGCTACGAGTATTTTATTTTATTTATTTAACATTGAAGGTGTTGGATCGTCTGACACAACTGCTGATGCAACACAACTCGTTTGTGCAGCAGTACGTGGCTGCTGGAAGGGAGACGGCACTCGAGCCGAGGGAGACGTTCCGGAAGAGATTCCTCTACATCCGAACTGACTATGCCACTATTAAGGAGCGCGCAGAGGGACACAAGGTGCGAGAGAGAGAGAGAGAGAGAGAGAGAGAGAGAGAGAGAGAGAGAGAGAGTGTGTGTGTGTTTCAGGGTGCGTACGGTGGTGTGGCTGAGAACCAGGCGGTTCTTCTGAGCCAAGTCGACTCGCAGGGCCGCCCCCTCGACACTGCCCCGCTCACCGTCGAGTACATTTTCTCTGGGAAGAAAAAGCAAATCCCATACTACAGGTGTGCACATTTCAGTTTACTTTCTCTCTATGAAACGTTGATATCTTGTTCAAATTCATTGTTATAGTGCGATGGTGGATCCGCTGTGCTACCCACTCATCCATCTGATGGCAGAAGTGGGACACGACAGGCAGAGTGCGGGAGTGATGCCCCAGTACGCTCCTCTCAGGGACAAGCGACTCGGAGTGTCGCCAGGTGAGTTCTCCTTATTTCTCTCTCTCTCTCTCTCTCTCTCTCTCTCTCTTCCTCCCTCTTTCTCTTTTTCTATTTGTTGTACATGTTATTTCGCATGGTTCAGAGGATAAGTCGATGGGTCCGCGCGGCCGTCGTAGTCACGTGTGGGATGAGCCGGTGGAGGAGATGGAGGAGGCAGAGAGGGAGTACGAGGACTGGGAGGGAGACGATCACACAGGTGAGAACACACTTCCCTCACTCGAGATCAAACTCGCTTTTCGTTATTTTTTTCACTTTCTTTCTTTTTCTCTCCACTATGTCATTTTGCAGAGGGCATTGCAAATAAAAAAAAGACACGGAAAAAAAGGAAAGAGACTCGAAACTTATGACATAATGATACAGATATGAACGAAGCAGAGGGTGAGGAGACCGAGGTGCCCACTTTCGTCGACACGGAGGTGGTTCTGGGTGAGTACACCCCCCCCCCCCTCTCTCTCATTCTCTCTCTCTCTCTCTCTCTCTTATATTTAGGTTTTTCAGAAGTCTTACTATGCTTGTCTGTGGCGTTCGATGTTTGATTACAGATGTGGACATGGCAGCCGGAGAAGGAGAGGAGCAGCAGCTGGATAGCGACGACGACCCGATGCTCGACAGTGACGACGAGGACTATGGTGGGTGAAACGTATCGCTGTCTGATACACACATGTTGTAGCCACATGGAATCTGAACGAGCCCGGTGAGGCGACTGTTCGATCGACTCGCGAGGTTCGTTCCACATCTCTACTCTGTTTCGACCGTAACTTCTTCGATGCGTCTGGAGACGAGGGAGAGGAGACTGCTGAGGAGGACAATGTAGGAAGAGAGAGAGAGAGAGAGAGAGAGAGAGAGAGAGAGATAAAAGAGAGAGAGAGAGAGAGAGAGAGAGAGAGAGAAAGAGAACTTCCATTCAGGTGTCCAGTCGCGCATCGACACCTTCTGGTTTCCAGTACAAGGAGCGTCCTGCCACTTCCAATGGTAGACGATACTTTTGTGATTCACATGACATACTGTTGTTTGTAGTGCGCACGAGTAAGATGTCGCGGAGGGAGACGTGCGCGTTTTTACTGCGGCATACGAAGAAGGTAGTGGAGGAGCAGTACCACAGGGTGTTCTCGCTCCAGCGACTCGGACAACTCTATGTGGAGGACCAAGCACTCCGCGTCATCCGCGCGCAGTGAGTGATTGTCAGTGTGACGCGATGTTCATGCTATCATTACAGACACAACTTCACTCGCTTTCACAGCGTGGAAAAGAGGACCTGTTCCATCCAGGAGGTGAGTGCATAATAGGCACACAAAACAATGAAAACGAGGATATAGTACCTGATTCAAATTGTTTTGCGGAGATCGAAGGGAAACTATGATTCGATATTCGAGGCTAGCTTTTTCCAACAATAGCTCTCACTGATTTTTGCAAAAGTGCGTCCGTGGTTAGCGAAAACTGCATTTACACTTGTATCAGACGTTTGTATTAATCTAAAGTTGTGTGTTTAAGTTGCGCGAGAGAATCGACGAGGCGGAGAAGAGTCGGTCGTGGCTGGACAGATGCGCCATCCGACAGAGCAGCTTCTTCCTCCGACAGCACCAGGCTGCGCGCAAGAGGAACGTCGACTTGGGGGCCATCGTGAGTCTCTCTCTCCCCTCTCTCTCTCCTTCCTCTCTCTCTCCCCTCTCTCTCTTTTTCCCTGTCTCTCTCTCTTTCTCCCTGTCTCTCTTTCTTTCTTTTTCTCTGTCTCTATCTCTCCACTCTAATATGCACATTGCAGCTGATTGCGAGTGCGGCTGTGAAGGGCTCGCCTCGCCATATGCACATGATGATTGAGAAGGCGATGGTGGTGATGCAGGAGATGGGAGCGCCCGACTTCTTTGTTACCCTTACTGGTATGTGATTACCATATCAATGATATGTCTGAAAACAAAACAAAACAATTCCGAATATACTTGAATTCGGAACAAATAACAGATGGAAACGAACAATAAAAAATAGCGAGACGAACGACCAGCGAGATGGAATATGATTGTTATGAAATTTTGTGAAAAAAACGAACTCATATTTGATTATCAGGTAACCCCTTCTGGGAGGAGATCCAGAGAGTGTTGCTCCCCGGTCAGAAGTGGGTGGACAGCCCGGATCTCGTGAACCGGGTGAGTAGGTGGGGAATGATTGCGGGTTGAGTGATAAGCATGCAGGTGTTTTACGCCAAGATGTGCGCCTTGCTGGAGAAGATTCTGAAGGAGGACGCGTTCGGACGGGTGCGGGCGTTCGCGTGGAGTGTGGAGTTCCAGCAGAGGGGCATGCCCCACATTCACCTGCTGGTCACTCTCGAGGTGAGATGGCCACGAATGCAAGGGAATACATCGATTGCATTTGTAGGACAAGATGGACACGGCCGACAAGGTGTCCAAGTACGTGCGCGCGGACATCCCGTCGGAAGAGGAGGACCCGGTGCTGAGGGAGCTGGTGCTGACTCTGATGGTCCACAAGCCATGCTCCTACTACGACAAGGACGGCGTCTTCCACGCACACGCAGACTACTTCTGCAGGTAAGAAAAAGGGAAAGAAGAAAGGGGGAGAGAGAAAAGTGCCAGGAAGAGAACGGGTATACGGTACTTGATTCTTGAATGTGCGGGTAGACGGTATGTGGCTATACGGAATACTGTACTTAGCTTTACGGTACTCGTGTGTATAGTTTGAAATGGCATGTTAATTAGAAATCAGACAATTTAAGAATGATAGGGAAGCGAAATAGACAGATAGAATGAAGAGAAAAAAATAGGAAAGATTTAAGAGGAAGAAATGGAGAAAGAGAGAGAGAGAGAGGGAGAGAGAGAGAGAGAGAGAGAGAGAGAGAGAGGACAATATTTGTAGAAAAGACACCGCGGACCCGCACTCTCGTGTCTGCGGAAAGGGCTTCCCACACGCTTTCTCCGAGTACACGACTATGGATGAGAACGGCTACGCGAAGCCGGCGCGCCCGAGGGGAGAGCCAGTAAAGACGCCGCAGGGATACTATGTCGACAACAGGTTAGAGAGGAGAGAGAGAGAGGGAGAGGGGGAGAGAGAGGGGAGAGGAAGGGAGATGGAGAGAGAAGATCACTGTTCCAGGTGGGTCGTCACCTTTTGTCGCTACATTCTCAAATGGCTCGGCTCGCACGCCAACGTGGAGGCGACAGCGAGCATCTTCACGCCCAAGTACCTCTACAAGTATCTCTTCAAGGCGAGTAGAATGCAAGCAATTTAAGTCGAGCACAGTAATATTTTAACACAAGCGACATATACTTTCTAACAAGTCTGTTCGGAATTGTGAAAATTGAAACTGTCATCAATTCAAATATTTATTTTTAGACGTTCGACAAGGTGATTTGTGAGAGTCTGGACGCGTACACGGTGCACGACGGGTCGATGGCACGCATCCCGGACTGTGTCCACTTCCAGCATGTGAGTTAGGGAAAAAGAGAGAGAGAGAGAGAGAGAGAGAGAGAGAGAGAGAGAGTAAAAGACAAAAGTAAGGGATCGAGAGTGATATAAGGAGTGAGATTGAGAAAGGTTCGTTCAGTGTCTCCTGCCCGCGTCTGAGAACATCAACGCCACTCAGAGGGAGCACATGAATGAAGAGGCGAAAAAGCTCATTCATAAACTCAAGGTGTGTCATTTATTTGATTGTTTGTTACGATTATTGAAGTATTGCTAACTGTGTTAATTCAGTTGCATCCGTTCGAGAAGGTGGATGGCCAGGAGGTGCCTGTGGTGGTGTACGATGAGTTCTCTCAGTACACCAACCGCATGGCCATCTCCGCCAACCAGGGCATGTGGGTCATCAGGGATCTCGAAGTCGCCCAGGTAGGCTTATCTCTTCTATCATCTTATGATATGCAAGTGTCTGTATTGAGATTTCTCATCACGTCGACTTCGTCTCTGTGCATCTTCCGCGTCACGCGCAAGTCGTGTTCGATGTGGACGAGAACTACGAGGAGGTGAATTATAGGAAGAGAATACGGCATTTATTGCTGAACGTTTTATGTGAGGGTTCACGGCAGTTGGCTATACGGGCATACGGTGGTTTTTTTTATATGAAGGTATACGGTAATTGACTATACGGACATACGATAGTTTCATGTGAGGGTATACGGTGATTGGTTATAGGAGTATACGGTAGTTTCATGTGAGGGTATATGATAATTGGCTTTACGGGTATACGGTAGTTTCATGCAAGAGAGAGAGAGAGAGAGAGAGAGAGAGAGAGAGAGAGAGAGAAAGGCTGTTTCAGATTGTTGGCGAGGCTGACATGGGTGAGTCTATGTCGGCGATCGAGGCGTTCTTCGAGTTGAATGCGAGAGACTCGAATGCGCATCGCTACCTGTTCCCCGAGATCGTGCGACACTACAAACTCGTCAAGTCGCGTTTCCACTACAAGTGGGTTCGTCGTAAGAAGGAGCAGCACATCACGCCGGTATGTAGTAAATTCCCATGATCGGTATTGATTTGATCTATCCAGCCTTTGATGCGACTGCGCCCTGTTGACCCGTCCAGGAGGGAGACGTACGCTCTCCGCCTGCTTCTCAACGCCGTCTACGGCCCTACTGGATTCCACAGTCTCCTTACCCTGGTATACATTAATCTAATGATGATTTGCATAACTATTTGTTGTTTATAATATATAACTTTTCATGACTGTCATATGGTGTATGCGCAATCGATTCAATTGTTTACAGGATGATGGGCACGTGTGTGACTCGTTCGTGGAGGCTGCCGCGGAGAGGGACCTGCTCGTGAGTGACGTGCAACTGCGGAAGGGCATGCGAGAGGTCGCGCTGTCCAACGTCTCCCCGAACCGAGTGTGCCGGTTTTTCGCTCACCTGCTCGTCTTTGGAGGGCCGTCCAAAGTAAATAGAAAAATACAGAAGTAGAGAAATACAGCATTAGAGAAATAGAAACATAGAGACATAGAAAAAGAGAGTGATGATGGAGAGAGAGAGCTATTTTTGCATAATATTGTGTGTTTGTAGGACCTTCCTCTCGAGCTGTTCCACTCCTTTGTCGACTACATGATGCTGCATCGATGCAGGACGGAGAGACAGAGAGAGAGGGAGACGAACATGGTTCTCAAGGCGCTCCAGGTACTGATGATGGACTGATGAGCAAGTTCTAATATGGACTGTTTACAGACGATTCTGGCTCGTCACGAGAAGACGATACAGGAGTACGGTCTGCCCCTGCCAGACATGGACCGCATCGACATCGTCTCCCGATATGTCGACTCTGCCGAGAAGGCGTTCATGGCTGACGATGTCGAGCCGGTCAGCCAGAACCACATCATGCACCAGGCTCACAAAACCAAGGTGTGTGTGTGTGTGAGGGAGAGAGAGAAAATCGAGAGAAAGAAAGATATAGGGAAGGGAAGGAGAGAGGGAGAGAGGGAGATAACAAGAGAGAGAGAGAGAAAAGAAGAAGAAAGAGGGAGAGAGAGAAAAAAAGAAGAAAGAGGGAGAGAGAGAAAAGAAGAAGAAAGAGGGAGAGAGAGAGAAAGAGAAAGAGAGAGAGAGAGAGAGAGAGAGAGAGAGAGAGGAGAGTTTCTTTACAGCGCAATCTGAACAGAAAGCAGCGTGCGATCTACGACCGAGTGATGGCGACTGCATTCCCGGCATGGAATGAAGAGAGTGAGTGACTGGAATGAAATGATTCCAGTTTCATATGCTGATTGTAGGGAAGCAGGTGATCGAGTATGTGATGGGCAGTGGAGGTAGCGGCAAGACTACCCTCTTCACAGCTCTTTACTATGGATTCCGCGACAACAACAAGAAGGTATGTATTGTAGTATTCATTGATGGCATTCATTAATGTGAGCTAATATTACAGGTGATGTGCATGTCCTACACTGGCTGCTCAGCTTACCTGCTGCCAGAGGGAAGCACTGTTCACAGGTGAGCGAATCGATAGATTAATTTCTTGCTGCATTCTTTTCATCAATCAATAACTTGTATTTTAGAGCGTTCTGGCTGAAGACGAACGCGGACGGAACCCTGTCGTCCAAGGTCACTGGTGGAAGCTGGAAGGAGAAGCAGTTGGAGGAAGTGAGACATGCGATGGATACTATTGAATTACTTTGTAGAACCATTATTCAAAAGTAACAAGAATCAACATATCAATCATGTACAGTATTAATTCAAAATAGTATTTACTTATCATTCATGCACATAGATTGCCCTGCTGCTGTTCGATGAGGTGTCGATGGTGGATCGCGAGATGCTGGATCTGATCGATCGGCTCCTCAGGAAGGCGACTCGCATTGACCTGCCTTTCGGAGGAAAGCACGTCATCTTCGGAGGAGATTTCAGACAGGTAAGAAACTATGCAAATTAGTATTAAATGTCATGTGCAAATTTTCCAAGGATACTATTTTATATGAGAATGTTTTTGTTCAGATCCTTCCGATCGTGATGGGGATGAGGGGAGACGAGGTGCTGGTGCAGACGGTGCTGCACCACTGGACGTGGCACTCGGTCAGGCGGTCTGTTCTCCTCCAGAACATGAGGGCCAAGGAGGATCCCGAGTACGCTGAGATGGTGCGCAAGATCGGAGACGGAGAGGACTGTCGCCACTCAACTGCCACTGTGAGTCTCTCTCTCCCTCCCTCTCTCTCTCTCTCTCTCTCTCTCTCTCTCTCTTTCTTTCTTTCTCTGTCTCTCTTTCTCTTTCTTTTCCCCTCTCTCTCCCTCTCTCTCTCTCTGTATGATGTGGTCCTGTTGTAGGTGTGTGGAGAGTGTTTCCCCATCTTTCTCGATTCGCCAGAGGAGGTGATCGCTTGGACGTTCACAGATATGGCGGATGAGAAGAAGCGCACTGACAGCTGTTTGCTTGCCCTCACCAACCACGACGTGAACATGCTGAACGAGGAGGTGGGAATATTACATGTAGATGAACTGTGTCATACTGCTTGTGTAGATCTTGGAGCATCTGCCAAGGGTTGAGGTGGAGGGAAGCTACTCCGAGCACACATATCGATCGATCGATACCCCGGACAAGACCGGTGGAGTGCAGCTGACTCCCGAGGACCTGCACGACAAGTGCCCCGCTGGCCTACCACCTCACATTCTGCATCTGAAGGTGAGAGAGTGAGCGTGAGAGTGAGAGACTGTAACAAAAAAGAGGTGGAGAGAAAGAGAGAAAGGAAGTTACAATGAGCTTTCGTGCGATCAACATCAACATCTTTTCTTTTCAGGTGGGAGCGACCGTGATGCTCGTGAAGAATTTGGACGTGCGCCGAGGACACACCAATGGAACTCGCCTCATCATCCGTGTCATGGTGAGACAAAACATGTTACATGGTATTGCAAAAAATCAATGTGTTGATTTGATTTGACTCGATTTGACGAGTGTCATTCAGCGCGAGCACTCTCTGGTGGTGCAGGTGGTGGGAGAGAAACCGGACAAGCAGAGAGAGTTCGAACTGTGCAAGTGAGTTGTGACTTGATTGATTCGATGATTAATTGAGTTATCAAATAGATCGATTTCTGAACATAATTGTGTTGATTAGTTTGTCAATTGTGTTTTTGCAGGATGCTGCTGCAGGTGGAGCCTGGACATGGACACACTCTGTTCAGCAGATATCAGTTCCCCATCAGACTCGCGTTCGCAATCACTGTGAACAAGAGCCAAGGAGCCACGATTGGACGGGTGTGTAGACTATTTATGAAAATATTGAGTTTGATATTTACGCTTTGAATTGAAGGTCGGACTGGTGCTCACCAACCCCGTTTTCCAACACGGACAACTTTTCGTGGCCATGTCCCGTGTGCGACGACGCCAGGACATCCGGATCTACACACACATGGAGGTGATCGAGACAGATAGAGAGGGGGAGAGAGAGTGTATGTGTGCGTGAGAGAGAGTGTGTCAGAGAGAGAGGGGGAGAGAGAGTGTATGTGTGTGTGAGAGAGAGAGTGTAAGAGAGAGAGAGGGAGAGAGAGAGAAAAGGTGGAGGAGGGAAAAAGAAGGGAGAGAGAAGGAAGGAAACGGGGAAAGATGGTAGAGAGGCAATGAGATACATACGGTATACATGAGTATACCGTACACGATTTTCGACTACACGATACACGGTTGTGTGTACGGTACTTGGGGTTACGGTACTTGGGTAGACGGTACATGCCTATACGGTACTCGACTATACAACACTTGTGTATACGGTATTCGGCTATAGGGTACTCGGGTATACGGTACTCGACTATACGAAACTTATGTATGCGGTACTTGGCCATAGAATATTCGGCTATACAGTGTACAGTTATCGGGTATACGGTACTCGGATAAAAAGGAAAGAGAGAAAAAAAAGAAAAAGAGAGAGAGACACAGACACAGACACAGACAGACACAAACACAGAGTGATAGAGATAGAGAGAGAGAGAGAAAGAGAGAGAGAGAGAGAGAGAGAGAGAGAGAGAGAGAGATAAACAGATAAATAGTTCGCCTTTTCAGAGGGTGAAGGCGAAGGACTCGTGCAGTCGCGGACACACCTCCCCTCTCTATGCGATGAGGAACCGAGTGTATGCAGAGGCTGTGAATGCGATGCGCGAAGATGTGGTGGCTGCCCAGGAGGAGGAGAGACGAGGAGACGACAGCATGGAGGGAGAGGAGAGTGGAGAGAGTGAGGGAGAGAGTGAGATGAGTGAGGTGGCGAGTGGAGTGGATTCCGATGAGGAGATGGAGGATGGGGAGGAGGAGGAGGAAGAAGTGGGAAGTGACGATACGATGGTCACATGTTAGATGAACGAAAAGTATGTTGTATACAGTACACTTGATTCGACACAAATGTTGTCATTAGTAGTTTCATTATAGTTTACTTTTTTTGTAACATTGTTGTTGAAGATAGAGTTTCATGAATCATTGCATTGTTGTTTTTGAAAAGTATACGGTACAGTTCTTCTTATGATACAGTGCTAAGGAATTAACTTTTGAATCATGATAATGTTGTATTTGCTAATGATCAATGAAGTTTTTTTTAAATCTGCTCTAATGTACTCTAACAAAATAACAATAGAGATGGAATAAGAGAAACAAAAAATCGAAAAGGGAAAGATAAAGAAGAGAGAAGAGGGAAGAGAGAAAAGATAAGAGAAAAGATAAGAAAAGAGGAAGAAGAAAAATAGAAAAGAGAGAAGAGAGACAGAGAGACAGAGAGACAGAGAGACAGAGAGACAGAGAGACAGAGAGAGGAGAGAAAGAGAGTGAGAGAGATCCTTTTTTCATGCTTCAGTAGGAACGATTTTTGAATCTTTTTTCGACTGGGTGATTATCAACTGATAAATCGAAATATTTTTCCCGCACTGTCAGTGCCATATCTCTTTTTTGTTTGAGATGCAAAGTTCAAATGAACGCTGAGGGAGTGAATGGTATGCTGATATGAACGGATGTACAGAAGTTAAAATATAACTCTCAGATAACATCGTTCTCAGTTTTCATCAGGCTTCTGCGAGAACGCTTCGGGCGCGAATGTGCCACGAGCAATAATTTCGCAATTGACCTTGTTTGCAGTCGATCGACGACCATCCGATAGCTTGTTCTACTTGTGTTACATTCTTTTGGACGCTCGCACAAATTGTTGTTTTCCGCCCTAGAGCGTTGTTTTTCTTCATTATGTGATATGATATACTCGTAGAATATACAATAGGTTTCGCATTCATTTGAATATATTTCATGTAAAAGTTTCTTTCCAATTCATTCGCCACATTTTTGTTTTGAGTGTTCGTTGATTTTGTAAGAGAGAAAAGAGACTGTTGCATGTAACTCTGACATATCTGCGTCTCGCGTTGTTACGTCCTCTCTCGCCCTCTGTTTACGTCCTCCTCAGAGGGTGAGTCATAATCACGCGCCGTGGCCACACTGCAGTCATTTCTGATTCTTGCAGATCTCAAAAGGTCGATCCACTGTTACTTAACTATCACACTGTCCATACTACCCTACCAGTGAGTCTATTACTGTTTTAAGTATGATATTTTACAATATCATTTAGTGCCTCTGCGCCAAAGACGTGGGCGTCGTGTCGCTGAAAGTCAGGAGTTCACTACCACCCCCTCCAAACATTCATCCGAGACTGATTCCAGTGACGATGAACCTATCCACAAAACGGTGACTCATTCTTGTAGACTTACTTTGTTGTTGGATTAAGTTTAATTGAAACGTGTAGGCGCCTCCCCTTCCGATTCGCCAGAAGACTATGGGAGACAGCGCTGCAGGAAAACGCGATTCTACCGAGAAGAACTTGAAGAGTGCTGAGACAGATCACATTCGTATAGAGAAAGAGGTATGCTACATGTTTTGTATTGCACATGTATTGTAATTTAAATGTAATCTCTCTCTCACTCTCTCTCACTCTCTCTCACTCTCTCTCACTCTCTTTATCTCTCTCTTGTATTACTTCTTACTCTTTTTTAATTTGTTAACTGATTAGGAGCCTGCGGATCTGATTCGTCTGAATTCTATTCATCTGACTACTCTCACGGAATGCAAGACGAGCGGGTAAGTGTAAACAAATAGAGAGGGAAACATGCTTTTTTATAGATTCATGACTCTGTGTTACCTTGATTCGAAGATGGTTGATGGGACAGCGTGTGTACTGGGAGTGACCCGTGATCTCCACGCTGTTCCCATCTACACCCACGGCGATGCTCCTCGAATGCGCCACAATCAGGTTGGTACCTGAATACGAAAATGCTACAGGAAATTTTGTTGAATTGTTCGTATATCCATGTCATTTGATAGTATGTTTCAGGTGTTCAAGCTACAAGGAGAGACGAAGCTGACAAGCAACGACAGGGTGCAGTACATCTCAGCTTCGCATGTTCAAGTCGTCGGACAGCTGGACGAGCCACTTCACTTCAAGCTCACCGTGTTCAACAGCTCGATTCCATCTCGGTCAGTGAAATGTAAAGAAAAAGTTCAAATAACAGGTGTTCACCTCCAGTAAAATCATTTTTTTGTATTGTGTATTGTTCGAAATTGCAGTACGGCTGTTGTTCGATTTCAATCGCTCACCGAGAAGGGCCTCACTGAGACAAGGGAGAAGGGAAAGAAAATGGTGAGTGGCGTATGCTAACTGTTTTGATAATTTTTTTTGATCAGTTGACTGTGGGTAACTTTGTGGCGGCTTATGGGCAGATTGTTGCTGTCAGTTTCTGGGAAGAGTACGGAGACGTCGCTCTCGGACTTGTTCCCCATGAAGTGAGTTGAGAGGAGAAGCGAGAGAGAAAGAGAGAGAGAGAGAGAGAGAGAGAGAGAGATGGAAAAAAGAGAGAGATACCGGCATCATTTAGGCGTATGTGTTGGCTGGCATGGAATTGGGTCGATGGGACAGTCTGATCACTACTACGTTCAACAAATCTGCGTTTGCCGTTTGGATCGAGGTTTGTATCACTATGTAGACACTTCAATTATTTTTGTTGTATTCTTTTACGATTCTGATTTCGACCTTAACGGGTGTGTGAAAGTGAGTTGACGAGAGTCACCGAGTAGTAGTGTAACACGGTGTAATTACAGGCGAGAGTAATCGATTCGGTTTTTTCGTTCTTAATTCTGAGACACTATTCGACTATTCACTTGCTCAACATATTTCCGGTTATTCTTAGTCGTTTGTATTTTACATTTTAGGACATTGACAAGGAGGAGCCCGCGGTTCCGCGATGGGAGACGGTTGGCGACGTCTCGATGGGACAGTATGGAGGTAGTAGAGAGTATTGACTATGATTCTAGAGTTTCTTTTTTGAGAGATCACTCTGATCGGAGGCCAGAGCATGTCACTCAGTGCTTCTTCCAGCCGTACTGCGACTCGCTGCTTTGATCTTGGTTTGTGTTGAATTAATATTTAATTTTGGGTTTTTCTTTTAGAGAATAATATGATCATTGTCTCCACCGAATCGCCCGAAATCAATGAGTTTGATAAGGTCATCGTACGCGGAAGAGCTGAAAGTGGTGAGTACATATTCATCTAAGTAAGGTAAATTGATAAGATAGAGAGAGGGGGAGAGAGAGAGAGAGAGAGAAGAAAGAGAGAGAGAGAGAGAGTAAGAAAGAGAGAGAGAGAGAGAGGGGGGGAGGGGAAAAGGGGGAGGGGGAGGGAGAGAGAGAGAGAAGAGAAAGTGGGTGAACTGTTCAAATTTTCAGATGGCATGCCTCCTCGAATGACCGCCACCTACGTGATGAAGGTGGGGGAAGTTGACAACGACACTGTCGATATTTCTCCAACCAAGAGGAGGAAGGCGAGTTCGGATTGATAGATCCTCACTGACTACACACTGGTTTTGCTATTCAACATAATTGATTAGACTACATAATAAAAAAATAACCATCAGACGTCTAAACAGAATTTTTTTCGTCGTATTCTCTGAACTCAATTTCGGTACTTTTGCGTTCTGCGTGCACTATTTAGAATTTCAATAGCTACCTTGTCTTTGTCACATGTCTTTGTTATGTGTCTTTGTCACATTAGTTTTATGTTTGTGTGGTTTGACAAACTTGTTTTGTGTTATTCGTTATTACAAGCTCTATTTATCTGGTGTATGGCAACATTTCCAACTTTAGTGTAACCACATATTGTTTATATAGATGAACATGATAAAATGAGTACAAATAAAGGTGTTTATATGATGTTGTTATTATCGTGTTCGGATTGATCAGATGTATACAAATAAATGGAGTAAAACCAGAATACAAAAAAACTACTGTAGGGTCGGTGATTTAAGTTTTGATTATTGACCTCATTCGCATAATTCCAAATATGGTAATTTTGTATCTTGGTCAGTTTTGATGCCAAAGCCAAAGAGTCCAAACTTGGTATGTGACCTGGTCAGCGATGTTGTTGTTTACATGTTTGTCAACAAGTAAACAATTTTGTAAACAATTTTAAAGTTCTGTTTTGTAATGTACTTCTTAGTTAGTTTTGTAATGTACTTCTTGTTAGACTAGAGGTTTGTGAACAGATTTTAGTTATGAAATTAGAATTGAGTGAGAATTGATTGAAATTGAAATTAGAAGTGATTGAGATTTCAGTTTTGATGTTTGAAAGTTGAGGCCGCCGAAGGCGGCCCTAGCCCGAGCGGCGCGCCAGCGCCGCGAGGGCTAGTCCCCCTTTCATACTAATATTTACTATGGTGTCTGTCTGTCTGTCTGTCTGTCTGTCCTTCCGGAGAGATATCTCTTTTCAAAGTCTACTCTAACTACTCATTTTTTCTAGAAAGTTTCTTCAATACCTGAGAACGCAAAATTCCAAATATCTCGTCAATAGCGATCTCCTAATCATAGTTATCACCTAATCTCTTAACTATGGAGAAAAATTTCAAAATACTTCAATGAGAACCAAACTTGGAGAGTAGGTAAATCGACCTAGAAAAAGTCGATAGCCGCGATACCAGCCGACTGTGACCTCATCTTCATGCCCAAATAGGCGAATGTACCCAAAATGCACCCAAAATTCATGATCTTCGATTTCTATAAAAATTGAATAGAAGAAAGATTACGTATAATAGATTATAGAAACTTGTTTCCTTTTTTGAAAAGTCACCAAATATGGCGAATATGATCGACTTTTCGTACAGACGAGATAGAGGGTCCAATTTGTAAACTGAAGCTTTTATGGGCAAAAAAGCCCTTCTGTCAAAGTTTCAGATCGATCGGACTTTGTCTTCATACAGTATTAGACATTTTCTGAGCGCGCGTTACTTGCTGGGGTCGCGCCCACCGGATTGCTCGCTACCAGCTGCCAGGTCAACCGATCGATATCGAATAGTTGGCATTCGCAATCACTGACCCTTATCCACACAGTTGTGTCTTTTTTGATAGGAATATGTCTAAATATAACAATAATGGATTGAGTCAGTGGAAAAAAGACAAAATTTCTATCTTCAACGAATAACTTTGACAAAACGAAAAGTTGAAGGTTGAAAGTTAAGTAAAATGTTTCGAGACGTCAATAGATAGTGCTTTCTAACGATCAAATCAACCTCAAACTATTTCAAGCTCCTTCACACGTGCGCACAACGTGTTAGGGCGCGCCAGCCGGGTTTTTTTCTCGAAGTCATTGTAGACGTAATATAGAACTATGTACTGCTTCTTTTTTTTAGTTGAAACTTAGTTTTGAGTTTATTACTTGTACTCTTGTACATATTCAGCCTGAATTTCCGTTTTTCGATGCAGTACAGTGTCGAGTGGAAGTGAGGTGAGGTGAGAATCGAGTTCACCTTACATGTCATTTGGCAAGCACAGGCGGTCAAATTATATTTTTAGAACGTGAGAGAGTAGACAGTAGGGAGAGAAGACAGTAGAGAAGAGAGTGGTACTTTCTGTTTAAAAATGTTTTCATATAACAAGTCGCAGTGACTACTGCAGATGTGAGAATAGAAGAGTAGATAGAAGGTGCCATAGTACTGTCTCTAGAAAATTGTTGTCACCGATGCGGAGACGTGAGAATAGACAAGAGAAAGACAGAGAGAGAGAGATAGAGATAGAGAGAGAAAGAGAGAGAGAGAGAGAGAGAGAGAGAGAGAGAGGGGAGGAGGAGGGAGGAGAGAGAGTAGGCATAACTGTCTCTTGAAAGTCGCAGTGACTACTGCAGACAGAGTAGAAGAGTAGATAGAAAATACCATAGTAATTTCTCTAGAATGTTGTTGTCACCGCTGCGGAGACGTGAGAATAGACGAGAGAGAGAAAAGAAAGTGAGAAAGAGAGAGACGGAGAAGTGAGAGTAGAAGGGTAGACAGAAGATACCATAGTAATTTTTCTAGAATGTTGTTGTCACCGCTGCGGAGACGTGAAAATAGACGAGAGAGAAATAAAAGAAAGTGAGAAAGAGAGAGACGGAGGTAGAGAGAGAAAGGATGGAAGAGAGAGAGAGAGAGAGAGAGAGAGAGAGAGAAAGAAAGAAAGAGAGAGGAGAGAAAAGGTAGGGGAGAGAGATGGGGGATGAGGAATTAATGAGTTGAAAACAGAGAAAATGAGAAAGAAAACAGAAGAAAAAATAGGAGAGATATAGTTAAAACAGACAGAACTTGAAAGAGCTACATGTTTCTACGCAAAAAACAACTATTTTTCTATTTTGTCATACTAATATTTACTATGGTGTCTGTCTGTCTGTCTGTCTGTCCTTCCGGAGAGATATCTCTTTTCAAAGTATACCCTATTTGCTAATTTCTTCTAAAGTCTACTCTAACAACTCATTTTTTCTAGAAAGTCTCTTCAACACCCGAGAACGCAAAATTCCAAAAATCTCGTCAATAGCGATCTCCTAATCATAGTTATCACCTAATCTCTTAACTATGGAGAAAAATTTCAAAATACTTCAATTAGAACCAAATTTGGAGAGTAGGTGAATCGACCTAGAAAAAGTCGATAGCCGCGATACCAGCTGCCTGTGACCTCATCTTCATGCCCAAATAGACGAATGTACCCAAAATGCACCCAAAATGCATGATCTTCGATTTCTATAAAACTTGAATAGAAGAAAGATTACGTGCGAGAGATTATAGAAACTGGTTTCTTTTTTTGAAAAGTCACCAAATAAGGCAAATATGATCGACTTTTCGTACAGACGAGATAGAGGGTCCAATTTGTAAACTTAAGCTTTTATGGGCATATGGGCAAAAACGCCCTTCTGTCAAAGTTTCAGATCGATCGGACTTTGTCTTCATACAGTATTAGACATTTTCTGAGCGCGCGTTACTTGCTGGGGTCGCGCCCACCGGATTGGTCGCTACCAGCCTCCAGGTCAACCGATCGATATCGAATAGTCGGCATTCGCAATCACTGACCCATATCTACACAGTTATGTCTTTTTTCGATGGAAAAAATCTGTAAATGAAACAATAATGGATTGATTCAGTTGAAAAAAGACAAAATTTGAAGCTTCAACGTATAATTTCCACGAAACGACGAGTTTGAGGTTCTAAAAGACGAGGAAAGTGTTTCAAAAACAAGTTCAGTCAATATATTATGTTTTGTGAAGATCAATCCAATTTCAAACTCTATCAAGCTACTTCAGACATGCGCACAACGAGTTAGGGCGCGCCAGCCGGCTTATTTTCTTTCAGCTGTGTCATCTCGAAGTCATTGTAGACGTGATATAGAAATATGGACTGCTTTCTTTTCTGTTAGTTGAAATTAGGTTTGAGTTCATTACTTGAACATATTCAGCCTGAAATTCCGCTTATTGATGCAGTACAGTGACGAGTGGAAGTGAGGTGAGAATCGATTTCACCTTACATGTCATTTGGCAATCACAAGCGGTCGAATTATATTTTTAGAACGTAGACAGTAGGGAGAGTAGACAGTAGACAGAAGAGAGTAGTAGTAGTAGAGTAGTAGTTGTTTTAACATAACTGTCTCTCGAAAGTCGCAGTGACTGCTGCAGTCGTGAGAGTAGAAGCGTAGATAGAAGGTGCCATAGTACTGTCTCTAGAAAATTGTTGTCACCGACGCGGAGACGTGAGAATCGACAAGAGAAAGACAGAGAGAGAGATAGAGAGAGAGAGAGAGAGAGAGAGAGAGAGATAGATAGAAAGGACGAGGAGAAAGGAGGGAGAATAGGCATAACTGTCTCTCGAAAGTCGCAGTGACTGCTGCAGACGTGAGAGTAGAAGAGTAGATAGAAGGTGCCATAGTACTGTCTCTAGAAAATTGTTGTCACCGATGCGGAGACGTGAGACTAGACAAAAGAAAGAGATGGGGGAGAGAGAGAAGGTAGGAGAGAGGAAGGAGAGAAGACATAACTGTCTCTCGAAAGTCGCAGTGACTACTGCAGACAGAGTAGAAGAGTAGATAGAAGGTACAAGAGTAATTTCTCTAGAATGTTGTTGTAACCGATGCGGAGACGTGAGACTAGACAAAAGAAAGAGATGGGGGAGAGAGAAGGTAGGAGAGAGGAAGGAGAGAAGACATAACTGTCTCTCGAAAGTCGCAGTGACTACTGCAGACAGAGTAGAAGAGTAGATAGAAGGTACAAGAGTAATTTCTCTAGAATGTTGTTGTCACCGATGCGGAGACGTGAGACTAGACAAAAGAAAGAGATGGGGGAGAGAGAGAAGGTAGGAGAGAGGAAGGAGAGAAGACATAACTGTCTCTCGAAAGTCGCAGTGACTACTGCAGACAGAGTAGAAGAGTAGATAGAAGGTACAAGAGTAATTTCTCTAGAATGTTGTTGTAACCGATGCGGAGACGTGAGACTAGACAAAAGAAAGAGATGGGGGAGAGAGAGAAGGTAGGAGAGAGGAAGGAGAGAAGACATAACTGTCTCTCGAAAGTCGCAGTGACTACTGCAGACAGAGTAGAAGAGTAGATAGAAGGTACAAGAGTAATTTCTCTAGAATGTTGTTGTAACCGCTGCGGAGACGTGAGAATAGACGAGAGAGAGTTAAAAGAAAGTGGGAAGAGAGAGACGGAGGTAGAAAGAGGAAGGAGGGGAGAGAGAGAGAGAAAAAAAAGGGGAGAGAGATGGAGGAAGAGGAAGTAATGAGTTGAAAATAGAGAAAATGATAAAGAAAACAGAAGAAAAAAGTAGGAGAGAGATAGTTTAATCAGACAGAACTTGAAAGAGATACATGTTTCTACGCAAAAAGCAACTATTTTGTCTATTTTGTCTATTCTTGTATCTTGTATGCCTAGTGCGGAGACGCGCGATAGCGCGCCGTTCATTGTAGACGTAATATAGAACTATGTACTGCTTCTTTTTTCAGTTGAAACTAAGTTTTGAGTTTATTACTTGTACTTTTGTACATATTCAGCCTGTTATTCCGCTTTTCGATGTAGTACAGTGTCGAGTGGAAGTGAGGTGAGGTGAGAATCGAGTTCACCTTACATGTCATTTGGCAAGCACAGGCGGTCAGTTTTTACACAACTGTATCTCGAAAGTCGCAGTGACTACTGCAGAGCATACAAGAGAGAGAATAGGAGAGAGAGAATAGGAGAGAGAAAAGAGGAGAGAGAAGGGAGAGTAGACATAACTGTCTCTCGAAAGTCGCAGTAATAGTGATTACTGCAGATGTGAGAGTGAGAGTAGAAGAGGTAACGAGAGGTGAAAGTAGACAGAAGAAAACATAGTGATGTCTCTAGAAAGTTGTTGTCACAGTAGAAGAAAGAGAATCAGTAGACAAACAAGAGCATAGTATTAGTATTGTCTCTAGAAAGTTGACAGTAGACAATAGAGAATATAATACTGTTTCTAGAGAATATAATACTGAGAGAGAAAGAGAAAGAGAGAAAGAGATAGCGAGACAGTGGAAGAGGGAGAAGAGAGAGAGAGAGAGAGAGAGGAGAGATAGGGGAGAGTAGAACTGTGTCGAGGAAAGAGAGAGAGAGAGAGAGAGAGAGAGAGAGAGAGAGAAAGAGAGAGAGAGAGAGAGACGGGGGGAGGAGGAGGGAGATAGGATGGAAAGTAGACAGAACAGTGTAGAGGAGAAAGAGATGGGGCGGTGTACATCTGTGAAACATAAAATAAGTGAAAAAGAAGTAGGAGAGATAGTTAGAAAAGACAAAAATAAGCTACATATACAAAATACATAGAACTTCAACACTTCAACTACAACCCTTGCGTGTATGTATCTTCGCAAGAGTCATTAGAGAGCAATCAACTATCAAACGTGCAAGACGAACTATTCTTCTATTTTTCTATTTTTGTATACCTAATGCGGAGGCGCGCGACAGCGCGCCGGAGCGCTAGTCTCTGCGAACTTTTGTGCCTTGATATCTTGCCGACTGAAACATTCCCTCTTTCTAAGCCATTACGTGTGATCACTATTTATCGCACTCCCGGTTACTCTACCGATAAAAAATGCGCTGGTCGTAAACTATTCCGCCATCTAGAACAGCTGATTTCTTCCGATTCTCACATGCACATTATACAAGGCGATTTGAATGCACCGTCGGCTGACTGGGATTCGTTCCAGGCAGCCGATGCTTTTGATAGGTCCCTAGTCACTTTTGCCTCTCTCCACTCACTCACTCAAATGGTTCGCCAGGCGACGATGGTGAGACGAGCAGGGCAAAAGGCGCATACTCTTGACATTGTATTGACTGACTCCCCTTGTCTCTTTCAACATGCGCGTGTATTGGGGCGTTTCTCTTTATGTGATCACCTCCCTGTCGAGTTTCGGTTGCGACTCGGTGCGGGGGCCGCGGCGAGAGAGCCGCTTCGACGCGCATATGGGAGGGCTAAGTGGGGTGAGATCAACGCGGCTATAGCATGTACTGATTGGACACGTGTTTTTATTGGTTTAAATATTGAAGAGGCAACTTCCGTGTTTGTCCAGCGAATGCAACACCTCATTACCGAGTATATTCCCCTTATGAAACATACTAAAGCTGTCAGTATTCCTCTCTATATTTCTAAATTGAAACGCCGTGCATTACGCTACTCTATACTTATTCCAGAATCGAAGACTGCTGATAAGGCGCAGCGTAAACTGCGAAACGCTATTTTCTCTTGGCAATGTAAGCGCGAAGCGAAACTTATCAACGGTAACAATAAACGCGCATTATACAAGGATGTTAGAAAAAAGATGTTTCCTGCTGATGGTATCAGCTCGCTGTCACACAATGGTGAGTTGGTCCATGATTCGAGGGAAAAGGCGGAGGTGTTCGGGAAATACTTCGACTCGATATTCTCTGGTGGGAGTGTTGCTCCGACCGGCTCTGCCCTCCCCTCTCTCTCTAATCAACTCACCATGATTGACGTTTCTTATGCACTTGTTCACAAGACTATACAACAATTGGATTCAAAAATCAATACCAGTCCCGATGGAATCACTCACACGTTTTTGAAAAATACAGTTGATACAATAAGTCTCCCGCTTTCGATTCTTTTTTCTATGTCTTTATCAGTGTGCGCTATCCCCAATATTTGAAAAGTCGCTTATATAAAACCGCTGTATAAAAAGGGTTCTCGTGAGAATCCAGCCAACTATCGTCCCATTAGCCTAACTAGTAGTGTAGCGAAATTATTAGAGCGAATTATAGTCAGGCAACTGACTGCTTTTCTCGAGTCCAATAGCTTGATTTCTTCTAGACAGTTTGGTTTTCGTAAGAATAGGTCTACCAACGCACAGCTTATTGAATGTTATAGTCACTGGCTGAAACATATTTCCAACGGCCTTGTTATTGATTGTATTTATTTCGACTTTAAAAAAGCTTTCGACACAATCAATCATAAACTACTATTCAAAAAGTTGCATTCGCTGGGAATTCGTGGAAACGTTCTCGGGTGGATTCGAGCCTTCCTTTCTGACCGTTGCCAACAAGTTATGGTTGGAGATGAGCTCTCGTCTCCTCGACTCGTCAACTGTGGTGTGCCGCAGGGGTCGTGTCTTGGACCCATACTCTTCAATATCTTTATCAATAATATTGTTGATAGCCTGCCTGATTATGTCGAGTGTGCTCTATACGCAGACGATTTGAAAATATACTTCGCTTTTGATCCGAGTGATAATTTGGCTAAAATTATGTTTCAAAAAGCAATCGACGCTGTCGCAAAGTGGGCTTTAGAATGGGGTCTGCAGATCTCCACTGAGAAAACGCAGATACTGCACATAGGCCGCCGAAATCCCAAACATGAGTATACAGCACATGGCACTACGCTCGCACCTGCTAACTCTGTAAGGGACCTTGGTGTGACTATGTGTGGGTCCTTGATTTTTGAAGACCATTTTGCAAACATTGTTAAAGGCACCCTAAATGCCATAAATGATTTTTTGAGAGTGTATCGTACAAGAGACTTGAAGGTTCTTGTCACCGCTTATACAACGTATTTCCGCTGCAAGCTAGAGTATTGTACTGAATTGTGGAACCCTCAGGATGTGGGATCAGTGAATTTGATCGAGTCAGTGCAGCGATACTATACGCGCCGAATATGTCGTCGCGCTGGCTTGTTCTCGCTCACCTATCCCCAACGCCTCCAGCTTCTTGGCCTTCAAACTCTTGAACAACGCCGCTTTATAAGTGACGTAGTGTACATTCACAAGGTTATTACTAAAACCACCTCTCTTAATTATTCTGGTCTTTTTACATTAGTCCCAACTCGGTCGCGCACATCTCACAAATATCGCCTTTTGCCATCATATGACTCGTTTTTGCGGAGCAGCGCGTTCTTTCAGAGAGTTTATGGAGTTTGGAACTCACTTCCATCTGATATTGTTGAATCTGCGAAAACCAGTAACGTGAAATCCCACTTAGTAGACAATCCCCATTTGCATCCCATGTCTAAAATTCGACATTTGTAGTTTGCTTATTGTCTACTCTTTGAATGTTTCTTCTTCTTTTTCCTATTTTACTATCCTACCGTAAGCACTGTTATGTTTCCTATGATGCACATGTTAAGTACTCAACACGGTAATAAACTATTTATTTATTTAAACTATTTATTTATCATGTCTATACGAACAGAGCACCAGCGAGCAGTGAAGTCGTCTCTTTCTTCTTCATTCGGATACATTTCAGGAAGAGTGCTATTGTACAAATAGCAGAGACTCCGAAGAGAATCCATGAGAGAATAGAACCTCAATGAAAGTCGGGTTGGTACATATTAAAAGATTACTCTTTGGCTTTAGGTCGGCGATGTGGCATTCTTCGTTCCAATCATTTGGTATGTACTGCTTTACAGACGCCAGTAGATCATCTAGTGAACACGGATACGGACAATTGGGAAATGCCATCCGATCAACCTCACAACCCGCACAAGGCTTGTAGAACAGCTGAAACTATTATGATTATATAAATAACTACATCAACTTCGATTGTCACCTCAATCTCCCGAGTTCCATTACGTGCATGCATTTCCAACAGAACAACCGAAGACGGCTCGGGGAGTTGAGGAAAAACTATAGAGAATGTAGAAAGTAAAGACAGAATAGAGAAGTCGTGCTGAACATTTGTTGTGAGATTTTCATCAGAAACTTGAAGCATACCCCAGAATATGCGTAGAATTTCAAGCGATTTTCCTGGCTGGTGTTTAATTGCTGGAATCTATTGAGAATATCATATGTTATCGGCCCTACAATTGTTCCATCTGTTCATTGAATTCATTGAATTGAATTATTTGAATTACCACCGCGAAGTCGTTTCATCAAAGGAGTGTAGAAGACCATTCCCATATACTCCGAGATCAACAATCGGTACTTGTTCATGTTGTTTTCACTCATCCAAGACGGTGTCGTGCCAATGTTCTTTGAAAAAAACATTTTCTGAAAACACATGTTTGTTTTTACCGATTCGCTTAGTAGATACGGCTCGACAATTGGTTGTAAAGTCGAAAAGAATTCGAGAAGTTTCGGATTGTGAAGCGGAACCCCAAGAAGGTTCTGCAAATGTATGAGAATTCAAGTATGGGTCTTTCATCAGCTACCTCACACTCTTCCACGAGGTGTGCATATTCACTCGTGGAAGATAGTGTGTCCCCGTATTCGGCAATAGCTGGGCATGGCGTGCCCTCATTATTCATTATCACCTCAACCAACATTATAACAACACTTGGACGGTAGCTTGAACTTGAACTACCGCGTCGTGTTCTCTTTCGATTGTGTGTACTGGAATGGCCTGCCATGGAAGGTCTTCTATGACCGAGTCATTGACAGGATACAATCCAGCCATATTCCACTCTGCTGACATCAAAGTGCGATCAAAGTCCGAACTGCGCACGTAGATCTGACATGGAAATGATAACTGTTTGTCAAATAACTCGTACTCGCTTCATGCGGCTTATACTGTTTGTCTAGGAACCCGTCGTATCTTCATCTCAGCCACTGGCCCAGATCGTATTGCTGCCGCGCTCCCTCCCTGAATCCAATCTCAGTCGATTAACTGCCGGCTACCATCTCGCCTTGTTAGTTGATTCTTCTCTTCGCTAAGGGAGATTCCGCCTGGGTTTCTAGCCCCATGCCTCCACAATACATGAACGAATTGAAAACTGCCGATGTCAGCTTGATTTGTCGCCGAAGTCCTATCCATAAAAATCAAATCCAGACGAGCAGACATTGCAATAGCAACATATTGCACTGTCTCTTATCACGGGTTTCTGCCAAATGGATGATTAGTTATCATAAACACAACGTATGATGTAAACTCCAATAGATGTCAATCACAAAGCGTTTAAAGGTGTCAGACGAGAAAATTAAAAAAAGTATATGCAGTTTTATCAACACTCAATTGATGAAAAATGTGAATTTCAAACGCGTTTGCAATCAACCACGACAACGTGAGAAAATGTGTACTTTATTAATATTTCATAGCATAGATGTTGTGACCAATGACCAATAATCAAACATATGCAAGATGAATTTCAAAATTGAGGGAGAAAAGGAGAGAGAGAGAGAGAGAGAGAGAGAGAGAGAGAATGGAGTCAAATCAAATCAAAAATCAGAAATATCGTCTCAAAACACCCCACCTCAGACGATCCTTATTAGAAAGTTTTTGTTTTTGTTTTGTCATAAGGCGTCGTTTTGATACATAATCGAGTCTGACTTCGCCTTTTTCATGAACTTATCGCAACTCTAGCCACTTCCCGCGTTTTTTCGTGCTTATCATAGCCATTTTTCGGACTATTTGCAGCAGACTGGGGTCGTTTTGTTGCCATGTGGCGGCTGTTTGTGATACCGTTGATCGCAGCGCAGGTAGACGTGGAATCACTCCGCTTCGTGCACGTCATCTGGAGACACGGCGCGCGGTCTCCCTCCCATCCCGCGCCCGGAGAGGAGGAGTGGACAGAGGGAAGGAACCAGTTGACCAGGTGAGAAGAGGGTTGGTGTATAGATGTGACACAGTGGTCTAGACTGGGCGCACAGCAGCAATACCGACTGGGTCAATGGTTGAGACAGCGCTATGACGGGTTCCTATCCCAAGAGTACAAGCCGGATCAGGTGGGTAAACGAGTGAATGTTTGTGTGTTTATGATACATGTCTTTTGGATCTTCGTCCGATCGTCGGACTACGATCGCACGTTGATGTCTGCACAGTGGAACATGGCTGGTAGGGTGGTGGGGGACAGAATGGAATACCGCCATCCATACCCGCTTCAGGCATGTTCCCTCCGACTTCACCGGTGATAGACGGTCTGCCCTGGCAAGCCATTCCCATTCACACGACGCAAAAGTGGACTGACAAAGTATGTATATTACGAACAAGTGTAACTACGCATAATTATACATTGTTTTTAGATTCTATGGGACTACCTTGGTACATGGTGCGAAGCGGCGAGATTGGAAGAATTGCGATTGTTGGCAGGAGAGGAATCGAAGAGATTAGACAAAGAATACAATGTGGGTTCAGTAATCGTTTGTATGGTAACTTTATATGTTTTGCAGTCTACTCTGGAAGTGCTCACTAGGCAGTATGGCTTCCGAGTCAATCCGACTCTGATTGGAATGATCAACGATCCATTAGTGGTTGCAGTGAGTTTCATATCTGAACATTTAATCATTGATAAGAGGTTTCATTGCATCAAACCTAGGTTGCGCCAGAAAGCACGTTTCCAATCTCGAGCTGATAATGAACATCACTCTTGTAGTATGTAGTATGTTTAGGTTTTAATACAGGAGCAACAAGAATAAATGAAATAAAATAAACGCATTTAGCACACGCACAACCGTTCGTTGCCTTCTTGGGTGACTCCCGATCTGTACAACGACATACAGTCGCTGTCCCGCGAATCAAACAGGATACTATTCAACTCTCCTATAACGAGAAGGCTGCGAGGAGGTTGTGATTGTTGAATTCCAACGGCGCAGTTTGATCATTCAGGCCCGATTCTCGGAGATATACTGGATCGATTCGAACACAGTTCCACCTCGGATGACCCACTGCAGTACTACGCTTATTCGGGGGTGAGTGTAAGTGGCATTTAAGTCGTGTATTAGAAGCATATAATGCATTCACGTAGTTTTACAGAGGTGGTCAGTCAAGCGGTCCTTTTCGGCCGATTTGGCGCAAATTGGCTAAAACGGCTGCAAAACTCCTTTCTCGGGTCTCCGTTTAGCTACAGAGCTCTAGTTTAGCGAAATCGAACGCTCTACTAACGATCTATCCATTTGCACAGTTGGTTTCAGTTGAAAAATTCCAGATGGCCTGCTTTCACACCCTTGATTTTGACCCCTTGAGCGGTCGCGTGGATATGCAAACGAGAGTCTCGCCGACCGCTCAAAAGGGGTCAGAATCAAGGGTGTGAAAGCAGGCCATCTGGAATTTTTCAACTGGAACCAACTGTGCAGTTGGATAGATCGTTAGTAGAGCGTTCGATTCCGCTAAACTAGAGCTCTGTAGCTCAACGGAGACCCGAGAAAGGAGCTTTGCAGCCGTTTTAGCCGATTTGCGCCAAATCGGCCGAAAAGGGCCGCTTGACTGACCACCTCTGTAGCATGACGTCACAATCGTGTCGCTTCTCTCCACTCTGGACATTGTTCTATACGACTATCCGGATGTGGCTTCTGCTCTTATTCTGGAGATGCATGAAAGGAACAATACGAACTACATCGAGGTACTCTCCGGTACAACGTGTTGTTCCACAGTGTTTAGATGTACTACAAGTCTTCTGCGGACTCTCCCTCCGCCACTCGCCTCTTCCTCCCTGCGTGTCCCGAGCCATGCAGTCTGCAGACTCTGCGGGGCTCTGTCCAACACTACATCCCCTCCGACTGGCAGCGAGAATGCCGCGCGCCACTCAACAAACATGGTATGCACGGTCAGATATGGACGTTGCGATCTCAAATTATCTCCTAGGATTCCCAATGCTCCCAATCCTACTCGTGGGTGGATTGGCAGCAGTTGCTTGGGTCGTTGGGAGGAGTGTTCTGCGGTCCAGGAACAAAGATTACCAACCACTTTTGGAAGATATCAAGGAAGAGACATAAAATGTCAGATTCATGTCACGTTGTACATAAAGTTGTGAGACGAATAAACGTTTTTCCAGTATTTCTTTTGACGCTGGCAACAATTGTGCGCATATCTTTATTGCCGTTTGGATTTGAGAAGCGGTACATGACCAAATCTAGAATCGGCACGTTTCACTATCACTCGGATGGAAACACTGTTTGATAAGTGGAATGCACCACCCTGCAACCTCTGCCCATGAGTAGAATGCGGGAGAGTGCGGAAAATAAAGAAGACATGTGATAAGTGATAAGAAGAAAGTGTTGCACATGAAAATATATTGCGTTTTTTATGTATCATACAACCGAAAAACTCCAATAAATCGCCAAATGATTAATTTTGCCTATCTATTATAGTGGGTCCCCCTTTTTCGCGGTAGGCAAGTTGTAAAAACGGAATACGAGACGAGCCACGGAACGACACATACCTATGCTAATTTAAATTGTCTAGTTCGTTCTATACTCATTTCTCTGTCATGCGCAGCAACGAGATCGGTGGCGCTCATCTGATTTTGAAATGACGGGTATTGAAAAGCGAAACGTATAGAATAAAACACATTTATAAGAATAAGAGATAACATTTCTACAATAAAATGAAACATCTAAAACAATCAATCATCGGAATCAGAGCTGTCGGAGGGTGTGTCAAGACTGCGTAGGAAGGCATCGGTGTCGTCCGACGAAGCGTTCGTATTCGGAATCACGACGTTCTGCAGCACCAGCTGCAGACTCACTTCTTCCTTCTGCGCATCCTCCAACTCCAGGTCCTTGATGTGGCGGAATGTATTCTTGATCTTTTCCGGGTCGTAGTTGGTGAAGATATCCCGCATCCTCTGCACGACGACATCGAGTTTCTCAGTGGTGTTTCCGAGTGCTCGCAGGTGGTGTTTCACCACACCCCAGCAGTGCTCAATCGGGTTGTACTTGCAGTGGTAGGGGGGTAACCGAAGCAGATTGATGTTGTGCTTGGCTGCGATCCCCTCCACCGCTTTCTCATTGAAGTCCTGCCTGCGCATGCCAACGAAACGCTGCAGCTTGGCGTACAGCGCATCCTTCTTCTCCTTCAAATCACACGCCACGTTGTTCTTGCGGAGGAACTCGTGGATGACAGCCTTCTTATTCGCCTTAGTGGGAGCCTTGATGAGAACGCGCCCGTGGTAGGGCGCATTATCAATGACGAGAACGACAGGGCGATTTCCGGCAGCTGCCTACAATCGCATATCTGATCTACCGTAATAATTAACTGATTAACCTTGATCTTGGGTGCGTTTTTTCTCGAGCCATTGTTCGTACACCGCTGCGTTCATGCAGCGGTGATAGTCTCCGTCCTCAGAAGTGGTGGAAGTTCCGATCACATGGAGACAGTCGTGCAGAAACCCATCCTCCGCCACGGCATGCACAACAATTGCGCGACGTTCCTTCATAGACATATTTAACTGCTATGATATTGAAATAAGCCTACTTTACTGTTTGCGGGAGTCGGACCGGCAGAGCCATACTTGCGCTTCAGCTGACGTGGATCAGCCTTCAGAAGCTGCCAGTCGCGGATGTGGGTCATGCCAGAGAAGACCCAGGTCTCATCCTGTTGCCGCCTTGAATCGGCAATGCGCCTCCTAGCCCCGCCCTCTCTAATCCGCCCATGCACTTGAGTTCCCCTCTTTGGTGCAACCAAGGATGGCGGTTCTCTCCGTACTTTGCTAATGCCACTATCTCTATGCGAATACACTATCTGAAATATCTTGTGTTGCATTGTTGTTGAAGATGATAGTTGATAATGTCTCGGTTGTTATTGTCGTGTTTGTCGGCTCGGTAGCCGACTGGTGTCGCCCGCTTGAGGTCACGTACCTAATGGGGCTCCTCTCCTCACTTCTGTACTATGGCGTATAAACAACTGAACCACGCCTTGTAATAGAGGACACTGGCTATTATATAATAGGCCATCGTGTCACATGGTGCATCGGCCTAATTAAGAAGGTCGTCCGGTGACTTGTGGATCTAATAGATTCACTGGAGGAGAGCACCACATCCGAGTGCGTTAATGCGCAAATTGCTTTCACATATGCTTTTTCGTGCGACATACGCGTTGTCGTGCGAGCTCTGTCAGTTTTGTGCGGAAACGTGTACACAATGTTTGAGTGTGTGTTCGGAATTCAGAGAAAACCGCTCTTTTTAAGTTTTTGGCCAAAGTAAAGATTGTGGGAGCAATTATCAAGCATTCCGAACACTCGATTCAATGGCCCTAACAGGCAATATCCGCAGCCGGCAAAAAGGTAATACGCAGATCGCGGAATCAATTCAATTCAATTCAAACATTTATCCGGTAGCGCATTATGTGATAATAACTCAAACATCAATTATTCACAGAGTAGCGCCGGGAAGCATAGGTATTCCATCTTGTCGCGTCGGTGTCCGCGGCCACGTTCTTCCATTCCTCCTCGAGGGTCCTTCTATTGGATGGGATCGTCTTCTTGAATTCATCACTCCATTGTAGGTGAGGGCGACCAGGTTTGCCCATATTTGGCGGCTTCCAATCGATCACACGTCTCGTCCAGCGGTCGTCGTCACAAGTCATTAGGCGGCGGGCGAACCTCCACTTCTTTGTCCTTGCTTCGCACAGCACGTCTCGTAATCCCGTCTGCCGTCGTATGTATCTCCTTGCACGGAATCTTGTCCAGTAAAGTCAGTCCGAGCATCTTTCTTTCCATTATCCTTTGAACAGTCCTCAGCTTCTGTAGATCTTCTCTTCGAAGGCTCCAAGTCTCGGCAGCGTAAGTGAGCGCGGGTAGAACTGCCATCCGAAACACTTTCCTTCGCAGTCGCATCGGTGCGCTCTTCAGCATCAAGAACTGGCCATGGCGGTAGAAAGCGCCCCAGCCAGCCTGTACTCTCCTCGTCACTTCCACTCGATCGTCGGTCATGAAGCTGAGAGAACGGCCCAGGTAGACGCGGAAGATTGCGGTAATTCCTTGGGCTAAACAGCCGTGCACTCTTTAAAAAAGTGCCGGTGGAACCCGAATAAGGAAAGGGGGTGAGCACATTGCACTAAGCGTGTGAATGTTAATTCCCCCGAGAGGCACAGCACAGTTGCTGCTCGCAGTGAACTGTTAACCTCTCACCTGACAGATGCTTAGAAGTAGGATCCATCCGCGCGGGGTACTGGTGTATTGTTTTGACCAGTATTATATGGATAGAGTGAGGGGACCATACGTGGCGGCCCCGTAAAGAACAGCTATGATCCTGTTCGATGAGGGCGAGTGTCTAGTTATCGTACCGTAAGAGATGGTCGGCTAGCCTCGCTCCACACGCCCTGTTCGGCGACACACCTGCGATGGTAGTGGCAGTACCAAAGCGACAGGAGTGTGCAGTGCGTGCATGTGATTGCAATTACATTATCGTGGGGTTGACGTGTTTCGAGCAGTTGTGTGATTGATCACATTTCGTATAGTATGCTGCTGTCTGGAAAAGTCCAGAAGCGGGAGGTTGTAAAATCGCCTCGCCGCCGAAACGAAAGAGTTGTAAAGGGACCAAGAGGCTACAAATATACGCTCTCTTACGCGCGCGAGATTACGCGAGTGCGGCAAATCCCTCAGGAAACGTCAATCCTAGGCCAGCAAAAGAGACGGGATTCTGTAATCAATTATACGGCGGGGAAAAAGAGGGGCAAACTACTCCTCATTCGCCTATAGTCTCTCCCAAAGAGAATAACTGATTACAGTGTCTTAAATCTCTTTGAGTATCGGAATCAGAGAGAGAATAGCGATAGTCAGGTCAACAACTCGACTGCCTTAACCGCTATTGATACGCAGTCATCAAACTGATTGCATGTACCGTGGGACGTTCTCATGCGCACCAGCGGAGAAGGTAGCGAACTGCTACTGTGAACAGCCAATCGACTACTTTGGGCTGATGACCAATCACGAGAACAGCCTGCCTCTGATCGGGAACAATTTCGAGATGATTACTTCGAATAGGCTGCCGGTCTTTGTTACGCACCGGAACACAATGCATCTGCAAGTCGCGATGAAAGAAGTCGTCCAGATTGCAAGTGATGGTCATGATGAGAAATGTGATATCATTGCTCATACACATGCAGAGGGCTGTACCAATTGTCAGCTGGGTGCACACGTAAACGTGTCATGTTTGAGCCAGAGAGTAACAACGGCTCACCTGGTATATGATGGCTTTATCAAAGACATCATTCGATGCGATAAAATCACCGTCGAGAACACGGTCCGTTTCAAATGGTAGAACAAAACGTTCTAATGGACTGTTCGGTAAAATGCGGGAAGACTAATCATGCCCTGCAAATTACAGGGGTCTTACATTATGCAAACACACGAGTCGTTGACGGAGTGTTGGTTGCGGGTGATGATCCAGACAATACGAACACTAACGAGGGCACGGACGGTCAAATGTTCCAGAACGCAAAAAGGTCGTTTTGGGATAACCTCCTGCAAATAATCGGAGGTGTGGTGGTACTAGTGAGCATCTCTGTAGTGATGCTGAGATGGGGATTCCCGTGTCTGTTAAAATGCATACTGCGATCCAGAATCGTGCAAGTCAACCACTGTACTGTATATTTACCCCAATAAATGTATTGCTTGTTTGTAACGAGAGTAGCGGCGAGATCAAACATCTCGCGGGGGAGGATGGCTGTATAAGCCAGATGGGATGTAGAAACAACACATCATCGCAATCTTAACCCACAACAGTGATAAAACGCTGTTTTATTGATCTTGTATTATTGATGCTTTTGCCTAATTGTAACTATGATGTTGACTATCTACACCAAGACTCCAATCATCAACACCGCAAGAGACCGAGATCCCGCACGCACCGCGCACCCCTCCTGTCAGAAGATGATGCTGAGACGAGCCAAGATGCCGAGAGGAACCTGCCTGTTCACCGAGAGTCACTGTTTTGACTTTGTTCCTACATCACCTCCGAGAATGCTGACGTCGTCTCGTTCCCGCACATGCTTCTCGTCGGCCGGGAGTGTTGCCGCCTTGAATCGGCAATGCGCCCCCTAGCCCCGCCCTCTCTAATCCGCCCATGCACTTGAGTTCCCCTCCTTGGTGCAACCAAGGATGGCGGTTCTCTCCGTACTTTGCTAATGCCACTATCTCTATGCGAATACACTATCTGAAATATCTTGTGTTGCATTGTTGTTGAAGATGATAGTTGATAATGTCTCGGTTGTTATTGTAGTGTTTGTCGGCTCGGTAGCCGACTGGTGTCGCCCGCTTGAGGTCACGTACCTAATGGGGCTCCTCTCCTCACTTCTGTACTATGGCGTATAAACAACTGAACCACCCGCCTAGTAATAGAGGACACTGGCTATGAAGAGTTAATAATGCCATCGTGTCACACATCCATATACACAATGTACGCGTTCTTCTCGCGCCACGACAAGATCTGCTTCAGGTAACTAAATAGGAATACATCGCTACGAGGTACGATACAACAATATTGTAATTCTTACCGAAGACGAGACTGATAGGTATACAAACAAACGTATGATCGAAATTTTCGCGAATTCCATCCTAGTAGCTACTTATTTGGGAAAACAACATGAAGGAGAGAAAAATGGAGTTCATTTCCATAATTTCCCAGTTGTCTGATAAATGTCTGCGTCATTTCTTCGGCCAAAGATTATTCGCCTACCGCGAAAACGGGGGACCCACTATACGTGTGTACATTACGTATTTATTTTCGAATTGAAGATTCCCGACTCATGTTGAAAAACGAATAAACGATACTATTTGTGCTGCTTATCGGCTTATCGTGATTGCCACTTTCTGCCCGGGAAACGTGAAGAACATCGAATTCCCTAGTCACACAATGCGCGTATCCACAGTGGTGTTGCTGGTGCACTGTGTCTATTCTCACGAGCCTTCTTTCTCGCCTGCGACTGAGCTCGCCTCCACTGCCTCCCTCCGATTCGTGCATGTGCTATGGAGACACGGAGCCCGCACTCCATCCACAGCCAAGAACACTGGACAGTGGCCGGAGGGAACGAACGAACTCACGCGGTTCGTGGTCGTCACATCGCAGTCATGTCATGTTGTTGTAGTCTGGGGGCGGAGCAGCAGTACCGTCTGGGACAGTGGCTGCGGCGCAGATACCAAGGATTCATCGACGAGTATAGGGCCGATGAGGTGGGTGTGGGAGCATTCAATCACTCCCGTATTCAGATCTACGTTCGCAGCTCGGACTTTAGCCGGACGCTCATGTCAGCCCAGTGGAATCTTGCTGGTGACATCTTTGTATTATTCTATACGTGTCACAATGGTTGCAGGTATGTTTCCACCAGCTGATCCAGTGATTGACGGACTTGCATGGCAAGCCATACCAGTACATTCAAAAAAGACCCGAGAAGATAAAGTAAGTAATTCTAGATACAGAAGTTCTTACATTATTCTTACAGGAACTTTGGGAGTATACGGGTACTCCTTGTCCCGCGGTAAATAGAGAAACACAGAAGGTTTTCAAAAGTGATGAAATGCAAGAGCTTGTCAGAAACTTCCAGGTGAGAGCTGATGAAAAATCACGAAATGCCATGATGTAGGCAACTATCGGTGCGTCTTCACGAGTCTACAAAGGAGTGGATGACTTCGTGGACTCGATGTCTTCTCTTCTCGACCCTGTTATGTCTTTGGTAAATAATTTCAGGTTTTCTATTATTGAAAAAAATGTTAGGAGAGCCACAATGGCACCCAGCCTTCTTGGGTGACAGCCGAGGTATTGAGCGACATCAAGACATTCTATAATCGGGTAGCTAAGATCATATATGATCAGCCTGCTGTGAAGAGGATGCGCGGAGGTTTGTGACGTTTCATTCAAACTCAAACTTCATTTTATTTCTAGGACCACTTTTGGTTCATTTTATTTCTAGGACCACCACTAAAATACTATGCGTATTCTGGAGTAAGTGAAAACACTTGTCATCAAATGTTCTTGTCATCAATTGCAGCATGATACATCCATAACGACATTACTATCAACATTCGATATCATTAACACACAACAACCGGCAGTTGCTTCTGCGATCATGCTAGAAATGCATGAGAGAAACGGAGCTATGGAAATTGAGGTATTGATCTCATGGGTCTTGTGTCTTGTGCTATGATATTCTCATTTCAGCTGTACTACAAGCAGTCTCCTGACTCGTCTGTTGTCGATCGACTCTCCTTCCCGAACTGTCCTTCTCCCTGCTCTCTGCATGCACTCACAGTGTATGTTCAAAAATACATTCCAGACGACTGGAAGAAAGAGTGTCAGATTCAATGCGAACATCAAATTGGTGAGAGGACTTTGATATTTGCATATATGTTTGTATTGTTTAGGTTCTCTTTTTGTGTGGATTCTATTAGGATTCATTTTCATTGCTGCAATAGGACTCCTGTGGAAATGTTTCCAGAAGAAAATAGAAGAGGCGACCCCGCTTTTGGCCGGAGCAGTGCCCAATTTATTCTGTTGATATTTTGATAAAATTTCTTGTCGTCTAGTCTAATCTAGTCTCATTGTAATTATTGGTTCTTTGAGTCGTGTTTTTTTATGAATTGTTTTACAAATATTACAAAATAAATGTTGTTTTTATTCAAAGATACAGCACAGCGCACATGCGCAAGAGCGCGAGAGAACACGTGAGAGAGAGCGCAGAGTGGCGGGAATTTCAAAATATGCGACAAAGTTGCAAAAAGTTGTTGGTCGCAAGAATAGAAAACTATATGATAACCAACCTATTTTAACAAAGATTCGTGATAACACGCAGTGCAATATGCTGCTTTTGCAATGTGCGGTCGTGTCGACTTTGTTGTGTGTTGTACATGCGACTGGACCCGATTTGGACACCCTCCGATTCGTGCATGTGCTATGGCGACACGGAACTAGAACACCCGGCGGGAAGACTCGGATGGAAGACAAGGACCAATTGACAAAGTGAGACAGATAGTAGTCAAGTCACACGAGTTCCTCCAGCGAGGGGGCGCGGCAGCAATACGAGCTGGGCCAGTGGCTGCGACGGAGATACGACGGGTTCCTAGCCAAACAGTATAAGCCGCAAGAAGTAAGGACGAGTTGTTACTTACAACTATCATTTCTATTTCCATGTCAGATCTACGTGCGCAGTTCGGACTTTGATCGCACTTTGATGTCAGCAGAGTGGAATATGGCTGGATTGTATCCTGTCAATGACTCAGTGATAGAAGGCCTTCCATGGCAGGCCATTCCAGTACACACAATCGAAAAATAATATGATCGAGTAAGGCATTTTTAAATAGTGAATTAGTAAAAACAACGTGCAATTGAGGTACTGGGGGTGAAGAAAAGACTCCTTGTTCTGCTGAAGCGGAATATGGAAACGCTGCGTCTTCGAGAGAGGAATATCGAGAGATCGTCAATGGATTCGAGGTGATTATCGATTGGAGGTATAAAAGAGAAAGTTCGTTTTACAGAATCTGCTAGGTGTCACATCGCTTCACAGCGTGAAAGTGACCGATTTTATGCCCAATTTGCAAGCTATAGTAGAACCATACATGCTACAGGAACAGGTACACCAGTAGCCCACATTGTTATGGCTCTAGTTATGAAACCTCTCTTCCATTCCCTATCATATGTACTTCCAGCACGGCGGCGTGACTCCGTCTTGGATGAGTGGAGACGGTACGAAGACCTATGCGTATTGGATGTCACAATTGATTGAACTGTTGTACGATAACGATGTGGTGAAGAGATTGCGCGGAGGTAGTTTAACTTTTTTTATGGCAAAGGCTCATATGTATTTTTAGGACCGCTATTGCTTGACATTCTGGATCGCTTCAAGCAAGTAAATGCTAGTCAGAAAAGTCGATTGAAGTTCTACGCTTATTCCGGAGTATGATTCATCATTTATAAATAATGTTATTTACATGTTCAGCACGATTTTTCTATACAATACTTGCTGTCTACTTTCGATATCATTTACCCGGAGCAGCCGGAGCCAGCTTCCGTAATCATACTCGAAATGCATGAGCGAAATGGGACAAACATCATAGAGGTGAACAATAGTATGAAAACATGATCGAAACGTTTTAGATGTACTACAAACGCTCGTCTGTATCCGATAGAGTGGATCGGATCGCGTTCCCCAAGTGTGCAGAGCCCTGTTCTCTGGATGCGCTGAGAATGGGCGTGCAGAAATACATACCAGAAGATTGGTACGCAGAGTGTCATACTAGTAACGGTTCGTGATTAGATAGCACAGATAAAAAGTAGTAACATTGCAGGCGTAAGCTGGATGTCAGTCATAAGCTGGATGTTTCTCAGTGCAGGCGTTATCATATCCATTTGTCTGCTGAGGAAGTGTTTCTGCGAAAAGAAAGAAGAAATGAAGCCGCTGCTTGCTTGACCTTGAACTTGATACACTTAAAGGGAGTGTACACTCTGAATTTCGAAGTTGAGTTAGCACCGGGATGTGAAAATATGTTGAAAATGATGCACTTTTGTCAATGCAACTATGTGTCGGAGATACGTATAAGTCGATGAAAATTTCTGTTGAACATTGAAAATTGGCACCAATTGGCACCAATTTCTGCATTTTGATACATTTTGCGCTCAATTTTCACCAACTTGCAGACATTTTCAGCAAATAGTTGTATTGACAAAACTGAGTCGTTTTTAACATATTTTCACATCCCGGTGCTAACTCACCTTCGTAATTCAGAGTGTACACTTCCTTTAATAAACAAAAATATGTTTGTACTGAGAAAAGTTTTGGAAAAATGGCTTAGCTTCAAAGCACGAACTACTACTGACAACACTTCATTTCCACATGAACGAGTATCATCTTGTAGTCTTCTTTTTTATTAAAAGCTCGCTCCTTTTCAAAACAATTATTTTATTACAAGCAAATTATCACACAAAAACTATTCGCATATAACACACACTAATAACTGTTCGTTTTATCGTAATTCATAAGCATTCAAGTGGTAGAATGGGCGCTCAAAGCTCGGAGCGAGGGCCTGAAATGTGGAAGTAAACAACAAGAACAAAGTGTCGTCTTTCATTCTTTCACATACTTACCGTGCACAGTGGGCCACTCGTCTTCGGGTACAAAGTGCTTGAAGTAGTCGGTGGGCACTGTGTCAGTGCAGTCGGGAGTGAGAGTGGACAGAGTGGAGAGAGTGGACGGGTCCGTCATGCCTTCCCCGTCCCTTCCCGCGGCAGTACGCTCCAGCACGAGGGGAGACTCCGAGCGAGACGGGGGCTGCACACGTGATGACGTCATTATTCATAGTTGTAAAGAGAGAGGGAGGGAGAGAGAGAGAGAGAGAGAAGAAAAAAAAGAGAGGGAGAACACCTCACCCTGAACCTCTTGTGTATGCCCCCGGCGCGGATCACTCGTTTCGGTTCCGGCAGCTGACCCTTCACCTTCCCCTCCGCCTTGTCAAGAAGATTCGCGAGGTACTGTAGGTAAGGTTACCGTATATTGGTAACATGAGTACCGTAACGTACCACAAAGTCGACTTCGAGATCATCATAGGGAATGGGCTGGCGGTCGCAAAACGGGCAGCAGATGAATCCAGAGAGGAAAATGAAAACCTAGATAGGGGTAGGTGATAAAGAGAAGAAGAAAGGGAGAGAGAGGGGGGGGGGGGGAGAGAGGGAGAGAGAGGGGGGGGGAGAGAGAGAGAGAGAGAGAGAGAGAGAGAGAGAGACTCACGCAGACAGCCAAGGTGTATATGGGCAGCCAGGGTGAGTCGATCACACTTGCACTGATCGATGCAAATAGAGCCTGCGCCTGCGAGTACACTGCAATAGATACGGTGATTGGTTACTGTACTTTGGAATACGGTAATGTAGCGGTTGCATAATGGATTACGGTACCTGCTTGGGGCAGGAATGGCAGGACATAGATCTCGCCCGGCTTGTATCGATCGGCCATCATCACAATCTCCATGGGGTAGGGGCTCGAGTAGAAACAGGCAGAGCGGAGCTGCGACTCCTACAAGGGGAGAGAGATGAGAGGGGGGAGGGAGAGAGGGGGGGAGAGAGAGGGAGAAAGAGGGAGGGAGAAAGAGGGAGGGAGAAAGAGGGAGAAAGAGGGAGAAAGAGAGAGGAGGGAGAGAAGGAAAGAGAGGGCAAAGAGCACCTTTCCGAAGAGGCTGTAGTAGTGTTCGCAGTATCTTCCGTTCTCCTCGCACAGTCGATGCACCATACCCACCTCATCTGCGTACACCAGGTACGGCGTCGCTGTCACGCCGGTAGTCATCTGAGAACCGTCTCTCTCTCCTCTCTTTATCTCTCTCTCTCTCTCTCTCTCTCTCTCTCTCTCCCTCTCTCTCTCTCTCCCTCTCACCTTTGTCTGTATCTTGTGTACCTCTGTGATCGTGCGTCCGTCCTTCCTCCCGTTCTGTAGATTAATGCGATAGAGGAAGTCGAGGCCGGACCTGTATTCGAGTATCATTAGATGGTCACACCGCTCGAACACGTGCCTCAGCAGGACAATTGTGTTGTCTTGTTCGTCTCCGATTGCCAGAATGTTCCCCGCAGTGACCACATTGTGGAAGTCGGCCGACAGTGGGTAGCGCGTCGTCTTCTTCGGATCGTGACTCAAACATCGAGCCTACTTAATCGGACACAAAGTTACGGCAATTACTGTAGCTGCGTGTCTCCGGACACGCCGAGCTTGTGTTGAATCCAGTGATTGAGGATCAGCTCACGCGTATAATTGTCATAGGATATGCAGGTGAAATATCTGGAAGATAGACTTGAAAAAAAAGGAGATGGAAGGAGAGAGAGGAGAGATGCACCCATAAGTTCCGTGGCAGGTGCGTGGCCATTCGCCTCTCTCCTTCCCTCTATAGAAGTCCAGGATGCTTTGCGGTTTGATATATCCGGTCCTCGTCCGCTTTATCTCATTGAACAGTGTTCTCGTGTGCAGCCCCTTGTTTGCGTTGTTCTTGTTCAGATCCACCTCAACCACGCCCCTTCATCAAGTCTCCCCCGCATTGTTCGCACCTCCATCGCGTGTGGAATTCGATTGGCGCTCGTCGTACGCTCCTCATACAGTTTCAGAAAGCCCGCATGAGGATCGAAACTGCAAGAATGGGAAGTGAAGATGGCGAACGTACATGACGTACTAGTATGCTCCGAATGAGACTTCTTGTTGGACTGGCCTCGGGGGGTCGGTTGCCAGTGTATACTGTGTCTTTGTAGAGTACAGTGCCTCCACCACACCCAGTGTATTCTTCCCGTACTGCTGAGACCTCTCTCTGTTCGGATCGTCCACGTACAAGGGACGGAACCACATGTACTCCTCAACACGCAAACACATATTTTGGCTGTTCCATTGTTTTAAACCAACATTCAGTGCAGTCGCTCGGCTTTTTGATATGTATTGGTTCGTGGATATGGTAGTCCCTGAATGGATATGGTAGAGGCAGAGAGAAATAGAGGGGGAGAGGGTGAGGGGGAGGGAGAGAGAGAGAGGAGAGAGAGGGAGGGAGGGGGAGATAGATAGAAGGGGGAGACCATTGGCAGTCTTCCTGGGAGCCTTGAGTAGTGCATCGGGTACCCCTCTCGCATCCACACATCGCACGTCCCCACCCACTCCCGTCGAACGGAGACGATCCTTCATCTCACACTCACCCTGCACGCAAACAATCATATGTATACACGAGCGAGAAGCTGCCCATTTGATACGTTTCATCGATACGTTTCACACCTTGGGCATTCCGGGGGCCACGTATAGCTTGCGGTCATAGCTGAGAACTGCGGTGTAGAGGAAGTGTACGAAAGGAAGCACGTTGTCTACGTGACACGCATCTAGAACACAACACCCACTATCTCTCTCTCCCTCTCCCTCTCTCCCTCTCTCTCTCTCCCTCTCTCTCTTCCTCTCTCCCTCTCCCTCTCCCTCTCTCCTCCTCTCTCTCTCTCCCTCTCTCTCCCTCTCTCTCTCTCTCCCTCTCTCTCTCTACATCTCCCTCTCTCCATCTCTTCAACGAGAATCTTGACTCACTGGGTGGTGCTGTGGCGGCAACCGCCGATGAGAAGAGCAACGGCAGGAACAGAAAGATGACGACCATTCGATCGAGGAGCGGCGGGAAAAATGACGACGGTCATTTCTGAATCCGATTTTCAAAAACCTCATCAAACTCATCCGGTATATTTATTTGAATTATGAATGCTGTCTCTATTTCTATTTTTACACGTTTCTATCTTACAAAGTTTATCACATGTTCGCCAACGGGAGCGTACTATTTTATTCATTCGTTATCAGCTGTTATCAGTGGTCGGCACTTGTTTGTCAGCAAAATTGCGCTATATTCTTCTTGAAACCCTGTTAGGATGTCTATAAATTCTATTATTTATGTTTAACTTGATTAACCTGATTAAACGTCTCTTTGCAGTGCGAGAATGTCGTACAGCGTGCTGATCACTGGTGCGAACCGCGGTATCGGCCTCGGCCTCGTCCGTCGTTTCCTACAGGACGACAAGGTCGTTTCTCAAGGGGTTCAATTGGATATGAACTGATTCCTACAGGTGTCGAAGCTGTTCGCCGCGGCGCGAAACCCCGACCAGGCCATTGTGAGTATGTTGTTATGTTGTTTCCTTGTTTTATGTGCGCTCGATCTTGCATATATCATAGTTTCCTTTCTAGGAGCTGTCTGCGCTGTCGGATCCGCGTCTGCAGGTGATCAAGCTGGACGTACAGTGCGACGACTCTATCAAGGCTGCCGCCAACACGGTACGATTACGGTAGCCACGCTTCCTAATACCAATAACGGCATGAGTCTAAACCATATTCATATACTGAATGGGCGTTGCAGGTGAAGTCTTCTCTGGGCGAGTCTCCCCTGAACCTGGTGATCAACAACGCCGGTGTGTTCGTCAAGTACCCGATCGACGCTGAGCCGAACAGGGCTGACATCAACAGGTGTTTCATATTGATTGAATATCGATCATGAATCGTTGACAGGTGTCTGGACGTGAACGCCACCAGCGCCCTCGTCATGAGCCAGGTGAGCCAGCAAGTATACACGAGTATTGATTATCTCGATGTGTTCAGGTGTTCCTTCCCCTTCTCGACTCTGCTGTGAAGGCGTCAGACTCGTCGGAGATGTCTGCGCACAGGGCGGGTCTGGTGAACATCTCGAGTGGACTGGCGAGCATCGGAGACAACACGAGCGGCAGCGGACCCATGCAGTCCATCGTCTACCGGGCCAGCAAGGTGGGCAAGGCAAGGGGAGATACAATCGGATAGAGTTGTGTTGCATAAACAATCATCTCTTATACGGACTTCCTAGTGAAATAGTTTTTTTTTCATTGACTGTCTTCATTGAGCTTTAAGTACCTAGAATTCAATGCACAAACCGTACCCATTTTACCGTTTACAGTCGTGCCTCAACTCTATCATGAAGACGTTGTCGCATGATCTGAAGGAGCGCGGCATCCTGTGCGTGTCGTTCTGTCCCGGATGGGTGCAGACTGACATGGGAGGACCCAAGGCTATGATCACGGTGAGGGGAGGAGCAGACATAGAGGGAGGCAATGTAACCCCGCTACCTATGTTATGTGTTGACATGTGAGTAATTGTGTTGTGTTGCAGGCTGAGGAGTCTGCGAACGCGCTCCACTCTACGATCGCCGGTCTGTCTGGCGAGCACAATGGAGGCTACTTCAGGCGTGACGGAACACCCATTCCCTTCTAAACACACATATACACCTTCCTCCTCTCACACTTACACTCTGTAATTTAGTAATTAAAGTACCGGTGATTTTGTAGATTTTGTAAACAATAAATTATCCATGTTATTCTCACTCATGACAAGTTGGCAGGGTTCTTGTGGTTGCATTCGTGATTGAGTCGTCAGTCTTTTGGTTCAAGTCCGACCATAGACAACTGTAAATATAAATGACATTATTGAGGCATGTAGATTGGCTATTTCTTTCAGGTAATCATTTTATTCTGATACTGTAGCGAGTATAATATAAACTTAAATAGCATAACACGTACAAATATTAAAATGCATACAAGGCAAGGTGGGAAGTGGTTGGAAAGGCAGTGGGGATGTGATAAGTGATTGGAGATCGGCGAGCTCACGGGATTCGATATTTGCAAGGGGATTAGCATGATAAGTAGTACGTATAATTCATGTGAAAGACGCAGTTCTAGTGGTTCTAGTGGAGTACGTTACAATCTAAGAAGGGCTATGGGATACGGTGGATTCAAGATCTGTTGGTCTGGTGCTCAGGCGCCTCGCTTCCGTTTCTTGATGTCGAGTTTGGTGCGCAGAATACTGGAAACAGATTATTATTATTGAATAGCAACTGGACGGGTTGATGTTGAAACGGGGAAAGCCTACTGGTTGATGCTGCTTCGGCTGGGGGCGTTCTCCCGGGTGCAGATCCCGTCAGCGATCAGCTAAATCGGATTATTATTATACTTGCTACATTCTGTTCTGTCCGATCAAAAATGGATGAATATGAATACAACAATGGGAATTTGGAAAAGGCGAAAGGATATGTTGAGTGTGTGGACCTGTTCCCGGATGTCGCTCTGCCTGGTGATTCCGAGTCGTGCCCGATAGTCCCGGATGGCTCTCACCAATGGAGACTCTGTCCGGCCCTCCTTCGCGTCTTTCGGACGAACCGAACCCGTCTGACGGTAGCTGAAGTGCATCAAGTTACTCAAAAACAGAACATTGCTCACTCTTCAAGGTGACTTGAAAAGAAGACACTTTAGTATAATCATTATGAATGTTGCGCGTACCGGTTGAGTATCTTGCTGACGCATGAGTGCGTGACGGCGAGCCGCTTGGAGATGTCGCATATCTTCCAGTTGTTGAGGTGCAGCTGTACGATCTGCTCCCTTTCGGCCATCGACAGCGGCAGACCGGGCGAGTAGCGACGCCCCAGCTGGTTGCAGCCTGCAAAACACACTATCTCACTGTGGGCGCAAAAACCTATGACCATCTTCTTCTGAGTGATTCCGCTTTGTACGTGTCATAATCATGTTTGCGATTCCGAACGAATTTTTTCAAAAATATTTGGAATGCACACTGATACGTGAAGCCTGAAGCCTTCACGAAGCAGGAGGAACATTTAATGTACGCGCAATCAATCTGCGCCTTCCTCTGCCTCTCCAATATCTGATCCGGTCGATTGAAATGCAGAGATCAAAACACTACGAGCTGTGATTGTGGCCGGGCCTCCGTAATGGCTGCTACTACGGCTTGTGTTGTTGTTCTGACCGTCTCATTAGCCCATGGACTAGCAGCGAGCGAGAGAGAGAGAGAGAGAGAGAGAGAGAGAGAGGGGGGGGCAGCGCTCGCATACTGGTTTCTCTAACGGGCAGTAGTTATCGCCCATCTCACTCACAGTTTAGAATAACAGCACCTCATTGGAGCAATGAATGACAAACGGGATAATTTCGAAGACATGTATATAAAAATCGAGTTCAAGCAATGATCTACTACGTTACTACGATAGTAAATAGTAATAGTGATAGATAACGCACCACTGCTTCTTCCCATGGGATCGTCTGCCACTCCAGTGTAGTCTATGCCCACCCCACTGTCGGCAGAGGAGACGGAGGCAGGAGACGAGCCCAGATGGGCTTCCAGGGGGGAACGAGAGTCAGAGGCGTCCTCAACAAAATATATATGCCGTCATTTCAGAGTGTTGAAATTATCTTGCAAAGCCAGTTTTACTACAATTGTAGTGAAAATTTTACTGAAACAGCGGAAAATCAGATTTTATTTAAAAAAAATTAGTAAAAAATCACTACAACTTTAGTGAAAAAAACCATCAATTTTTTTGAGTAAAATTTTACAACTTTTTTGAGAAAAACTTTACTGAAATTTTAGTAAAGCGGGGTTTAGCGAGATCTGTCAAACAGAAGAGTCTGATCGTCAGAGTGCTCACCTTGAACGGCGAGATCCCGGGCGGTGGAATGGCGTAGGCGGGAGACAGGTACACCAGCTGAAATCATATAAGGGTTCCATGGTATTGCCAGTCCCTCTACGGATAGACTACGAATGCGAGAGTCCGGAAGCGCCCTCCCATTCCGCGGTATTCTCTTCGGGTGTTTGATTCTGATTTACTTTGAATATGAATGGTATGGTAGAAGAGGAAAGACAACCAGCGAGACAGGGAGGGAATGGGCATTCACCTCCGGTGTCTCCTCATAGTCGTACTGTTTGTACTCCTGTGGGTAGAAGTGTCCTGTCTCCGCCGCCCTCTCTGGCTCTTCGTAGAACTGCGAAGGAACGCGATGCGACAGCTCCTCACCCTATAATAAGACTACTGTTATTGGGGTAAGGTAAAGGTAAATGTGGCTCTCGTATTCGTATTTCAGTGGGTAAGCGTCAGTAAATTGGCGGAAAGACCCACTGGTTTTGGTAGTTTCAATGTTTCCATGGAGTTTAGACTATTCACTGTCGATCACATTTTGCTAATTCCGGAATCTCCTAGGATCCCTCTATAGTGCACCCCACTTTAGCATCGAGTGTCATTTGAAAGAGTGATCAGAACAGACGATGCCGGCAAAAAGTCAAGAGCATAGCGTCGTTGAAAAATAGGGATCACATCACTGCAGGATATGTATAGTGAAGAAGTATGAATGGAGTCTAAACTCACATTGAGCCACGCGTAGAAGTCTCTCTCGAGGGTGTCCGGGGAGGAAATGTCGATGAGGTAGCCACTGCTACCACACGGAGCAGCCTCCATACTTTAGAAGTAAAACGTATTATGACCATAATGTAAATTATTGTAAAGCGTGCACCGCAACATCAAAACAACATATCATACATGTAGTAGCAAACTAAGGAGATATGGTATTGAACTGATAAGCTAGTGATTGTGTGATAACGAGTATGGGATATAGTAGTAGACGCAACTGCGCATTATTAATGGTCGTAGTGCCGACACAGAGTATGGTTGTTTACATGCGAACGCGGGAAAGATACAAGAATATGGGAAAGGAAATGAGAAGTGATTGGTGTACGCAATCGACTTGCAAAAAACGAGCAGCGGGATCGAAAATCGAAAGAAAAGGAAAACAAATGACCCGCGGCGGGCAAAAGGAGACCAAAATACGGACAAAATGAGTATGAAAAATGAAAATAGTGAGGATTACAGTTTCAATCGGCACGCGACCGAATCGTATTACGATGAAACGTGTAATACGATAGGTAACGCGTTTTTGTGACAAACTGACAGGTGGTAAGTAAGTGTGATATAGATGTAAAGAAGGACGCGTCAGGCGTCAAGTGAAAAATCAGAACATAGTAAAATTCAAACATTGAAAGAGAGGAAATAATGATACTAAAACAGATCGTGACTACTAAACACATGTGAGAATGATAGTGATTGCGCAGAGCTAGATGATCCCTTATCACAGATAGACGCCTATCAATGCTATCATTGCCTCCTGTGGATGGCAGCCAGACGGGATACCGGTATTGTTCCCATCTACTTGGTACAATATCTCCTAGAATGGCGGAAGACTCGAGAGATAGAGATAGAGAGAGAGAGAGAAAGATAAGCAAGAGTGGCAATATAAATGTAACGTAAAAAAGATCAAGAAGTTTTGGCAGAGGACGCTTAGGCGGCTAGGGAGGAGATTGAAATGCAACCTGGACTGGTCAGATAAGGCAGATGTCGCTTTCGAGGAGCGATTCGAGGGATTAGGAAAGAGAGTGGGAGGGAGGGGAGAGAGAGAGGGGGAGGGGAGGAGGCATATATTGCAGGAGTCACACTCACGCATGATTAGCCCAGAAACATGGCGGCGGAAAGCGAAAGGGGGACGATTAGTGGGTATATACAGGGCAGGGGAGGATCAGGTACGTATAATGAACGGAGACGAGGGGATCCATCCCCCCCCTTCTTAGATTGATGCGAATTGCGTGTCTCCTATATGAAATGTTGCGAGATTAGAATGGAGGGAGAGGGAGGAAGCGCGAGTTTCTTTTCTTCTCCTGCTATCAGGTAGTGGGAACTATCCGAACCGGATCGAAGAGGGTGTGAATAGAATGCGATACCACCATATTTGCACCCCTGCAACATTGGGAAGACGGAAGGACATTCAAATCAACAACAACATACAAAGACAAAACGGCGGCGGATTACGCTATTATGATGCTGGATGGAGATATGCCGCCGAGGTGTTGTGAAGAGAGAGAGAGAGAGAGAGAGAGAGAGAGAGAGAGAAGATCTAGATCTTGCACAGCTAATAGCTAATGGAGTAGCGGGGACAGATGAGAAAGACATAGCGACTGCATTCCAGATCCATCCACTGTTTACTGCTGAGTAATAGTGGAATTCGCGAACTCCTCCCCCCAGCTTTTACGGTCAGAGCGACTGGACTAATCCAACTCACCGCCGTAAAAGATCGCTGGAGGGATCAAGGCGAAAGTGTACGGTAGGGATATGCTGGAAAGGTGGAAAGGGAAAGGAGAGGGACTTGCGAGGTTGTGTTGCGAGTGGCGCGGTCCACTTGAGGGTAGAGTGAGAGTGAAAGTGGCATCAGCCAACCTGCCCTCACCTATCCCCCCCCCCCTCAGGCGCCGCTAAAATTGGCGCCATGAAACCAAGGTATGAAAAACGGCTCTCCGGATAGAGAGGAGGGAGAGACGGTAAGAAACGGGTGGCGGAAAGAACACTTGTCGAATGGGGGATGCTAATGTTAGATACGGTGTGTGATCAGAAACGGTTTTGTCGTACGCGAACTGTACGGTATTAAAGTACGAGATTACGGTAGCGCGACCACCTAGTGGTGACAAGGAATGTGTTTGCTGTGGATCTCTCATCATCAGACGTTGGGTGGCTGCTCCCGAATCCTTCCAGAATCGGGCAGATCAATCACTCGGAACAAGCAGGCGTGAAACGAGAGTGATCCAATCCACCCCATCTCATCATAACAATACACTCGAAAAACACGCGCCGAGGTGTGAATCCCATCACTTTTTACCCCCACATTCTTATGATTTGCTCTCTGTCGGGGGACAGCTATCCAAGCATTCGACCGAAAAAAGAGGGACTGGATTGGCCATTCGGGGGGTTTTGGAACGGGAACTCAGATTCATAATCAAATTCGATCAAGAGAACGAAGGCGGGAAGGCGAATCTTGATTGGAGGACAGGGGTGGGAGAGTGGAGGGGTCGTCTCTCCATGGCGCCGGGCCGTCTGGCATACGACAGGCAGTGAAACAGTGAAACTTACTGGATACTCTTCAAGACTTCAAGTTACATAAAAGTTTTCATAAAAACTATTTCTATTAACAAGTACATGAAACCTAACACTTAAAGTCACCCTCTTACTAACTACTAACAGAAAGTACAGTAAGATAAAGTACAGAATGTCAGAAAGGCAGATGGGATTCTGGCTTTAGGATATGAACATGATTCACGGAATGGTGCACATACCATACCAGTGAAAGTGCCTACAGGAAACAGGGTAAGCCGGAGAGAGAGAGGGAGAGAGAGGGAGAGAAAGAGAGATCAAGAAGAAGAACAAGTGCGAATGCGGTTGCGCAATGGGGCAAACGAGTCTCATCCGGCCTTCTCCTCTTTTTAGCGATCGGGGCTAGCACCTTTCACTCTCATCCAACACCCTCCCCTCCCTCTATTATTACATATTAGGGAGATTGGACTATGAGACGGGACCAGATATGGATGTGCACCTCTCTTTCTCTCTCTCTCTCTCTCTCTCTCTCTCTCCTCGTATGGTATCCGCTTGAGTGAATTTGCACTTCCTTTCCCTTTGGCGGTCGTCCAGTGATGCAACTGGATCCAACTAGTGTTTACTCACTCGCACTCGATACGGGTTCAAAGCACACTACCTAAACACCTCAACACGTGATGACGTGGCCCTGATATCTATGACGTCAGTGGGTACTGTAGATGACCCTGAAGGCGGAAGCCATCTAGAGACAGACACGAGTGATGTGACTCATATGGGAAGTACTGAAGTAGAACCCGTCTTAGTTTACTATGTTTGTTTCCACGTGTGTGTTACAAAACGTGTGATGGTGGTTTATTGTCCAGTCTTCCTCTTCTTTCTTTTATCTAGCACCTCCCCCCTCTCTCTCTCTCTCTCTCTCTCTCTCCGGTTATTGTTGTTATTGTGTTGTGCAATATGCGCGCCGCGCCTGAGGCGAACTTGAAACTGGTTCATCCCCTCGGATATTCTTTATCCACTCTCTCCCCCCCTCTCTCTTTCTCCCCCCTCTCTCTTCTATGAGTGAGATGAGATGAGTCAGTGCTAATCAAACCAAGAGAGGAGGCCTTTTTGTGCCCGCGTATCCTCACTCCATAAGAAGACCCGTTTCAAAAATCAAATCCGAGTGACCACGCACCGGGAGATCCATTGCAAGATTCCCATCTTCACCCGCGCACACTCGAGTGTCACTCGTTCTGAAAATGGTAACTAAAAGAAAAACTGTTGGCAATTTGAAAACATACACATATTCTTTCACCGACTCAGGTGTCATGCAATAATTGCCAACGACTGCGTGCGAAGTGCGAAGATATGTGCGAAACGCGATGTCTGCGTTTTTTTTGGCGATATGCAGAACCTAATACCTAATCCCTGATCTGTCTAACTCAACAATGCGCAAAGTTTGTACAATTATGCAAATATGTTAGATGTTCCTGATAAAATAGCCTGGGAAATATAGTCAAACGAATTTTTCATATCGGTTTTACGATATTAATCTTACTTGGTGCTAAAACCTAAAACACTGAACGCTGTGGCAACCATGGTGTTAAAACACTAAACGCTGTGGCAACCATAACATGCTTGTAGGGGGTTCTTAGCTACTCGGCAGACCCTAACGCATGTTCGGACCTCTGCGCTCTCCGTGAAAGCACACTATTTCGTCTTCCACTCGCATGTTCGAGCCTCTATAGCATCGATAGACCCAAACGGGAGCGTTTGACCCTAACGAATCCCCAATACAATTCGAGCGATAGAGGGTTGTTAGAAGGTTGATAGAGGCTCGCCTCTGTTCGAGGCACCCTCTATCAACCTTCTATTACCCCTCTATCGAGCCTCAAACGCGCTTCGATCAAGGTTCTTGTTTGGATCTATCGATGCTGTAGAGGCTCGAACACGCGAGTGGAAGACGAAATAGTGTGCTTTCACGGAGAGCGCAGAGGTCCGAACAAGCGTTAGACTCTACCGAGTAGCTAAGAACCCCCTATAGGATACCGTAGGATGTACTGTAGGATACCGCATCTCTTAACTTAGGACCGACGGCAGGGCAGAATGGAGTGCGCTGGTGAGAAGAAGCGGATCATCGACGAGTCCACACAGTACACAGTGACACTATCATCATCACCCCCGCATCGCTGCAGCCTCGTTCCATTACTCTGACCATATTGTATTATGTAGGTGTCGTGATCTCGTGATGTTCACAACAGCGTCCCATCCAAGATCCAACTTGAAATGTCGAGAACTGACTTTTTTGTAATGTACTATGGTATATATGTTTGAGGACTGACCGGCTATTGTGTCGACAAGATCTTGCTCGACCTCGAGAGCTGCTGAAATAACCCTACAATATTCATCATTCATGTTTATATTTATAAAACACAAAATGTTTTTCAGGGTGAGTTTTCGATCAAGCCCTCAAGAGAAACATTAGTGTCATTTGATTTTTGATTTTTAAAATATGAAATTCATTAATATTATTTGTTTCAGTTGTTCTACACAAATAAAAGAGTTTCATACATCATACATCTTTACGAATACTTGTGGACTGATGAAGATGATGATATGAATAATAAACGGCACACTTAGAAAAGCGTGGGTGTAATTGTGTCAACTAGTTCTCATGCAACCCCCAGGCATACAGGTATGCAATGTATGCAGACAGTGATAGCAATCAGTTGAGTGGTCATCAAAAAGAAAGAGAAAGGAGACTGGCGCGTGCCACTTTGCAATCACTTCTACCTTCCGTGCATATATGACCTAGAGCGATGACGTCATAATGACAACGTCTGATATCGCATCCTTGATTTATGTGCTATCATCAGTTCCATTTCTCATTTCCGCACCAGCACATCCGTTTTTTTTGCAGCCGCGCAGCCAGTCCAGACAATCTCTCACTCTCACCTACATGCCTACATCCAATAAGATATAATTTCAAATATCATTTCATGTTCCTATTTCCGAACTGTTTTTGTTATCGTACTACTAATTTGTTTTGGTCATAGTATATTGGCTGAAATTTGCGTGCGTCCCGCGAAAATTGACTCCGATTGGGACGATATAAATGCGCATATGTTCAGCGCGAGCCGGCTTATCGACGCGAGTTTTCGAATCATCTGAAAACCATGGCGAACACTTTGTAGCACTGTTTTCCATCACATAGGTCGTGGGAGTACATTTGTGTTCGTCACATGATTTCGCAAGTACCGTGAACCTTTGCATCTTGATCTCGAAAAAAGTGTTGATTGATCAGAGTAATAACATCACAATGCTTCTCTCTCTCCCCCCTTCTCACCCCGCGTGAACTGATTATGGGGACGACTTGACTTTACAGTCTCTCTCTCTTTCTCTCTCTCTCTCTCTCTCTCTCTCTCTCTCTCTCTCTCTCGCTCGCTCGCTCGCTCACCTGGTTCGCAGTAGCAGTCAATGCGTGCTTCTACCTACGCCCTACGCGTCACCTGTTTCACATATGTTCATGCTACTCCTTACTGGTTCTTCGTTACTTTATGTTTTTATTACTTGCAATAGAGTAAACGTAGTTGTTCAAGTAATGAACATGTACTGTATTTTTCGTATGTTTTCAGATGCAGATTCGTCGCAAGTCGATCGAGGGCGAGGAATCGAAACCGCTCAAATCATTCGAAGAAGTGTTCGATAGAACAACACACTATGGCAGGTATATCAAACGATCATGCATTGTTTTTCAGTCGACTACTGAAAATCAGATATTGTTGAGATGAGTGTTATCGAAACTTGAATATGAATAGGCTTTGCGGTACTTTTGATAATGACGTGATGAAGAGGCGCTTGCAGATACCAGCTGTTCATGCTGTTGTGTATCCAGTACATGATGATCAACGCAGCCGGCAACTACGTATTCGTCTCGTTCGCCTCTCTCCGACCCAGCTGCCAGCACACTGTACCGGTGAGTCCCACTACTAGTCCTCTGTTCTATGTTTTGTGTTTTGTTGTTTCACACTATCACTCTGTGAGATGAGGTGCTAGATGTAACTATGATCTGTTTGCGGGAGTGATGTCAGAAAACGGTGTCAGTAATCGCGCGACAAGGCCAGCGGACAAGATACAAGGCGGTTATGATGGCGTGTGGTTGCAGAGAAAACAAAGATCACTTGCGAGCATGATGGAGGATGGACGCTCCTTTCTTCTGCGCAAGCAAAACGAAAACTTATATCTTTTATCAGGATGAACTTGTTTGCAGGACGCAGACATCTGCTCGTCTATATCGTCGTGCAACGCTAGCACTTCAGTGTTCCTGTCCCTCTACGAAGACGCCGACTTCGTCTGCCCACACTCGGAACTACCACAACACCTACAGTCACTACAGGTAGCTGTGTTCGTGCAGCAATGTATACGTGTTCTATTAGGCGATTGGTTCGGGAGTGGGCGCGTTGCTGGGCGGGCATCTAGCAGACTACTTTGGACGGTGAGTGGGAGAGATGACAAGCGAGAGGGGAGAGAGAGAGAGAGAGAAAGAGAGAGGGAGAGAGGGAGAAGGAGAGAGGGAGGGAATAGAGAGAGAAGGAGAGGGAGGGAAGAGAGAGAGAAAGAGAGAAGGAGAGAGAGTGAGAGGGTAGGTGTTGTTCAGCAAGTGGATCACGTACGTGGGCGCCCTGCAGGTGCTTCTCTTCGGACTCGCGGGAGGCGTCGCCCCCAACTGGCAGGTAGACACTCCATTCAATGAGGAATTGACAAAGCAGAGAGAGTAGTTCACAAATAAATAAATAAGACTCATTCACAACTATTTCATTCTGTCATATGTTTGTTAAAACAGTCGACTATTCTGTGTGTGTTTTTGCTTGTTTCCCACTCCTGTCCTTCAGATTCTAGCAGCTGCGATGCTCGGCATGGGCTTTGCGTACGGAGTTCTCGTGAGTCGTCATTTTCTTTGCTTTTGATATGTGATATTTTCATATGTAATGTATGCGTATGTGAAATCGCGACGGCCATTGAATTCCCAGATCGACTCTTCGATGACACTTGCTTCGGAGACAGTGGGCGGCAAGTACCGCATTGTACAGACACTCGCATTCCAGTGGAGCATCGCCATTCAGGTACGCGCACATTTTGAACGTTTCGTAACACATGCGAATATGATGATGATAGCAAACACAGACTTTGTGTTGCCGCAGGTGGCTGCGGTGTGTGCGTACGTGACTGCCTCGTGGCGTTCCTACCTGGTCTGGACCAACCTCATCTGCGTGCCCGTACTGTTCATCATGCCCTGGTGAGTCGCTGTCTGCATCAGTTTGCTATGTTTCATGTTTTATGTTTTGAGGTGTTTTTACTCATTTTTTACTGTTACTGCGGGGTGCATCATGATTGGTCTCGTTTCATGTGGGTGGAGTCTCCGCGCTGGCTGATTCAGAAGAGACAGTACGACAGGGCAGCCGAAGCACTCAATGACATGGCCAAGTGAGGAGAGAGAGAGAGAGAGGAGAGAGAGAGAGAGAGAGGAAGAGAGGACAGAGAGAGACACTGCGTTGTTTGAGGTACAACCGCTGCTCTGCTCGCTTCACCCCACAGGACCTCCACCAACTGCAGCTCGATGGGAGCGCGCACAAGTGAGGTCAATGAAACAACAACTACACATTCATGGTTGCAGCAAGATCTTTTCCGTGTGGGACCTGTTCTCGTCGTGGCAGCTGTTCGCATACTCGATAGTCATGATACTTTCCGCGCTCACCGTCGAGACCACTGTGGCAGTCATCATATTCGATGTGCAAGTGAGAAGAGAGGGAGGGGAGAGAGAGGGAGAGAGGGAGAGAGGGAGGGGGAGAGAGACACCGGCTGCTCGCAGACGCTTGCCGGCAACCCGTTCATGAACATCGCCTTATACGGTGTGCTGCGTCTGTGGGTGCCGGCCTTCGTCGTTCTCATGGACACCCACTCCAGCTGGTTCGGAAGGAGGGCTCTGTTCATCGGAAGCCAGAGTGAGCCATCATCCATTCAGTGTTCACACATGTTTACATACAATACACATCGTAACTACTAGTAAATGTGCAAAAAAGCTACTAACGAGGGAGGTATTATAGGTCCTCCACTCGGATTTACTTCATAAGGTAGAAATTAAAAGCCCTTAACCTAATGTTTAACATATCAAAAAATCAGCTGCCCTCGTTTCGATTTAGGCATACTTTACATAGAAAGTAACCGTCAAAAATTTCAAAGTCCAGACACTCGCTGAAGGGAGTCATCGACGTTTTTGACCATAACTCGGCTCTAAATCGATGAAATCTTATATTTGAAAGTTTTTATGAAGCTATAGTCTTCTATAACTATTAGGGACCCACTCCGATAAGAATAGTGCAACATACGTAACGCAAAGTACAGTAATCTGGTATCAACTTCAAACGAAGATTACGGTACTTTGATGGACACGAGGGCAGCTGAATTTTTGATATGTTGTTAAGGAGATCAAGAGCTTTCGAATGGTGCCTTCAGATTGTAAATCCGAGTGGAGGACCTATAACACCTCCCTCGTAAAAAGCCCAGTCGTTACGATTTGTACTGTATCCTTTTCTAGCGATTACACACTCTGATCACATTCTGATTCGTCTCTTTCAGCGATCACGTGCATCTGTTTCTCGCTCTACCTCATTCTGCCGTCTATCATGCCCCTCGCCACCTCCCTCCGAACCACGCTCGCACTCACTGCTGGTTAGACAACAACATTCGCTTTTCAGGCTAACAAGCTGAAATATAGCTAGCACAAAGTTGATGACATGTTTTGCAGGCATCGTGAACTCTTCGATCTTCTTCACGGTGTACAAGCAGTACTCGATCGAGCTCTATCCGACTCTGATGCGCGCCACCGCAGTCGGCACATTCGGGGTGGTCGAGAGGGTGAGTTCTTGTCGTCGATTGTCGTTTGAATGTGGTCATGACGGCATGCTCGTTGTAGATCGGCGGTGCGCTGGCTCCTCAGCTCGTCACCATCAACCACACAGTGTGGAAGGGAAGCGCCATCACATTCGCCACTGTACTCATAGGTACGCTCGCTCACACCCACTCATTCATTTTTCTATAATCTATAAACTTTCCAAAACATATCTTGTTGTTGGAGTTTGGACTACATGAAAGACAATAGATGGGAATTTACAGGAGGAGACAAAGACGGAGGGTAAAATACTTTAAGTGTTGCACATAAACTGGTTTTCCACTTTCTTCTACGACACATGTGCGTTGTTTCAGCGGTGTCTCTGATCGCGGGCGCTATCATCCTGCCAGAAACGAAGAACAACGAGATGCCAGACGTGTCCACTCCCCAACGAAGAGAGCAGAAGGTGGTGGAGGAGGAAGTGGACTGCGAGAAGTAGCAACGCCCACTCTGGTCACGCCTCTTTTCTGGTGAGATCACCGGCCGCTCAGGATCAATGCGCCTATAGGTTCAAAGTCATTTCCATACAGTTTTAATCTTTCTCGTTCTCCCGCCGATGCATTGTAACGGTGTTTCATCTTGTGTATGATGACAATACGATTCGAATTCACATTTTGTTAATGTGAAGTTTGTACAGAAAATATGTTTAATAACAGTGTTAAAATAGAAATGCATCCCATTGATACCCATTCCACATTCAGAAAATTTAAATTGATTTGTGCCCAATCTCGGACGGAGTTTCCAGTTTTTCTCCACTACTCTTGCACTACAGAGCACATGCATGATTTTTTTTTGAAACATATTCATTTGTTACACGAATGTTCATCATTTCCGAAACGATCGAATTCTGATTTTTTTCTAAAGTTATAAGTGATTACTGACAAGCGACGTGGTTCTGTCTGAGTGAGTGGAAACTCTCTCCGAGATTGGGACACTTGTGTGAAATGGTGTAATAGTAATATTGTTGAATAGGGTTTTGTATGGTGATATTGTTATGTGCAGAGTTGAGGATGAATTATTATGGATACAATGATTGGAATGAGGTAGCGATAGTATGTTGCAGTTGTAGTTGCGATGTTCTCGCTACCGTGCTTGAGGTGTGTGCAGCTCACTGCATAGCTGATTGTGCGTCACCCATTAATCGATCGATCGGTATGCCGATGGGTGTTTGAGGAGTGAGAGAAGGGTGAGAGTGGTGTGGGCAGATGTCGGGTGGGTCAGGACAGGACGCCGCGTCTCCCATTGCGCGCGCAAAGGAGCGGGGCGGAGCGACGAAACCCCGCCCTCCACCGACGGGGTATAAGAGTGGGGAGGGCAGAGAGTGCATCACCACTCGGTTACACCGTTTGTCCCAGTTACCATGCCGCCCAAGCCGTCCGCCAAGGGAGCCAAGAAGGCCGCCAAGTCGCAGAAGACCACCCGCACCGGAGATAAGAAGAAGAGGAAGAGCCGCAAGGAGTCCTACTCTGTCTACATCTACCGTGTGCTCAAGCAGGTCCACCCCGACACCGGAGTCTCCTCCAAGGCCATGTCGATCATGAACTCGTTCGTCAACGACGTGTTCGAGCGCATCGCCGCCGAGGCTTCCCGTCTGGCCCACTACAACAAGAGGTCCACCATCTCGTCCCGCGAAATCCAGACCGCGGTCCGCCTCATCCTCCCGGGAGAGCTTGCCAAGCACGCCGTCTCTGAGGGCACCAAGGCCGTCACCAAGTACACCTCCTCCAAGTAAATTCATTTACCTGGATCGGTGATTCCACACCTAACCCAACGGCCCTCTTTAGGGCCACCTATACGTGAAACAAACTTCTCTCGTTCTGTCGAGAATCCAGTGATCTCCGTGTTTTATTGTAATAAATCTGATTGAATACATTTGTATCGCTTTCGTATGTCCCGAATATCAACGTTTTGTTTCTGATTATCAATGTTATTGTTTGGAAAGATATGGAGAACGATACTGTCGGTCGTCTTCTCGGATTTGATGATCATGTCATGTCGGATGGATTCATTTTCAAAAAGTGCACAATTCGAAAGTCCCGCCAGAACTGATCCGACAAAGGATAAGGACGCCGAGTGAGATAGCGAGAGACAGCAGACAATGTGAATTTTGGCGCGCGATTCTGGGGTCCCTCGTCGGTCGGGAAGTAGCTCCGCTCGCATATAGCAGAGCGGCGGCAGTCAGTCAGCATCTCATTTTTGAGCTACTACTATCATGTCTGGACGCGGCAAGGGAGGCAAGGGACTCGGAAAGGGAGGCGCCAAGCGTCACCGCAAGGTCCTGCGCGACAACATCCAGGGCATCACCAAGCCCGCTATCCGCCGTCTGGCTCGCCGTGGAGGAGTCAAGCGTATCTCCGGACTCATCTACGAGGAAACCCGCGGTGTCCTCAAGGTGTTCCTCGAGAACGTGATCCGTGACGCCGTCACCTACTGCGAGCACGCCAAGAGGAAGACCGTCACTGCCATGGACGTCGTCTACGCCCTCAAGCGCCAGGGCCGCACCCTCTACGGATTCGGCGGATAAGTCGTCAAATCTCAATGAGAACACCAACCAACCCAACAGCCCTCTTTAGGGCTACCTATTTGTGAAACAAACTGGTCGAATCTTCGGATTCCATTGATCTCTCTTGACCGAATAAACATTTTTTGTCAATCTTGGATTTGTATTTCTGAACAAACTGGTTAGAGAAGTGACTTGCAAAAAAACTCAAAGCTGACTTCAAGTGAATGTGTTTTGACGGTGTTGGAATCGAATGTCGTCGTTTATTTGATTTGTTTGTTGTCGTTGATTTGTAAGAATGCATTCGGTTTTATCAGTCGAATTGTGATGTAATGAATAATGATAGTACAAATACCAGTTTCGACTCCTATTCTAGACTGCATTTTGAGGACAGTGCGGGGAATGCATAATTTTGTGTGGGTATGATCACTATTATTGATAACTATACTGTGCAACTGACAAAAGCGATCTCAGGTTTCACATAACATCATATTATAGGAGCCTCATACGGACCCAATTGGAAGTGTCAATCAATCAATAAGGATATAGGTGGCGTGCTCACTGTCTGTTCACAGCAGACCTCTCTCCGTCTCTGTACCCTCCGACCGACGCCGTCTCTCACCCTTCTGGGCGCGCGCCAAGTGGGCGGGGCATGTCAGCTCGCTCACAGATGGTATAAAAGCGAAACGCGCGGTCACTCTGGCACCCGTGAGTTTTATCTCTCGAATCGCTGCTCATCATGTCTGGACGTGGAAAGGGAGGCAAGGCCAAGTCCGGAGGAAAGGCCAAGTCGCGCTCGTCTCGCGCCGGACTCCAGTTCCCGGTCGGACGTCTCCACCGTATGCTCCGCAAGGGCAACTACGCTCAGCGCGTCGGAGCCGGAGCGCCCGTGTACCTCGCCGCCGTGCTTGAGTACCTGGCCGCTGAGGTTCTCGAGCTTGCCGGAAACGCCGCCCGCGACAACAAGAAGACCAGGATCAACCCCCGCCATCTCCAGCTTGCTGTGCGCAACGACGAGGAGCTGAACAAGCTGCTCTCCGGTGTCACCATCGCTCAGGGAGGAGTGCTGCCCAACATCCAGGCTGTGCTTCTGCCCAAGAAGACCGGCGGTGACAAGGAGTAAGCGATAACTCGCTGCACCCAAACCCAACCCAACGGCCCTCTTTAGGGCCACCTACTTGTGAAACAAACTCTTTGTGAATCTTCAAACATTCACACCAATCTTCTATTGATCTCTTGCTTTGTTCGAATAAAGTGGTTTTTATTACAGTGTCGTTAGTAGTTGACTAACGGAATAGTGATTGGTTGGAATATGGAGACGGATGATTTTAGAAAGGCGAAATGAATACGGTTATAAATGACACGTCGAGTTCTGAATGCGCTTCTTCATTCCATGTGTCAATCGTACAGTCACTCACCGGTCACTTTTGAAAAAGATATTTTATTTATTCGCGTACTACGTTAGATGAATGCATATCACCCCGCGATGTCCGCATACTGCGTTAAATAAATGTATATGACGTATATCAAACGGCGTACTATCAAACGAAAGTGTGTTTCTTGGTTGATGTATTCGTTTCTTTCAGGATGTGATAAAGGTGAGGATGTGTGGGGTGAGGAGAGGATGCAGATTCGGCGGGAACAGGGGACGCGCGGTCCTAAGCCCCGCCCCCCACCGATGAGACGCCGATCCGTATAAAAGGGGTCGACCAGGCCAGTCGGCATCGAGTTCACTCGCTACACGAAATGGCCCGTACCAAGCAGACCGCCCGCAAGTCTACCGGAGGAAAGGCTCCCCGCAAGCAGCTCGCCACCAAGGCTGCCCGCAAGTCGGCCCCCGCCACCGGAGGAGTCAAGAAGCCCCACCGTTACCGCCCGGGAACCGTTGCTCTGCGTGAGATCCGCCGTTACCAGAAGTCCACCGAGCTCCTCATCCGCAAGCTGCCTTTCCAGCGCCTTGTGCGTGAGATCGCTCAGGATTTCAAGACGGACCTGCGCTTCCAGTCGTCGGCTGTGATGGCCCTCCAGGAGGCCTCCGAGGCTTACCTCGTCGGACTCTTCGAGGACACCAACCTTTGCGCCATCCACGCCAAGCGTGTCACCATCATGCCGAAGGACATCCAGCTGGCTCGCCGCATTCGTGGAGAGAGGGCGTAAATTGCCTTTGAACACACCCACCTAGAACCCAACGGCCCTCTTTAGGGCCACCTATCTGTGAAAGAAACTGATTGAATCATCTGATTCACATTTGAATTGATCTCCTTTTTACATGATAAATCTACTTATGTTCTGAACGTTGTCAATTTTCTGTGAATGAGTGCGGCAGTATTAATCCCACCCATGAAGGATGTGAGGGATGAGATGAAATAAGGAAAGATCTGTCAGTGAAATGGTGTAATAGTAATATTGTTGAATAGGGTTTTGTATGGTGATATTGTTATGTGCAGAGTTGAGGATGAATTATTATGGATACAATGATTGGAATGAGGTAGCGATAGTATGTTGCAGTTGTAGTTGCGATGTTCTCGCTACCGTGCTTGAGGTGTGTGCAGCTCACTGCATAGCTGATTGTGCGTCACCCATTAATCGATCGATCGGTATGCCGATGGGTGTTTGAGGAGTGAGAGAAGGGTGAGAGTGGTGTGGGCAGATGTCGGGTGGGTCAGGACAGGACGCCGCGTCTCTCATTGCGCGCGCAAAGGAGCGGGGCGGAGCGACGAAACCCCGCCCTCCACCGACGGGGTATAAGAGTGGGGAGGGCAGAGAGTGCATCACCACTCGGTTACACCGTTTGTCCCAGTTACCATGCCGCCCAAGCCGTCCGCCAAGGGAGCCAAGAAGGCCGCCAAGTCGCAGAAGACCACCCGCACCGGAGATAAGAAGAAGAGGAAGAGCCGCAAGGAGTCCTACTCTGTCTACATCTACCGTGTGCTCAAGCAGGTCCACCCCGACACCGGAGTCTCCTCCAAGGCCATGTCGATCATGAACTCGTTCGTCAACGACGTGTTCGAGCGCATCGCCGCCGAGGCTTCCCGTCTGGCCCACTACAACAAGAGGTCCACCATCTCGTCCCGCGAAATCCAGACCGCGGTCCGCCTCATCCTCCCGGGAGAGCTTGCCAAGCACGCCGTCTCTGAGGGCACCAAGGCCGTCACCAAGTACACCTCCTCCAAGTAAATTCATTTACCTGGATCGGTGATTCCACACCTAACCCAACGGCCCTCTTTAGGGCCACCTATACGTGAAACAAACTTCTCTCGTTCTGTCGAGAATCCAGTGATCTCCGTGTTTTATTGTAATAAATCTGATTGAATACATTTGTATCGCTTTCGTATGTCCCGAATATCAACGTTTTGTTTCTGATTATCAATGTTATTGTTTGGAAAGATATGGAGAACGATACTGTCGGTCGTCTTCTCGGATTTGATGATCATGTCATGTCGGATGGATTCATTTTCAAAAAGTGCACAATTCGAAAGTCCCGCCAGAACTGATCCGACAAAGGATAAGGACGCCGAGTGAGATAGCGAGAGACAGCAGACAATGTGAATTTTGGCGCGCGATTCTGGGGTCCCTCGTCGGTCGGGAAGTAGCTCCGCTCGCATATAGCAGAGCGGCGGCAGTCAGTCAGCATCTCATTTTTGAGCTACTACTATCATGTCTGGACGCGGCAAGGGAGGCAAGGGACTCGGAAAGGGAGGCGCCAAGCGTCACCGCAAGGTCCTGCGCGACAACATCCAGGGCATCACCAAGCCCGCTATCCGCCGTCTGGCTCGCCGTGGAGGAGTCAAGCGTATCTCCGGACTCATCTACGAGGAAACCCGCGGTGTCCTCAAGGTGTTCCTCGAGAACGTGATCCGTGACGCCGTCACCTACTGCGAGCACGCCAAGAGGAAGACCGTCACTGCCATGGACGTCGTCTACGCCCTCAAGCGCCAGGGCCGCACCCTCTACGGATTCGGCGGATAAGTCGTCAAATCTCAATGAGAACACCAACCAACCCAACAGCCCTCTTTAGGGCTACCTATTTGTGAAACAAACTGGTCGAATCTTCGGATTCCATTGATCTCTCTTGACCGAATAAACATTTTTTGTCAATCTTGGATTTGTATTTCTGAACAAACTGGTTAGAGAAGTGACTTGCAAAAAAACTCAAAGCTGACTTCAAGTGAATGTGTTTTGACGGTGTTGGAATCGAATGTCGTCGTTTATTTGATTTGTTTGTTGTCGTTGATTTGTAAGAATGCATTCGGTTTTATCAGTCGAATTGTGATGTAATGAATAATGATAGTACAAATACCAGTTTCGACTCCTATTCTAGACTGCATTTTGAGGACAGTGCGGGGAATGCATAATTTTGTGTGGGTATGATCACTATTATTGATAACTATACTGTGCAACTGACAAAAGCGATCTCAGGTTTCACATAACATCATATTATAGGAGCCTCATACGGACCCAATTGGAAGTGTCAATCAATCAATAAGGATATAGGTGGCGTGCTCACTGTCTGTTCACAGCAGACCTCTCTCCGTCTCTGTACCCTCCGACCGACGCCGTCTCTCACCCTTCTGGGCGCGCGCCAAGTGGGCGGGGCATGTCAGCTCGCTCACAGATGGTATAAAAGCGAAACGCGCGGTCACTCTGGCACCCGTGAGTTTTATCTCTCGAATCGCTGCTCATCATGTCTGGACGTGGAAAGGGAGGCAAGGCCAAGTCCGGAGGAAAGGCCAAGTCGCGCTCGTCTCGCGCCGGACTCCAGTTCCCGGTCGGACGTCTCCACCGTATGCTCCGCAAGGGCAACTACGCTCAGCGCGTCGGAGCCGGAGCGCCCGTGTACCTCGCCGCCGTGCTTGAGTACCTGGCCGCTGAGGTTCTCGAGCTTGCCGGAAACGCCGCCCGCGACAACAAGAAGACCAGGATCAACCCCCGCCATCTCCAGCTTGCTGTGCGCAACGACGAGGAGCTGAACAAGCTGCTCTCCGGTGTCACCATCGCTCAGGGAGGAGTGCTGCCCAACATCCAGGCTGTGCTTCTGCCCAAGAAGACCGGCGGTGACAAGGAGTAAGCGATAACTCGCTGCACCCAAACCCAACCCAACGGCCCTCTTTAGGGCCACCTACTTGTGAAACAAACTCTTTGTGAATCTTCAAACATTCACACCAATCTTCTATTGATCTCTTGCTTTGTTCGAATAAAGTGGTTTTTATTACAGTGTCGTTAGTAGTTGACTAACGGAATAGTGATTGGTTGGAATATGGAGACGGATGATTTTAGAAAGGCGAAATGAATACGGTTATAAATGACACGTCGAGTTCTGAATGCGCTTCTTCATTCCATGTGTCAATCGTACAGTCACTCACCGGTCACTTTTGAAAAAGATATTTTATTTATTCGCGTACTACGTTAGATGAATGCATATCACCCCGCGATGTCCGCATACTGCGTTAAATAAATGTATATGACGTATATCAAACGGCGTACTATCAAACGAAAGTGTGTTTCTTGGTTGATGTATTCGTTTCTTTCAGGATGTGATAAAGGTGAGGATGTGTGGGGTGAGGAGAGGATGCAGATTCGGCGGGAACAGGGGACGCGCGGTCCTAAGCCCCGCCCCCCACCGATGAGACGCCGATCCGTATAAAAGGGGTCGACCAGGCCAGTCGGCATCGAGTTCACTCGCTACACGAAATGGCCCGTACCAAGCAGACCGCCCGCAAGTCTACCGGAGGAAAGGCTCCCCGCAAGCAGCTCGCCACCAAGGCTGCCCGCAAGTCGGCCCCCGCCACCGGAGGAGTCAAGAAGCCCCACCGTTACCGCCCGGGAACCGTTGCTCTGCGTGAGATCCGCCGTTACCAGAAGTCCACCGAGCTCCTCATCCGCAAGCTGCCTTTCCAGCGCCTTGTGCGTGAGATCGCTCAGGATTTCAAGACGGACCTGCGCTTCCAGTCGTCGGCTGTGATGGCCCTCCAGGAGGCCTCCGAGGCTTACCTCGTCGGACTCTTCGAGGACACCAACCTTTGCGCCATCCACGCCAAGCGTGTCACCATCATGCCGAAGGACATCCAGCTGGCTCGCCGCATTCGTGGAGAGAGGGCGTAAATTGCCTTTGAACACACCCACCTAGAACCCAACGGCCCTCTTTAGGGCCACCTATCTGTGAAAGAAACTGATTGAATCATCTGATTCACATTTGAATTGATCTCCTTTTTACATGATAAATCTACTTATGTTCTGAACGTTGTCAATTTTCTGTGAATGAGTGCGGCAGTATTAATCCCACCCATGAAGGATGTGAGGGATGAGATGAAATAAGGAAAGATCTGTCAGTGAAATGGTGTAATAGTAATATTGTTGAATAGGGTTTTGTATGGTGATATTGTTATGTGCAGAGTTGAGGATGAATTATTATGGATACAATGATTGGAATGAGGTAGCGATAGTATGTTGCAGTTGTAGTTGCGATGTTCTCGCTACCGTGCTTGAGGTGTGTGCAGCTCACTGCATAGCTGATTGTGCGTCACCCATTAATCGATCGATCGGTATGCCGATGGGTGTTTGAGGAGTGAGAGAAGGGTGAGAGTGGTGTGGGCAGATGTCGGGTGGGTCAGGACAGGACGCCGCGTCTCTCATTGCGCGCGCAAAGGAGCGGGGCGGAGCGACGAAACCCCGCCCTCCACCGACGGGGTATAAGAGTGGGGAGGGCAGAGAGTGCATCACCACTCGGTTACACCGTTTGTCCCAGTTACCATGCCGCCCAAGCCGTCCGCCAAGGGAGCCAAGAAGGCCGCCAAGTCGCAGAAGACCACCCGCACCGGAGATAAGAAGAAGAGGAAGAGCCGCAAGGAGTCCTACTCTGTCTACATCTACCGTGTGCTCAAGCAGGTCCACCCCGACACCGGAGTCTCCTCCAAGGCCATGTCGATCATGAACTCGTTCGTCAACGACGTGTTCGAGCGCATCGCCGCCGAGGCTTCCCGTCTGGCCCACTACAACAAGAGGTCCACCATCTCGTCCCGCGAAATCCAGACCGCGGTCCGCCTCATCCTCCCGGGAGAGCTTGCCAAGCACGCCGTCTCTGAGGGCACCAAGGCCGTCACCAAGTACACCTCCTCCAAGTAAATTCATTTACCTGGATCGGTGATTCCACACCTAACCCAACGGCCCTCTTTAGGGCCACCTATACGTGAAACAAACTTCTCTCGTTCTGTCGAGAATCCAGTGATCTCCGTGTTTTATTGTAATAAATCTGATTGAATACATTTGTATCGCTTTCGTATGTCCCGAATATCAACGTTTTGTTTCTGATTATCAATGTTATTGTTTGGAAAGATATGGAGAACGATACTGTCGGTCGTCTTCTCGGATTTGATGATCATGTCATGTCGGATGGATTCATTTTCAAAAAGTGCACAATTCGAAAGTCCCGCCAGAACTGATCCGACAAAGGATAAGGACGCCGAGTGAGATAGCGAGAGACAGCAGACAATGTGAATTTTGGCGCGCGATTCTGGGGTCCCTCGTCGGTCGGGAAGTAGCTCCGCTCGCATATAGCAGAGCGGCGGCAGTCAGTCAGCATCTCATTTTTGAGCTACTACTATCATGTCTGGACGCGGCAAGGGAGGCAAGGGACTCGGAAAGGGAGGCGCCAAGCGTCACCGCAAGGTCCTGCGCGACAACATCCAGGGCATCACCAAGCCCGCTATCCGCCGTCTGGCTCGCCGTGGAGGAGTCAAGCGTATCTCCGGACTCATCTACGAGGAAACCCGCGGTGTCCTCAAGGTGTTCCTCGAGAACGTGATCCGTGACGCCGTCACCTACTGCGAGCACGCCAAGAGGAAGACCGTCACTGCCATGGACGTCGTCTACGCCCTCAAGCGCCAGGGCCGCACCCTCTACGGATTCGGCGGATAAGTCGTCAAATCTCAATGAGAACACCAACCAACCCAACAGCCCTCTTTAGGGCTACCTATTTGTGAAACAAACTGGTCGAATCTTCGGATTCCATTGATCTCTCTTGACCGAATAAACATTTTTTGTCAATCTTGGATTTGTATTTCTGAACAAACTGGTTAGAGAAGTGACTTGCAAAAAAACTCAAAGCTGACTTCAAGTGAATGTGTTTTGACGGTGTTGGAATCGAATGTCGTCGTTTATTTGATTTGTTTGTTGTCGTTGATTTGTAAGAATGCATTCGGTTTTATCAGTCGAATTGTGATGTAATGAATAATGATAGTACAAATACCAGTTTCGACTCCTATTCTAGACTGCATTTTGAGGACAGTGCGGGGAATGCATAATTTTGTGTGGGTATGATCACTATTATTGATAACTATACTGTGCAACTGACAAAAGCGATCTCAGGTTTCACATAACATCATATTATAGGAGCCTCATACGGACCCAATTGGAAGTGTCAATCAATCAATAAGGATATAGGTGGCGTGCTCACTGTCTGTTCACAGCAGACCTCTCTCCGTCTCTGTACCCTCCGACCGACGCCGTCTCTCACCCTTCTGGGCGCGCGCCAAGTGGGCGGGGCATGTCAGCTCGCTCACAGATGGTATAAAAGCGAAACGCGCGGTCACTCTGGCACCCGTGAGTTTTATCTCTCGAATCGCTGCTCATCATGTCTGGACGTGGAAAGGGAGGCAAGGCCAAGTCCGGAGGAAAGGCCAAGTCGCGCTCGTCTCGCGCCGGACTCCAGTTCCCGGTCGGACGTCTCCACCGTATGCTCCGCAAGGGCAACTACGCTCAGCGCGTCGGAGCCGGAGCGCCCGTGTACCTCGCCGCCGTGCTTGAGTACCTGGCCGCTGAGGTTCTCGAGCTTGCCGGAAACGCCGCCCGCGACAACAAGAAGACCAGGATCAACCCCCGCCATCTCCAGCTTGCTGTGCGCAACGACGAGGAGCTGAACAAGCTGCTCTCCGGTGTCACCATCGCTCAGGGAGGAGTGCTGCCCAACATCCAGGCTGTGCTTCTGCCCAAGAAGACCGGCGGTGACAAGGAGTAAGCGATAACTCGCTGCACCCAAACCCAACCCAACGGCCCTCTTTAGGGCCACCTACTTGTGAAACAAACTCTTTGTGAATCTTCAAACATTCACACCAATCTTCTATTGATCTCTTGCTTTGTTCGAATAAAGTGGTTTTTATTACAGTGTCGTTAGTAGTTGACTAACGGAATAGTGATTGGTTGGAATATGGAGACGGATGATTTTAGAAAGGCGAAATGAATACGGTTATAAATGACACGTCGAGTTCTGAATGCGCTTCTTCATTCCATGTGTCAATCGTACAGTCACTCACCGGTCACTTTTGAAAAAGATATTTTATTTATTCGCGTACTACGTTAGATGAATGCATATCACCCCGCGATGTCCGCATACTGCGTTAAATAAATGTATATGACGTATATCAAACGGCGTACTATCAAACGAAAGTGTGTTTCTTGGTTGATGTATTCGTTTCTTTCAGGATGTGATAAAGGTGAGGATGTGTGGGGTGAGGAGAGGATGCAGATTCGGCGGGAACAGGGGACGCGCGGTCCTAAGCCCCGCCCCCCACCGATGAGACGCCGATCCGTATAAAAGGGGTCGACCAGGCCAGTCGGCATCGAGTTCACTCGCTACACGAAATGGCCCGTACCAAGCAGACCGCCCGCAAGTCTACCGGAGGAAAGGCTCCCCGCAAGCAGCTCGCCACCAAGGCTGCCCGCAAGTCGGCCCCCGCCACCGGAGGAGTCAAGAAGCCCCACCGTTACCGCCCGGGAACCGTTGCTCTGCGTGAGATCCGCCGTTACCAGAAGTCCACCGAGCTCCTCATCCGCAAGCTGCCTTTCCAGCGCCTTGTGCGTGAGATCGCTCAGGATTTCAAGACGGACCTGCGCTTCCAGTCGTCGGCTGTGATGGCCCTCCAGGAGGCCTCCGAGGCTTACCTCGTCGGACTCTTCGAGGACACCAACCTTTGCGCCATCCACGCCAAGCGTGTCACCATCATGCCGAAGGACATCCAGCTGGCTCGCCGCATTCGTGGAGAGAGGGCGTAAATTGCCTTTGAACACACCCACCTAGAACCCAACGGCCCTCTTTAGGGCCACCTATCTGTGAAAGAAACTGATTGAATCATCTGATTCACATTTGAATTGATCTCCTTTTTACATGATAAATCTACTTATGTTCTGAACGTTGTCAATTTTCTGTGAATGAGTGCGGCAGTATTAATCCCACCCATGAAGGATGTGAGGGATGAGATGAAATAAGGAAAGATCTGTCAGTGAAATGGTGTAATAGTAATATTGTTGAATAGGGTTTTGTATGGTGATATTGTTATGTGCAGAGTTGAGGATGAATTATTATGGATACAATGATTGGAATGAGGTAGCGATAGTATGTTGCAGTTGTAGTTGCGATGTTCTCGCTACCGTGCTTGAGGTGTGTGCAGCTCACTGCATAGCTGATTGTGCGTCACCCATTAATCGATCGATCGGTATGCCGATGGGTGTTTGAGGAGTGAGAGAAGGGTGAGAGTGGTGTGGGCAGATGTCGGGTGGGTCAGGACAGGACGCCGCGTCTCTCATTGCGCGCGCAAAGGAGCGGGGCGGAGCGACGAAACCCCGCCCTCCACCGACGGGGTATAAGAGTGGGGAGGGCAGAGAGTGCATCACCACTCGGTTACACCGTTTGTCCCAGTTACCATGCCGCCCAAGCCGTCCGCCAAGGGAGCCAAGAAGGCCGCCAAGTCGCAGAAGACCACCCGCACCGGAGATAAGAAGAAGAGGAAGAGCCGCAAGGAGTCCTACTCTGTCTACATCTACCGTGTGCTCAAGCAGGTCCACCCCGACACCGGAGTCTCCTCCAAGGCCATGTCGATCATGAACTCGTTCGTCAACGACGTGTTCGAGCGCATCGCCGCCGAGGCTTCCCGTCTGGCCCACTACAACAAGAGGTCCACCATCTCGTCCCGCGAAATCCAGACCGCGGTCCGCCTCATCCTCCCGGGAGAGCTTGCCAAGCACGCCGTCTCTGAGGGCACCAAGGCCGTCACCAAGTACACCTCCTCCAAGTAAATTCATTTACCTGGATCGGTGATTCCACACCTAACCCAACGGCCCTCTTTAGGGCCACCTATACGTGAAACAAACTTCTCTCGTTCTGTCGAGAATCCAGTGATCTCCGTGTTTTATTGTAATAAATCTGATTGAATACATTTGTATCGCTTTCGTATGTCCCGAATATCAACGTTTTGTTTCTGATTATCAATGTTATTGTTTGGAAAGATATGGAGAACGATACTGTCGGTCGTCTTCTCGGATTTGATGATCATGTCATGTCGGATGGATTCATTTTCAAAAAGTGCACAATTCGAAAGTCCCGCCAGAACTGATCCGACAAAGGATAAGGACGCCGAGTGAGATAGCGAGAGACAGCAGACAATGTGAATTTTGGCGCGCGATTCTGGGGTCCCTCGTCGGTCGGGAAGTAGCTCCGCTCGCATATAGCAGAGCGGCGGCAGTCAGTCAGCATCTCATTTTTGAGCTACTACTATCATGTCTGGACGCGGCAAGGGAGGCAAGGGACTCGGAAAGGGAGGCGCCAAGCGTCACCGCAAGGTCCTGCGCGACAACATCCAGGGCATCACCAAGCCCGCTATCCGCCGTCTGGCTCGCCGTGGAGGAGTCAAGCGTATCTCCGGACTCATCTACGAGGAAACCCGCGGTGTCCTCAAGGTGTTCCTCGAGAACGTGATCCGTGACGCCGTCACCTACTGCGAGCACGCCAAGAGGAAGACCGTCACTGCCATGGACGTCGTCTACGCCCTCAAGCGCCAGGGCCGCACCCTCTACGGATTCGGCGGATAAGTCGTCAAATCTCAATGAGAACACCAACCAACCCAACAGCCCTCTTTAGGGCTACCTATTTGTGAAACAAACTGGTCGAATCTTCGGATTCCATTGATCTCTCTTGACCGAATAAACATTTTTTGTCAATCTTGGATTTGTATTTCTGAACAAACTGGTTAGAGAAGTGACTTGCAAAAAAACTCAAAGCTGACTTCAAGTGAATGTGTTTTGACGGTGTTGGAATCGAATGTCGTCGTTTATTTGATTTGTTTGTTGTCGTTGATTTGTAAGAATGCATTCGGTTTTATCAGTCGAATTGTGATGTAATGAATAATGATAGTACAAATACCAGTTTCGACTCCTATTCTAGACTGCATTTTGAGGACAGTGCGGGGAATGCATAATTTTGTGTGGGTATGATCACTATTATTGATAACTATACTGTGCAACTGACAAAAGCGATCTCAGGTTTCACATAACATCATATTATAGGAGCCTCATACGGACCCAATTGGAAGTGTCAATCAATCAATAAGGATATAGGTGGCGTGCTCACTGTCTGTTCACAGCAGACCTCTCTCCGTCTCTGTACCCTCCGACCGACGCCGTCTCTCACCCTTCTGGGCGCGCGCCAAGTGGGCGGGGCATGTCAGCTCGCTCACAGATGGTATAAAAGCGAAACGCGCGGTCACTCTGGCACCCGTGAGTTTTATCTCTCGAATCGCTGCTCATCATGTCTGGACGTGGAAAGGGAGGCAAGGCCAAGTCCGGAGGAAAGGCCAAGTCGCGCTCGTCTCGCGCCGGACTCCAGTTCCCGGTCGGACGTCTCCACCGTATGCTCCGCAAGGGCAACTACGCTCAGCGCGTCGGAGCCGGAGCGCCCGTGTACCTCGCCGCCGTGCTTGAGTACCTGGCCGCTGAGGTTCTCGAGCTTGCCGGAAACGCCGCCCGCGACAACAAGAAGACCAGGATCAACCCCCGCCATCTCCAGCTTGCTGTGCGCAACGACGAGGAGCTGAACAAGCTGCTCTCCGGTGTCACCATCGCTCAGGGAGGAGTGCTGCCCAACATCCAGGCTGTGCTTCTGCCCAAGAAGACCGGCGGTGACAAGGAGTAAGCGATAACTCGCTGCACCCAAACCCAACCCAACGGCCCTCTTTAGGGCCACCTACTTGTGAAACAAACTCTTTGTGAATCTTCAAACATTCACACCAATCTTCTATTGATCTCTTGCTTTGTTCGAATAAAGTGGTTTTTATTACAGTGTCGTTAGTAGTTGACTAACGGAATAGTGATTGGTTGGAATATGGAGACGGATGATTTTAGAAAGGCGAAATGAATACGGTTATAAATGACACGTCGAGTTCTGAATGCGCTTCTTCATTCCATGTGTCAATCGTACAGTCACTCACCGGTCACTTTTGAAAAAGATATTTTATTTATTCGCGTACTACGTTAGATGAATGCATATCACCCCGCGATGTCCGCATACTGCGTTAAATAAATGTATATGACGTATATCAAACGGCGTACTATCAAACGAAAGTGTGTTTCTTGGTTGATGTATTCGTTTCTTTCAGGATGTGATAAAGGTGAGGATGTGTGGGGTGAGGAGAGGATGCAGATTCGGCGGGAACAGGGGACGCGCGGTCCTAAGCCCCGCCCCCCACCGATGAGACGCCGATCCGTATAAAAGGGGTCGACCAGGCCAGTCGGCATCGAGTTCACTCGCTACACGAAATGGCCCGTACCAAGCAGACCGCCCGCAAGTCTACCGGAGGAAAGGCTCCCCGCAAGCAGCTCGCCACCAAGGCTGCCCGCAAGTCGGCCCCCGCCACCGGAGGAGTCAAGAAGCCCCACCGTTACCGCCCGGGAACCGTTGCTCTGCGTGAGATCCGCCGTTACCAGAAGTCCACCGAGCTCCTCATCCGCAAGCTGCCTTTCCAGCGCCTTGTGCGTGAGATCGCTCAGGATTTCAAGACGGACCTGCGCTTCCAGTCGTCGGCTGTGATGGCCCTCCAGGAGGCCTCCGAGGCTTACCTCGTCGGACTCTTCGAGGACACCAACCTTTGCGCCATCCACGCCAAGCGTGTCACCATCATGCCGAAGGACATCCAGCTGGCTCGCCGCATTCGTGGAGAGAGGGCGTAAATTGCCTTTGAACACACCCACCTAGAACCCAACGGCCCTCTTTAGGGCCACCTATCTGTGAAAGAAACTGATTGAATCATCTGATTCACATTTGAATTGATCTCCTTTTTACATGATAAATCTACTTATGTTCTGAACGTTGTCAATTTTCTGTGAATGAGTGCGGCAGTATTAATCCCACCCATGAAGGATGTGAGGGATGAGATGAAATAAGGAAAGATCTGTCAGTGAAATGGTGTAATAGTAATATTGTTGAATAGGGTTTTGTATGGTGATATTGTTATGTGCAGAGTTGAGGATGAATTATTATGGATACAATGATTGGAATGAGGTAGCGATAGTATGTTGCAGTTGTAGTTGCGATGTTCTCGCTACCGTGCTTGAGGTGTGTGCAGCTCACTGCATAGCTGATTGTGCGTCACCCATTAATCGATCGATCGGTATGCCGATGGGTGTTTGAGGAGTGAGAGAAGGGTGAGAGTGGTGTGGGCAGATGTCGGGTGGGTCAGGACAGGACGCCGCGTCTCTCATTGCGCGCGCAAAGGAGCGGGGCGGAGCGACGAAACCCCGCCCTCCACCGACGGGGTCAAAGAGTGGGGAGGGCAGAGAGTGCATCACCACTCGGTTACACCGTTTGTCCCAGTTACCATGCCGCCCAAGCCGTCCGCCAAGGGAGCCAAGAAGGCCGCCAAGTCGCAGAAGACCACCCGCACCGGAGATAAGAAGAAGAGGAAGAGCCGCAAGGAGTCCTACTCTGTCTACATCTACCGTGTGCTCAAGCAGGTCCACCCCGACACCGGAGTCTCCTCCAAGGCCATGTCGATCATGAACTCGTTCGTCAACGACGTGTTCGAGCGCATCGCCGCCGAGGCTTCCCGTCTGGCCCACTACAACAAGAGGTCCACCATCTCGTCCCGCGAAATCCAGACCGCGGTCCGCCTCATCCTCCCGGGAGAGCTTGCCAAGCACGCCGTCTCTGAGGGCACCAAGGCCGTCACCAAGTACACCTCCTCCAAGTAAATTCATTTACCTGGATCGGTGATTCCACACCTAACCCAACGGCCCTCTTTAGGGCCACCTATACGTGAAACAAACTTCTCTCGTTCTGTCGAGAATCCAGTGATCTCCGTGTTTTATTGTAATAAATCTGATTGAATACATTTGTATCGCTTTCGTATGTCCCGAATATCAACGTTTTGTTTCTGATTATCAATGTTATTGTTTGGAAAGATATGGAGAACGATACTGTCGGTCGTCTTCTCGGATTTGATGATCATGTCATGTCGGATGGATTCATTTTCAAAAAGTGCACAATTCGAAAGTCCCGCCAGAACTGATCCGACAAAGGATAAGGACGCCGAGTGAGATAGCGAGAGACAGCAGACAATGTGAATTTTGGCGCGCGATTCTGGGGTCCCTCGTCGGTCGGGAAGTAGCTCCGCTCGCATATAGCAGAGCGGCGGCAGTCAGTCAGCATCTCATTTTTGAGCTACTACTATCATGTCTGGACGCGGCAAGGGAGGCAAGGGACTCGGAAAGGGAGGCGCCAAGCGTCACCGCAAGGTCCTGCGCGACAACATCCAGGGCATCACCAAGCCCGCTATCCGCCGTCTGGCTCGCCGTGGAGGAGTCAAGCGTATCTCCGGACTCATCTACGAGGAAACCCGCGGTGTCCTCAAGGTGTTCCTCGAGAACGTGATCCGTGACGCCGTCACCTACTGCGAGCACGCCAAGAGGAAGACCGTCACTGCCATGGACGTCGTCTACGCCCTCAAGCGCCAGGGCCGCACCCTCTACGGATTCGGCGGATAAGTCGTCAAATCTCAATGAGAACACCAACCAACCCAACAGCCCTCTTTAGGGCTACCTATTTGTGAAACAAACTGGTCGAATCTTCGGATTCCATTGATCTCTCTTGACCGAATAAACATTTTTTGTCAATCTTGGATTTGTATTTCTGAACAAACTGGTTAGAGAAGTGACTTGCAAAAAAACTCAAAGCTGACTTCAAGTGAATGTGTTTTGACGGTGTTGGAATCGAATGTCGTCGTTTATTTGATTTGTTTGTTGTCGTTGATTTGTAAGAATGCATTCGGTTTTATCAGTCGAATTGTGATGTAATGAATAATGATAGTACAAATACCAGTTTCGACTCCTATTCTAGACTGCATTTTGAGGACAGTGCGGGGAATGCATAATTTTGTGTGGGTATGATCACTATTATTGATAACTATACTGTGCAACTGACAAAAGCGATCTCAGGTTTCACATAACATCATATTATAGGAGCCTCATACGGACCCAATTGGAAGTGTCAATCAATCAATAAGGATATAGGTGGCGTGCTCACTGTCTGTTCACAGCAGACCTCTCTCCGTCTCTGTACCCTCCGACCGACGCCGTCTCTCACCCTTCTGGGCGCGCGCCAAGTGGGCGGGGCATGTCAGCTCGCTCACAGATGGTATAAAAGCGAAACGCGCGGTCACTCTGGCACCCGTGAGTTTTATCTCTCGAATCGCTGCTCATCATGTCTGGACGTGGAAAGGGAGGCAAGGCCAAGTCCGGAGGAAAGGCCAAGTCGCGCTCGTCTCGCGCCGGACTCCAGTTCCCGGTCGGACGTCTCCACCGTATGCTCCGCAAGGGCAACTACGCTCAGCGCGTCGGAGCCGGAGCGCCCGTGTACCTCGCCGCCGTGCTTGAGTACCTGGCCGCTGAGGTTCTCGAGCTTGCCGGAAACGCCGCCCGCGACAACAAGAAGACCAGGATCAACCCCCGCCATCTCCAGCTTGCTGTGCGCAACGACGAGGAGCTGAACAAGCTGCTCTCCGGTGTCACCATCGCTCAGGGAGGAGTGCTGCCCAACATCCAGGCTGTGCTTCTGCCCAAGAAGACCGGCGGTGACAAGGAGTAAGCGATAACTCGCTGCACCCAAACCCAACCCAACGGCCCTCTTTAGGGCCACCTACTTGTGAAACAAACTCTTTGTGAATCTTCAAACATTCACACCAATCTTCTATTGATCTCTTGCTTTGTTCGAATAAAGTGGTTTTTATTACAGTGTCGTTAGTAGTTGACTAACGGAATAGTGATTGGTTGGAATATGGAGACGGATGATTTTAGAAAGGCGAAATGAATACGGTTATAAATGACACGTCGAGTTCTGAATGCGCTTCTTCATTCCATGTGTCAATCGTACAGTCACTCACCGGTCACTTTTGAAAAAGATATTTTATTTATTCGCGTACTACGTTAGATGAATGCATATCACCCCGCGATGTCCGCATACTGCGTTAAATAAATGTATATGACGTATATCAAACGGCGTACTATCAAACGAAAGTGTGTTTCTTGGTTGATGTATTCGTTTCTTTCAGGATGTGATAAAGGTGAGGATGTGTGGGGTGAGGAGAGGATGCAGATTCGGCGGGAACAGGGGACGCGCGGTCCTAAGCCCCGCCCCCCACCGATGAGACGCCGATCCGTATAAAAGGGGTCGACCAGGCCAGTCGGCATCGAGTTCACTCGCTACACGAAATGGCCCGTACCAAGCAGACCGCCCGCAAGTCTACCGGAGGAAAGGCTCCCCGCAAGCAGCTCGCCACCAAGGCTGCCCGCAAGTCGGCCCCCGCCACCGGAGGAGTCAAGAAGCCCCACCGTTACCGCCCGGGAACCGTTGCTCTGCGTGAGATCCGCCGTTACCAGAAGTCCACCGAGCTCCTCATCCGCAAGCTGCCTTTCCAGCGCCTTGTGCGTGAGATCGCTCAGGATTTCAAGACGGACCTGCGCTTCCAGTCGTCGGCTGTGATGGCCCTCCAGGAGGCCTCCGAGGCTTACCTCGTCGGACTCTTCGAGGACACCAACCTTTGCGCCATCCACGCCAAGCGTGTCACCATCATGCCGAAGGACATCCAGCTGGCTCGCCGCATTCGTGGAGAGAGGGCGTAAATTGCCTTTGAACACACCCACCTAGAACCCAACGGCCCTCTTTAGGGCCACCTATCTGTGAAAGAAACTGATTGAATCATCTGATTCACATTTGAATTGATCTCCTTTTTACATGATAAATCTACTTATGTTCTGAACGTTGTCAATTTTCTGTGAATGAGTGCGGCAGTATTAATCCCACCCATGAAGGATGTGAGGGATGAGATGAAATAAGGAAAGATCTGTCAGTGAAATGGTGTAATAGTAATATTGTTGAATAGGGTTTTGTATGGTGATATTGTTATGTGCAGAGTTGAGGATGAATTATTATGGATACAATGATTGGAATGAGGTAGCGATAGTATGTTGCAGTTGTAGTTGCGATGTTCTCGCTACCGTGCTTGAGGTGTGTGCAGCTCACTGCATAGCTGATTGTGCGTCACCCATTAATCGATCGATCGGTATGCCGATGGGTGTTTGAGGAGTGAGAGAAGGGTGAGAGTGGTGTGGGCAGATGTCGGGTGGGTCAGGACAGGACGCCGCGTCTCTCATTGCGCGCGCAAAGGAGCGGGGCGGAGCGACGAAACCCCGCCCTCCACCGACGGGGTATAAGAGTGGGGAGGGCAGAGAGTGCATCACCACTCGGTTACACCGTTTGTCCCAGTTACCATGCCGCCCAAGCCGTCCGCCAAGGGAGCCAAGAAGGCCGCCAAGTCGCAGAAGACCACCCGCACCGGAGATAAGAAGAAGAGGAAGAGCCGCAAGGAGTCCTACTCTGTCTACATCTACCGTGTGCTCAAGCAGGTCCACCCCGACACCGGAGTCTCCTCCAAGGCCATGTCGATCATGAACTCGTTCGTCAACGACGTGTTCGAGCGCATCGCCGCCGAGGCTTCCCGTCTGGCCCACTACAACAAGAGGTCCACCATCTCGTCCCGCGAAATCCAGACCGCGGTCCGCCTCATCCTCCCGGGAGAGCTTGCCAAGCACGCCGTCTCTGAGGGCACCAAGGCCGTCACCAAGTACACCTCCTCCAAGTAAATTCATTTACCTGGATCGGTGATTCCACACCTAACCCAACGGCCCTCTTTAGGGCCACCTATACGTGAAACAAACTTCTCTCGTTCTGTCGAGAATCCAGTGATCTCCGTGTTTTATTGTAATAAATCTGATTGAATACATTTGTATCGCTTTCGTATGTCCCGAATATCAACGTTTTGTTTCTGATTATCAATGTTATTGTTTGGAAAGATATGGAGAACGATACTGTCGGTCGTCTTCTCGGATTTGATGATCATGTCATGTCGGATGGATTCATTTTCAAAAAGTGCACAATTCGAAAGTCCCGCCAGAACTGATCCGACAAAGGATAAGGACGCCGAGTGAGATAGCGAGAGACAGCAGACAATGTGAATTTTGGCGCGCGATTCTGGGGTCCCTCGTCGGTCGGGAAGTAGCTCCGCTCGCATATAGCAGAGCGGCGGCAGTCAGTCAGCATCTCATTTTTGAGCTACTACTATCATGTCTGGACGCGGCAAGGGAGGCAAGGGACTCGGAAAGGGAGGCGCCAAGCGTCACCGCAAGGTCCTGCGCGACAACATCCAGGGCATCACCAAGCCCGCTATCCGCCGTCTGGCTCGCCGTGGAGGAGTCAAGCGTATCTCCGGACTCATCTACGAGGAAACCCGCGGTGTCCTCAAGGTGTTCCTCGAGAACGTGATCCGTGACGCCGTCACCTACTGCGAGCACGCCAAGAGGAAGACCGTCACTGCCATGGACGTCGTCTACGCCCTCAAGCGCCAGGGCCGCACCCTCTACGGATTCGGCGGATAAGTCGTCAAATCTCAATGAGAACACCAACCAACCCAACAGCCCTCTTTAGGGCTACCTATTTGTGAAACAAACTGGTCGAATCTTCGGATTCCATTGATCTCTCTTGACCGAATAAACATTTTTTGTCAATCTTGGATTTGTATTTCTGAACAAACTGGTTAGAGAAGTGACTTGCAAAAAAACTCAAAGCTGACTTCAAGTGAATGTGTTTTGACGGTGTTGGAATCGAATGTCGTCGTTTATTTGATTTGTTTGTTGTCGTTGATTTGTAAGAATGCATTCGGTTTTATCAGTCGAATTGTGATGTAATGAATAATGATAGTACAAATACCAGTTTCGACTCCTATTCTAGACTGCATTTTGAGGACAGTGCGGGGAATGCATAATTTTGTGTGGGTATGATCACTATTATTGATAACTATACTGTGCAACTGACAAAAGCGATCTCAGGTTTCACATAACATCATATTATAGGAGCCTCATACGGACCCAATTGGAAGTGTCAATCAATCAATAAGGATATAGGTGGCGTGCTCACTGTCTGTTCACAGCAGACCTCTCTCCGTCTCTGTACCCTCCGACCGACGCCGTCTCTCACCCTTCTGGGCGCGCGCCAAGTGGGCGGGGCATGTCAGCTCGCTCACAGATGGTATAAAAGCGAAACGCGCGGTCACTCTGGCACCCGTGAGTTTTATCTCTCGAATCGCTGCTCATCATGTCTGGACGTGGAAAGGGAGGCAAGGCCAAGTCCGGAGGAAAGGCCAAGTCGCGCTCGTCTCGCGCCGGACTCCAGTTCCCGGTCGGACGTCTCCACCGTATGCTCCGCAAGGGCAACTACGCTCAGCGCGTCGGAGCCGGAGCGCCCGTGTACCTCGCCGCCGTGCTTGAGTACCTGGCCGCTGAGGTTCTCGAGCTTGCCGGAAACGCCGCCCGCGACAACAAGAAGACCAGGATCAACCCCCGCCATCTCCAGCTTGCTGTGCGCAACGACGAGGAGCTGAACAAGCTGCTCTCCGGTGTCACCATCGCTCAGGGAGGAGTGCTGCCCAACATCCAGGCTGTGCTTCTGCCCAAGAAGACCGGCGGTGACAAGGAGTAAGCGATAACTCGCTGCACCCAAACCCAACCCAACGGCCCTCTTTAGGGCCACCTACTTGTGAAACAAACTCTTTGTGAATCTTCAAACATTCACACCAATCTTCTATTGATCTCTTGCTTTGTTCGAATAAAGTGGTTTTTATTACAGTGTCGTTAGTAGTTGACTAACGGAATAGTGATTGGTTGGAATATGGAGACGGATGATTTTAGAAAGGCGAAATGAATACGGTTATAAATGACACGTCGAGTTCTGAATGCGCTTCTTCATTCCATGTGTCAATCGTACAGTCACTCACCGGTCACTTTTGAAAAAGATATTTTATTTATTCGCGTACTACGTTAGATGAATGCATATCACCCCGCGATGTCCGCATACTGCGTTAAATAAATGTATATGACGTATATCAAACGGCGTACTATCAAACGAAAGTGTGTTTCTTGGTTGATGTATTCGTTTCTTTCAGGATGTGATAAAGGTGAGGATGTGTGGGGTGAGGAGAGGATGCAGATTCGGCGGGAACAGGGGACGCGCGGTCCTAAGCCCCGCCCCCCACCGATGAGACGCCGATCCGTATAAAAGGGGTCGACCAGGCCAGTCGGCATCGAGTTCACTCGCTACACGAAATGGCCCGTACCAAGCAGACCGCCCGCAAGTCTACCGGAGGAAAGGCTCCCCGCAAGCAGCTCGCCACCAAGGCTGCCCGCAAGTCGGCCCCCGCCACCGGAGGAGTCAAGAAGCCCCACCGTTACCGCCCGGGAACCGTTGCTCTGCGTGAGATCCGCCGTTACCAGAAGTCCACCGAGCTCCTCATCCGCAAGCTGCCTTTCCAGCGCCTTGTGCGTGAGATCGCTCAGGATTTCAAGACGGACCTGCGCTTCCAGTCGTCGGCTGTGATGGCCCTCCAGGAGGCCTCCGAGGCTTACCTCGTCGGACTCTTCGAGGACACCAACCTTTGCGCCATCCACGCCAAGCGTGTCACCATCATGCCGAAGGACATCCAGCTGGCTCGCCGCATTCGTGGAGAGAGGGCGTAAATTGCCTTTGAACACACCCACCTAGAACCCAACGGCCCTCTTTAGGGCCACCTATCTGTGAAAGAAACTGATTGAATCATCTGATTCACATTTGAATTGATCTCCTTTTTACATGATAAATCTACTTATGTTCTGAACGTTGTCAATTTTCTGTGAATGAGTGCGGCAGTATTAATCCCACCCATGAAGGATGTGAGGGATGAGATGAAATAAGGAAAGATCTGTCAGTGAAATGGTGTAATAGTAATATTGTTGAATAGGGTTTTGTATGGTGATATTGTTATGTGCAGAGTTGAGGATGAATTATTATGGATACAATGATTGGAATGAGGTAGCGATAGTATGTTGCAGTTGTAGTTGCGATGTTCTCGCTACCGTGCTTGAGGTGTGTGCAGCTCACTGCATAGCTGATTGTGCGTCACCCATTAATCGATCGATCGGTATGCCGATGGGTGTTTGAGGAGTGAGAGAAGGGTGAGAGTGGTGTGGGCAGATGTCGGGTGGGTCAGGACAGGACGCCGCGTCTCTCATTGCGCGCGCAAAGGAGCGGGGCGGAGCGACGAAACCCCGCCCTCCACCGACGGGGTATAAGAGTGGGGAGGGCAGAGAGTGCATCACCACTCGGTTACACCGTTTGTCCCAGTTACCATGCCGCCCAAGCCGTCCGCCAAGGGAGCCAAGAAGGCCGCCAAGTCGCAGAAGACCACCCGCACCGGAGATAAGAAGAAGAGGAAGAGCCGCAAGGAGTCCTACTCTGTCTACATCTACCGTGTGCTCAAGCAGGTCCACCCCGACACCGGAGTCTCCTCCAAGGCCATGTCGATCATGAACTCGTTCGTCAACGACGTGTTCGAGCGCATCGCCGCCGAGGCTTCCCGTCTGGCCCACTACAACAAGAGGTCCACCATCTCGTCCCGCGAAATCCAGACCGCGGTCCGCCTCATCCTCCCGGGAGAGCTTGCCAAGCACGCCGTCTCTGAGGGCACCAAGGCCGTCACCAAGTACACCTCCTCCAAGTAAATTCATTTACCTGGATCGGTGATTCCACACCTAACCCAACGGCCCTCTTTAGGGCCACCTATACGTGAAACAAACTTCTCTCGTTCTGTCGAGAATCCAGTGATCTCCGTGTTTTATTGTAATAAATCTGATTGAATACATTTGTATCGCTTTCGTATGTCCCGAATATCAACGTTTTGTTTCTGATTATCAATGTTATTGTTTGGAAAGATATGGAGAACGATACTGTCGGTCGTCTTCTCGGATTTGATGATCATGTCATGTCGGATGGATTCATTTTCAAAAAGTGCACAATTCGAAAGTCCCGCCAGAACTGATCCGACAAAGGATAAGGACGCCGAGTGAGATAGCGAGAGACAGCAGACAATGTGAATTTTGGCGCGCGATTCTGGGGTCCCTCGTCGGTCGGGAAGTAGCTCCGCTCGCATATAGCAGAGCGGCGGCAGTCAGTCAGCATCTCATTTTTGAGCTACTACTATCATGTCTGGACGCGGCAAGGGAGGCAAGGGACTCGGAAAGGGAGGCGCCAAGCGTCACCGCAAGGTCCTGCGCGACAACATCCAGGGCATCACCAAGCCCGCTATCCGCCGTCTGGCTCGCCGTGGAGGAGTCAAGCGTATCTCCGGACTCATCTACGAGGAAACCCGCGGTGTCCTCAAGGTGTTCCTCGAGAACGTGATCCGTGACGCCGTCACCTACTGCGAGCACGCCAAGAGGAAGACCGTCACTGCCATGGACGTCGTCTACGCCCTCAAGCGCCAGGGCCGCACCCTCTACGGATTCGGCGGATAAGTCGTCAAATCTCAATGAGAACACCAACCAACCCAACAGCCCTCTTTAGGGCTACCTATTTGTGAAACAAACTGGTCGAATCTTCGGATTCCATTGATCTCTCTTGACCGAATAAACATTTTTTGTCAATCTTGGATTTGTATTTCTGAACAAACTGGTTAGAGAAGTGACTTGCAAAAAAACTCAAAGCTGACTTCAAGTGAATGTGTTTTGACGGTGTTGGAATCGAATGTCGTCGTTTATTTGATTTGTTTGTTGTCGTTGATTTGTAAGAATGCATTCGGTTTTATCAGTCGAATTGTGATGTAATGAATAATGATAGTACAAATACCAGTTTCGACTCCTATTCTAGACTGCATTTTGAGGACAGTGCGGGGAATGCATAATTTTGTGTGGGTATGATCACTATTATTGATAACTATACTGTGCAACTGACAAAAGCGATCTCAGGTTTCACATAACATCATATTATAGGAGCCTCATACGGACCCAATTGGAAGTGTCAATCAATCAATAAGGATATAGGTGGCGTGCTCACTGTCTGTTCACAGCAGACCTCTCTCCGTCTCTGTACCCTCCGACCGACGCCGTCTCTCACCCTTCTGGGCGCGCGCCAAGTGGGCGGGGCATGTCAGCTCGCTCACAGATGGTATAAAAGCGAAACGCGCGGTCACTCTGGCACCCGTGAGTTTTATCTCTCGAATCGCTGCTCATCATGTCTGGACGTGGAAAGGGAGGCAAGGCCAAGTCCGGAGGAAAGGCCAAGTCGCGCTCGTCTCGCGCCGGACTCCAGTTCCCGGTCGGACGTCTCCACCGTATGCTCCGCAAGGGCAACTACGCTCAGCGCGTCGGAGCCGGAGCGCCCGTGTACCTCGCCGCCGTGCTTGAGTACCTGGCCGCTGAGGTTCTCGAGCTTGCCGGAAACGCCGCCCGCGACAACAAGAAGACCAGGATCAACCCCCGCCATCTCCAGCTTGCTGTGCGCAACGACGAGGAGCTGAACAAGCTGCTCTCCGGTGTCACCATCGCTCAGGGAGGAGTGCTGCCCAACATCCAGGCTGTGCTTCTGCCCAAGAAGACCGGCGGTGACAAGGAGTAAGCGATAACTCGCTGCACCCAAACCCAACCCAACGGCCCTCTTTAGGGCCACCTACTTGTGAAACAAACTCTTTGTGAATCTTCAAACATTCACACCAATCTTCTATTGATCTCTTGCTTTGTTCGAATAAAGTGGTTTTTATTACAGTGTCGTTAGTAGTTGACTAACGGAATAGTGATTGGTTGGAATATGGAGACGGATGATTTTAGAAAGGCGAAATGAATACGGTTATAAATGACACGTCGAGTTCTGAATGCGCTTCTTCATTCCATGTGTCAATCGTACAGTCACTCACCGGTCACTTTTGAAAAAGATATTTTATTTATTCGCGTACTACGTTAGATGAATGCATATCACCCCGCGATGTCCGCATACTGTGTTAAATAAATGTATATGACGTATATCAAACGGCGTACTATCAAACGAAAGTGTGTTTCTTGGTTGATGTATTCGTTTCTTTCAGGATGTGATAAAGGTGAGGATGTGTGGGGTGAGGAGAGGATGCAGATTCGGCGGGAACAGGGGACGCGCGGTCCTAAGCCCCGCCCCCCACCGATGAGACGCCGATCCGTATAAAAGGGGTCGACCAGGCCAGTCGGCATCGAGTTCACTCGCTACACGAAATGGCCCGTACCAAGCAGACCGCCCGCAAGTCTACCGGAGGAAAGGCTCCCCGCAAGCAGCTCGCCACCAAGGCTGCCCGCAAGTCGGCCCCCGCCACCGGAGGAGTCAAGAAGCCCCACCGTTACCGCCCGGGAACCGTTGCTCTGCGTGAGATCCGCCGTTACCAGAAGTCCACCGAGCTCCTCATCCGCAAGCTGCCTTTCCAGCGCCTTGTGCGTGAGATCGCTCAGGATTTCAAGACGGACCTGCGCTTCCAGTCGTCGGCTGTGATGGCCCTCCAGGAGGCCTCCGAGGCTTACCTCGTCGGACTCTTCGAGGACACCAACCTTTGCGCCATCCACGCCAAGCGTGTCACCATCATGCCGAAGGACATCCAGCTGGCTCGCCGCATTCGTGGAGAGAGGGCGTAAATTGCCTTTGAACACACCCACCTAGAACCCAACGGCCCTCTTTAGGGCCACCTATCTGTGAAAGAAACTGATTGAATCATCTGATTCACATTTGAATTGATCTCCTTTTTACATGATAAATCTACTTATGTTCTGAACGTTGTCAATTTTCTGTGAATGAGTGCGGCAGTATTAATCCCACCCATGAAGGATGTGAGGGATGAGATGAAATAAGGAAAGATCTGTCAGTGAAATGGTGTAATAGTAATATTGTTGAATAGGGTTTTGTATGGTGATATTGTTATGTGCAGAGTTGAGGATGAATTATTATGGATACAATGATTGGAATGAGGTAGCGATAGTATGTTGCAGTTGTAGTTGCGATGTTCTCGCTACCGTGCTTGAGGTGTGTGCAGCTCACTGCATAGCTGATTGTGCGTCACCCATTAATCGATCGATCGGTATGCCGATGGGTGTTTGAGGAGTGAGAGAAGGGTGAGAGTGGTGTGGGCAGATGTCGGGTGGGTCAGGACAGGACGCCGCGTCTCTCATTGCGCGCGCAAAGGAGCGGGCGGAGCGACGAAACCCCGCCCTCCACCGACGGGGTATAAGAGTGGGGAGGGCAGAGAGTGCATCACCACTCGGTTACACCGTTTGTCCCAGTTACCATGCCGCCCAAGCCGTCCGCCAAGGGAGCCAAGAAGGCCGCCAAGTCGCAGAAGACCACCCGCACCGGAGATAAGAAGAAGAGGAAGAGCCGCAAGGAGTCCTACTCTGTCTACATCTACCGTGTGCTCAAGCAGGTCCACCCCGACACCGGAGTCTCCTCCAAGGCCATGTCGATCATGAACTCGTTCGTCAACGACGTGTTCGAGCGCATCGCCGCCGAGGCTTCCCGTCTGGCCCACTACAACAAGAGGTCCACCATCTCGTCCCGCGAAATCCAGACCGCGGTCCGCCTCATCCTCCCGGGAGAGCTTGCCAAGCACGCCGTCTCTGAGGGCACCAAGGCCGTCACCAAGTACACCTCCTCCAAGTAAATTCATTTACCTGGATCGGTGATTCCACACCTAACCCAACGGCCCTCTTTAGGGCCACCTATACGTGAAACAAACTTCTCTCGTTCTGTCGAGAATCCAGTGATCTCCGTGTTTTATTGTAATAAATCTGATTGAATACATTTGTATCGCTTTCGTATGTCCCGAATATCAACGTTTTGTTTCTGATTATCAATGTTATTGTTTGGAAAGATATGGAGAACGATACTGTCGGTCGTCTTCTCGGATTTGATGATCATGTCATGTCGGATGGATTCATTTTCAAAAAGTGCACAATTCGAAAGTCCCGCCAGAACTGATCCGACAAAGGATAAGGACGCCGAGTGAGATAGCGAGAGACAGCAGACAATGTGAATTTTGGCGCGCGATTCTGGGGTCCCTCGTCGGTCGGGAAGTAGCTCCGCTCGCATATAGCAGAGCGGCGGCAGTCAGTCAGCATCTCATTTTTGAGCTACTACTATCATGTCTGGACGCGGCAAGGGAGGCAAGGGACTCGGAAAGGGAGGCGCCAAGCGTCACCGCAAGGTCCTGCGCGACAACATCCAGGGCATCACCAAGCCCGCTATCCGCCGTCTGGCTCGCCGTGGAGGAGTCAAGCGTATCTCCGGACTCATCTACGAGGAGACCCGCGGTGTCCTCAAGGTGTTCCTCGAGAACGTGATCCGTGACGCCGTCACCTACTGCGAGCACGCCAAGAGGAAGACCGTCACTGCCATGGACGTCGTCTACGCCCTCAAGCGCCAGGGCCGCACCCTCTACGGATTCGGCGGATAAATCGTCAAATCTCAATGAGAACACCAACCAACCCAACAGCCCTCTTTAGGGCTACCTATTTGTGAAACAAACTGGTCGAATCTTCGGATTCCATTGATCTCTCTTGACCGAATAAACATTTTTTGTCAATCTTGGATTTGTATTTCTGAACAAACTGGTTAGAGAAGTGACTTGCAAAAAAACTCAAAGCTGACTTCAAGTGAATGTGTTTTGACGGTGTTGGAATCGAATGTCGTCGTTTATTTGATTTGTTTGTTGTCGTTGATTTGTAAGAATGCATTCGGTTTTATCAGTCGAATTGTGATACGCAAACAAAGAGAACGTAGACGGTATGTCTGGATGACATGTTTATGAGGTTGTGAGTCGGCAGGGGAGACAGTTCACAGTAGCGAGCGCGTCCAGTGCAGGTGTCGGGAGAGGAAGGCTAGGGAAGAAGAGCATAAGTAGCAACAACAGCAAGGGGTAAAGGGGTTTAGGGCTTATGTTATGACCAACCTCATTCTCGCCCCCAGCTCGCGCCAGTGTGTTCGACTCTTGTGAACCGAGGTCACCACCCTAAACACGGTTGGCAATAGGAAAATAGTTTTGTTGGTACATAAATGGAGGGGAATATCGAAATGTAAACATGTCGCGAACCTCGACGGCCTGCATCTCGTCGGGAGAGAACATGTCCTGAGTCGCCAATAGGGCTACTAAAAAAAATTACGATGTGAGTTAAAGGAGAGGAGTACGCAATGTAAAAATGAAATGACCAGCTGATGTCTCACGTCAAAACGATTTCTACAAAAGTCTCTAGGTCCGTGGCGGGACCAAGCTTGTATCTAAATTCCAATTGGAAACTCGTGCCAAGTTTGTACCTCACCGCGAAGGAAGCGCCGATTGCCTGATTTTCAAGATGCTATTTCATTTTATATTACTTTTATATTAATTAGTAAAAAATTATTTTTGATTCAATTTAATCACCATATCAACATTGATTATGTCAACCTCGTGTTATTATTCCGTACACCTCTCCTTTAAAATATATCTGAACGTGCATCCACATAGGCTGAAAATCTTCGGGTGAGAACATGTCTTGCGTAGCCAACTCCGACATCTGCGAGCGTAAACAATAAAACGTTTAAAAACATGCTAATAATAGTAATAACATAAAGACAATGCATATCGCACCCTGTCAGCCAGCCCGTCGTCGCTGAACTCGTCCTCCGGATCGCTCATCTCCAGGTTGCCGTCGTGCTCGTTCCGCACCTGCGAGTCGTCCAGGTCGAGTGGAATCGCGTCCGGATCGTCTTCCTGAAACAATTTCGAATAATGATGAAATGGAATATGTTTGCGCGTACCTCCTCGTCTCCGATGGGCTCGTCGTCGACCTCGGCCCTGGGTCGCTGCCTTCGCGGAGCCTGCGTCACCACCTCGCCCTCGCTGTTGAACACGTCGATTGCGAGCTGAACAGTGCATAATTTGTATACGATTATAACTCGCGACAGGAACTGCTTACTTCGCGATGTTCACAGCAAATATATCATTAAAAGCAAGTTCATAACCCAACCCAAGGTCCCTCTATTTCCTACCGTAAAAATTGTGAGCTATCAGATCACCTTTAAAAGGGATACCAGAAACAGGCTGATAAACAAAAACCAACATACTAACACCCACATCTTCATCGTCATCATTGGGGAGTTGTCGAGGTCGAGGCTGGCGTGCTGGCGGCGCTGGTTGGCGGGGTGGATCTGACGGCTGCGAGAACATGTCCTTTCGTCACTCCAGTCGAACACCATCCTGCTGTTGTGACTGACAAGTCACTGAAGATGAGACATGATTACGAAATATTAAAAAAAATCAAAACAAAACAAACATTTTATTTCGATTTCGGAAACATACAATGTTGTGCGTTGATGGTCAATAAGTCACTAACACAACTACATGCATATCCGTGTAATCGATTTTTATTCTCATTGCGTAATTCTAGTTAAATCGTTCATACGGTAATTTCTTATACCTAGCACAAGGGTGAATTGAATTGCAGACAAGTGGCCGAGTGGCTAAGGCTGTTCTCTCGCCTCGCCTCGCCTCGCCTCGCGCAGCTGGATGAGCTTCTATGCCCAATAACTACTCTCACTATCACTATAATGGACTTGCAAATGAGTTTTCACGAGAGACATTAGGGTGGTTAGAGAAAGATCAGAGCCCTTTCAATGAGGTTTTCAAATTGACAAAAACTTGAACCAGCGATTGAACCAGCGAACATTGATTGCGAAGCGAGAGCGTTACCACTACGTTAGCTATATGTGATGTTAGAATCGCAGATAGGAACTGGGATCTCACTATACATCTTGTTCGGCATGTGTTGAATATCATATTTTTTGATATGTACGTCTCCAGGATCGGGTTATTCAAGATGAATCGCGCGGAAATGCGGAATGAGTTCGGAATTTTCCAAAATAGATAGTGTAGCGCGGAACAAAACCGCTATCGCATGTCAAAATAATCCAAGAATGCCAAACAACGATTTATCAAGGTAAAACGACACAAATCAACAAGCCACTCTACTATTAAAGTCCGACTAAACACAGATTCATGAGCTCTATTGCGAACCGATCTTGCATTCACTCTCGCTGTCTACACTCTGACCCATACCAAACGATCGATATTGCGTTTGTCGAGCGAGTCTTTTTCACTCAAAGAACGAAACCAACAAAAACAAAACAATTCAACACAAACATGACAATTGAAATGTTTATCGTAAGAAGAATGACAACATCATGTAATTAAATGTTTTATCAGAACAATATTACGGGGAGTTTTTTGTGTTGGCGAAGCTTTCTGGGTGGATCGGGAACAGGTACGGGCACTTCCAGCCTCAGGCGTGGCACAGCTGCCACTCCGGGAGCAGCTCCGAGAAGCTGAAAACGTATGTACTGCATAAAAAGAGCAGTTAGGAAACAAGCTATCATACCTGGGCAAGCGGCAACTACGACAACAGAACATCAGTATCGTACCTTCTCACGCTTGACGCTGCTCCTGGGGCGCGAGGCGCGACGAGGACGAACTCGCAGTCGATGCCCTGCACCAGGCACGGCGCTTATCTAAATCACAAAACGGAGGTTGTGCAATATGTATAACAGCATGTATCCAGCCATACAAAAACATAACAAACGAAGTATATCATGTTAAAAACAAAACTCACGTTGCTTTTCATGCGGAGGACGAGTTGGCCGAACCGCTCGGCTCGGTCTGCCGGCCGACGCTGCCCCGCGCACCTTCCGTGTGCTTCATTGACGCCGGCGAGTCACAACTGCAATTCATTTTGATTACATATACCAGTAAATATGCAGTACGTCATAAATAAAGCACATTGTCAAAATACAACAACGCTGGTGTTTCAACAACATCAGCTCATAGAAGATAATTCAACGCTTACGTACCTGTTCACAATGTGACAATGATTCTTGATGACGAATAGGTAAAGTTTGTCCATGTGAAGCTCCTGGAAAAAAAAACACATTAAAACAAATAATGTATTCAAAAAGAACGATAGCGTAATAAACAAGAAAAAAACACAATTTCGTCGCGGCTTCATCGTTGCGCACCGATGAAGGGCAAAACGACGTTTATTCGATAGCATGATCATGACAAACAACACAAATATTATACATCATAAATAAACACAACAAAATACAACAAAATAAGGGAAAACGAACGAACATTTGATTTGACAGCGGAACAGCTGATAGCGATACGCAGCGTGAGGTCAGACTGTCAGAGTATAGTCTCCTGGCACTGTGCCATAGTCTCCTGGACCTGTGCCAAGCGACTTCACGGCAATTCACAGTGAACAATGAAAACACGGACTGTCCAGCGCTACAAAAACGCGTGATCTCGCGTCGCGTTTCGGCGGCAGTTTCAAATTTTCTAAAACAGTCAAAAGAAGCATGTTAAATATTATCAACTTTCCAGCACATCGACCCGGATCGGGTTTTTGCAATCTTTTCCAGCTTGCATTGTATTGTTTCTGACATGTCAATGCGCTTCCAAAAGACATTTTTTTTCGATAACCTTTTTATATTGTAACGACTTCAACAGCGGATAACAACAACAACAATTGAGGACAACAACATACAGAAAGTGCGTGTTTGAGTATACCCAAAAAAGTTTTGATGAAGACACACTAGAAAACTTGAATGTAGGCTGTCCAACTCCTATTCCATTTTCTTTCCTCCAGACGAATACGGCACGTTCTCCTGAACAGAGTACGTGAACAAGTGACGGACAACAATGACGCAAAGTGAAATCGTGGAAATCAAGAGAGACAAACAGGAGGGAGAGTACTTACCTTGCTCACAGACCCTCCTACTTCCTCCTGGGTCCCTTGTCGGTCGCCTCGTCCCTCTTGCACGTCGCCGAGCTCAGCTCAGACTGGCCTCGATCGAATTCCTGAACAGACGGCGAATAAGTAAAAGTAAAGGAAAAGGGTTCCTAGCCTAGAGTCAAGTAACTTAAACAATACTCAGAAACGAAGAACATTGTTTGAAAATAAAACAAGGGGAACTACTCATATCAGGAACGCTCACATATATCTCATTCTCCTCCAAAATTTCTTCTCCGCAACAATATAAAGTCATCAAGGGTCGGCTGGACGGTGGGGATGGCGCGAGACTCACAAAAAGACACTCTATCTTCACTCTGCGCGAACCGCAATCGTATGCGTGAATAGAGTAGGTGAACAAGTAACACACATAAAGAACATCACAGATAACACCGATTAAAGCGCCATAGAAGCATTATTTCACACATTTGATAATGAATTTCACCAAATTACATGAAAATAGTGTTAACAACTCGCCTCATTTCCCCTTCATCGCCTCCATGCAGCCTTCACAGCGCGAGACGATTGTCAGAAATCCTGGATCGATCAAACATGTATAGTCAAACTTATAAACAAACTAACTCACATATAATACAATTTTTAAAAAATGCACTCACCACCATGAGTGTTGCTGGCTTCTTGAAGACACGGCGATTCACAAGTGAATAAACTCGCTAGCTCAAAACAAGCGCGACAAGCGACGGGGCGGGGCTTAAAATCTCGCGGTCCCAAATCGACAAGCATGATCAACAAAACTCCGCCCCCGCCCATGTTTCGGTCTTGCCACGATCCCAGCAGACTCTGATGTGCTTTGTGTTTTGGTAACACGTGCCGCGCGGCACACGCGTTTTTGTAGCGCAGCTCCGCCCACCAACAGATTATCAACTGTGAATCGCCGTGGAAGAGAATGCAGTCCAATGAAGAGACGGCAAGGGCTTGCCTCCCACATCTTAAAAACGAACATCAAAAAACTAAACATACAGTTTCACAAAACAATCAAAATATAAAACAAACAAAGCAAAAACAAACAAAAAACACTTTTTGAACCACGGGCGGTGCAAAAAAACTACAGTACTTTTGCCTTGCGCGGCAGGCTTAACCGTTACAGACTCATTTACTTGAAATGGGCGGGGTTACAAGACGTCCGCGCTGAGAAGCTGCACGCTTGTCGCGTCTGTTTTACATTTCCACTATTTGCACACTGTGAATTGCCGTGGACTTTGAAGCCCTGAGGGCGTTTGAGTGAATTTTTTTCAAAGTAAAATTTGTGTACCGTTAAACTTATCGTGAATTTATCTATCTATTAGGCAAAACTATGATTTTTCCGTAAATCTCTGTTTACACGTACTTTAAGTCATCTACTATTGGTTGTAAGGCAAATCAGTAAAATCAATCAATGATGATAATAAAATATACGAGGTGCGATACGAAGATAACGATATCTCAAGCTGCATAGTAAACACGAGTGACAGTGGCCTCACTCTCGCAGAGCTTCATGCTGCCGAGGGGGGCAACCGCAACAGGCTTGTCTTTGTTCAGAAAAAGGAACAGCCTACGCCATCCGTTAGGAGCAGAGCGCAGCTTGATATTCCAGAACACTTGCAATATAAATGAATCAATGTATATATAAAAAAATTACCTCCTGGGCAACGCGCATCTCACGAACCTGCGACATCCAGAGACAGCGAAAGTATCTAAAATCAACGACTTCACTAGCGTCTGCCGTCACATAAAACATAGACATTGACACACTTGATATACACTTGATATGCATACCATGTTTGATGATTCACACTCAGTCAATAGTCGTGCACATATTACGAAATCTCACCGCGCACTAAGGAACACAGCTGCTCATTTCTCTTCGACCATGTTACTTGCGCGGCTGATGATTGGACTGTTGTGGCTTTCGGTATGTGAATAAGTTGTCTTCACATTTAACCACTCAGCTGTCCGTCTTCTGTCTGCCATTGGTGATGAAAACTGTGAATGGCACGTTCAAGGCGGAGGCAGAGGTGAGTAATGCACACCATCGCACACTCAGACGACTTATCGTGTTCCAGCTGCGAATCAGCGAAGGGAACAAGGCGTCGCTCCTTAACGAATTCGCCAGGCTATTCGCGGTGGGTGGAGTAGAGAAGGGGAGACATCGAACACACACTTCCAGAGAAACCTCTACGAATGAAGATGCTGCGCCACAGACTCACGTGAGCAAAGATTCGCGCGTCGTCTTTAAATAAATATTGATAGGTTTTCGTTATTGTTATGTTTCGCTGTTTGTGAGCGCGACAACTAGTTGTGAGAATCATATTCTTTTGGTTCATCTGTATATATGTAGTTTGCTTGTATGTCAGCTTGTCACACTCTGCACAGCGGATCGTATTTGAATTCCACCTTCGTCATAATACTGGTGCTATTTTTTGATCGACTTTTTCTTCAATAAAACGACAGTCATGTGAATCATTTTATCAAATCTTTTATTCCCATTTAACTCGTCAGAATCTCATCAATACGAGAGAATTCTAGTACAATCAGAACACGCATTCAATTCGCATCATCTAAATTACACCGCAAGTGGCAGTCTCTAGTAAGGGTTGAGGTAGACGGAGCGCGCCCCTCCCCCTCCTCCTCCTCCTCCTCCTCCTCCTCCTCCTCCTCCTCCTCTGGGAGCAGCGGGAGGAGGAGCTCCGTAGACACTCCTCGGACCGGCAGAAGGAGGCAGCGTCTGGTAGACGGACTTGGCGCTGCGTTGACGTTGGTAGCAGATGTGCTTGGTTTGAGGGCGGCCGAGCGGAGGTTCTCGCTGGAAGAGCTGCCGGACGCGGCGGGAGACACGGAGCCCTTCTTCTTGGCTGCTGCCTTCTTGTCGGCCTTCTTCTTGGCTGCGGCCTTCTTGGCAGCCGCCTTCTCAGCCTTCTTGTCCTTGTCCTTCTTTTTGTCGTCGTCGTCATCGTCATCATCGTACGACTTCTTCTTCTTGTGACACACTCCCAGCCCAGTCGCCTCCCACTTCTCCATTTTCTGAACATTCAAAATACAGTACCCCGTGTTTACTGCAGTACTCACGTAGATGCAAGGGTAGTAGAATCCTTTCGGGACCATGTTGTATTTGAACTCCTGGCGAGGCAGCCAGAACTTGAGCGGAACAAGCTGGAACAAGAGTACTGTAACTACAGTATCTCATATTACCGTATACCTTGCGGAGGGTGCGAGGGTCTTTTTTGGGACACTCGAACAGAGTCATCTCGAGAATACCGCGCATCGTGTTCTAAAATTAAAATCTTCTAGTTTCTTCTCTCTCTCTCTCTCTCTCTCTCTCTCATTCTCTTACTCTCTCCTCTCTCTCTCTCTCTACCTGCAGAACGTTGTCTCGCGTGAAGTAGCTCGCGTGAAGCGTGAAGTAGCGTGAAGTGAAGTCCCTAGATTTCATCTCGGGAACCTCCAGAACGTACGGGTTCTTCTCGCACCTGAAATTCAAAGTACAGTAACCGTGTCATTCACTACCGAGTCCGATTCCCACCGTACCCCGTACTCACTGTTATCCTGTGCCATCATAATCTCTCCATTCAGAAGTTTCTCGAGGACCACGGAACAAGCAGGCAGAGCGAGGTTCGGATCAGAGTCGCTCTTATCGTTCACACCCTGATATCGATCAATTACTGTAGCTACAGTATTCCTGACTACCGTACCCTCTTCCAGAATGGATCGCCGTTGTGGAAGACGTTTCCGTTGTTGTTTCTGTTGGAATGCAGCGTGACTCCGGGGCGCACGCTCTTCGGATCCTGCATAGGATTACTGTACCTACAGTATCCTGAAGAGTACTGTATTCTACCGTACTCACCACGCAAGCTTTGAAGAGGAGGTACTCATCCAATCCAGAATCCTCGGAATCCGAGTCGGACACAGAATCGTCCACATCCTCTTTCTGAAATGGATGAGTGAGAGAGAGAGAGAGAGAGAGAGTGAGAGAGAGAGGGGGGAGAGAGACGGGGGGGGGGGAGATGGATGGTGAGGATGAGTACCTTCTTCTTGTTCTTCTTGTTGAGCACCTTCTGGAGTTTATCCGCGTTTTCGACATGGCGGGAGCTGGAATTCGAACAGATTAGACACAATAATAGAAACAACAAAAGGGAAGAAAGAGAAAGTAGATGACTAGAAGAGAGCTGGCTGACCCGGCCGGTCGCTGCGGGTGCGAGTGCCTCGACTGGCGATCCAAGGACGGCGAGGGGCGGGGTTAAAAGGGGCGGGGCATTCCAATGAGCCAGACTTTTCAGAGCCTTCCACGACGTCTAGTCGGTGTCTTCTCGCTGCTGGCCCGTCTTCCCTCCGTCACTCCATCTGCGATGGCCTCTGTGAGTGAGGCTGCCCCGCCTCCCCCACCCATTCCTCCCTCCTTCGACCAATCCAAGCTCGGAGACAACCAGTATTATGTGGGTAGCTCTCACTCTCACTACCACTCTCCTCTCTCCACTTTCCATTCGCACAGGTCCGTTGGACCCACCGCTACCCTGCTCCCCTGATCAGTGTGCCAGCTGGAAAGATCGTCTCCAGCACTGCTATCAACCTCAAGTAAGAGCGAGTGAATAGCTAATCCACACTCACTCAGAGAAATCTGATATGTTATGTACATTCTCGCTTCCGCAATGCATGTCAGCTGTTCAGATCTTCGATCACCTACAAAGGATCGACAGTGGACGCAGAGAGTATGGTGTCTGTCTCCTGTGATGGATTCTCCGGTCTCATCCACGCATCCTATCTGGAGGGAAGAGAGTGGGTTCACATACTGTACCTACAGTACTCTCATTTTTCCGTTCAGGACCCCGTCGACCCCTGACGAGCAGGCTATCCGGAAGGCCTTCCCCGTCTCCCCAGAGATTGGCTGCGGACGGTGGTTCATTGGGAGAAAATCGATGATCGAAGCTGCTCTGCATCTCACAAACCGTCTCGCGGTGAGAACTGTAGAGTACAGTAGTTGCTGTGGCCTTGGTATACGGTAGATTACAGTAATTCTCGTACCGCGCTCTTTTCAGCCGTTCGGTTCGTTTGTTGTGTGTCAGCCGAGTGAGCTGTATGTGAAGGACGCTTGGCCCGAGTACCAACTCGTTGTTCGAGCAGTCTCCGGATGCACCAACCAGTACTACAGGTACTGTAACCTATATTAGTGGTTGCTGTACTTGTAAAAGGGATACTGTCATACTGTACATTGTCAGGGACTGGCAGCTGACGCAAGACTACAACTATCGCTTTGCCGGCAAGAAGGGACTGAAGGAAGTGGTGCAGCCGTCCGATCTGGTATACGGTAGCATACTGTATGTACAGTATCCATGTTCAGATTCCCGCTCCTCCCAAGTCCCCGCCGAGTGTCGTTGCCTACTATCGCATCAAGAGGACCGAGTGAGTACGGTACTTTCAATTGTGTACTGTACTTTCATTTCTAGGCAGGGTCGTTTCTACATCGAGGAGAAGAAGAGTGACGTTGAGGTGATTCAGCGAAAGGACGAGCAGAAGGACTTCTATTCGATCCACGAGCTCATTCTCTTCTACACTTCCAACTGGCTACCGGGAGGCACAGAGTGTGTCCTCACAAAGCCCGTTCTTATCGGAAAGAACCACGGACCCGCCCCTCCTCCCTTTCCCATGAAACCACACCCCTTCAAGGTACTGTAGTTAGGTTACTGTACCTGTACAGTACTCTATTCCAGTTGCCCGAATCTGTGATGAAGTCAGTGATGGTTGCTCCGAGTGAGATGAATGCCCTTCAAGCGCGAGTGTCGAAGACGACTCTGAACCCGACTGGAGAGGACATCGTGGGAAACCTCTACAAGGGTACTGGCTGCTACCAGTAAGACGGGGTTATCGATTGATTCAGGTCACTTCTACTCCAAGGGAGCGTTCTCCGGTCTGGTGGCTATTCGCAAGATCAAGCCGGAACTGTTTGTGGAGGCAGCTATGCAATCCGATCTCGGAAAACTCTTTCCGAGAACCACCGAACCGTGAGTGAAAAAAGAAGAGAACAAAGGACAAAGGGAAGAGTGTTTGTTGTAGGAAGGAGCCAGATATGGCTGGTCACGACTACATCTCTCGTATCATCACATACTCCACGACCGGAACGGTTGGTACCTACATAGCCGGTTACCGTACCTCTTGCTACCTGTGTACCTCTTGATACCTGTGTACCTCTTGCTACTTGTGTATCTGTGTACCTGTATATTCTATTCGATAGGTTACTGTACCCTTTCAGGGTTTCCTTGGCGGTGGACCATGGATCGCATACGAGTTCCACCAGTCGTTGTGCCTGCAGAAACTGATGAAGAAGCGCAAGTTCGAGGGAAAGGTGGGCGGAGTCTGCGGGGCGTGGTCTGACCATTCAATCCAAGCTCTGATGTGGCGTCACAAGCTGGAGTTGTTGTACCAGATCGCAGCTGGGATGCGCTATCTGGAGTCGAATCAGCTGGTGCACAGGTGAAAGAGAGAAGGTGCCAGTGGGAAGGGATGTGATAGTATCTGGAGAGATTACCAGTGTAGTAGCTAACAACTCGTTTGTACTACTGTCTGTTGCAGGCATCTGAACCTACAGAATGTGTTGGTTGTGATGGAAGGGGAACAGATCATGCTTGTCAAGATCACAGACTACATGCTCCCATATCACTTCTTCAAGGACGTGCGTCTACCACTCCCTCCCTCCCCCCCCCTCTCTCTCTCTCTCTCTCTCTCTCTCTCTTCATCTCTCTCCTTCCAGAAGGCCCTCTCCGTGGAGATCAACAGTCTCTCGTGGCCGTGGATCGCACCGGAAGTGGACGGAAGTCTCACCTCTCACACTATCAAGAGTGATGTGTGGTCGTATGGATGCACTATGTTCGAGATACTCAACCACTCCAAGGCACCCTATCACTTTGACCTGGACGAGCCCAAGATAGAAGCGTATGTCTAGTTCCCTCCTCCCCTCTCTCTCTCTCTCTCTTTCTCTCTCTCTCTCTCTCTCCCTCTCCCCCCCCCCTCTCTCTCTACCTCCTTTCTCTCTAGGGTCCGCAAGTTCTGGATGAACCGCAGACGCATGACTCTGTTTGATGTGAATGAGACTGCGGGAGAGGACGAGTCTTTCATCTCTTTCCTCTTCTTTGCCTGCACCAAGTATGAGCCAAAGGTAAGCCCCGCCCCTTCTGGCCACGCCCACTGTCGCTTCAGATGCGCCCGTCGTTCGATTTCATCTGGGAGTTCTTCTACAACCTCCTCTTCGACTTCTCACAGAGACCCGACCTGGTCAGTAGCTCTCTCTCTTTCTCTCTCTCTCTCTCTCTCTCTCTCTCTCTTTCTCTCTCTCCCTCTCTTTCTCTCTCTCTCTCTCTCTCTCTCTCGCTCTCTCTCTCGCTGACCCTCCCTCTCTCTCTAGGTAGTGAAGGAGTGGATCCAGCAACGCGTGGAGCAGTTTTCGGGAGATATTCAGGGTCGATACAAGGAGACAGATGTGACCAAGAGCATCCAACCCGTCAAGTGAACCACGACAATCCAACAACACAGCTTACAACTATATCACTTATACATGACTAACTGTTCTCTTAAATTGTATTTGGCGCGTGATAGATAAAATTGGAAAACGTGAAGACGCTACACTAGAGCAGTATATCTTCACTCACACATTTCGAGGTAGCAGTAAGGACTAAGGACACAGTTTTGACCACCTGTCTCCCAGACCTGTCTTCTTCCTATGGATAGTTTCGCCTGAGATATGAATATCTTACGTTTCAAAAAGACAACGATACAGGCGGATAGCTCTGGTGGTCGGATTAAGGATCATTGGATTGGACATAGGGCAGACCTTTCCTCACTCAGACACCATCACGGCTGCTCGAAATCTTTGCGGAACAACTTTTTTCTCAGGGGCGTGGCGCCAGCGCCGTGTCTGTCGTGCGCGCTGCTGCCTGCAGGCGGATATGTAAATGAGACGAAATGACAGCGTTACTGGCCGCTCATTGGCCGAAACGCCTCATTTACATGAGCGCCTGCGCGCCGATCGCGTGCGTGGCGGTCGCGTCGCGCTGCCCGTCCCTTTTCTCATTCGGGTGTTCCTCGAATAGCCGTGATCATGTGAAGGCAGAGTAGACTTACCACTTGACTAGACTTCCCAGACCGTGACTACCGAAGAAAAAACCCAAAGGAACCCAAAGTGTTATGATGGTTTTTTTCTCGATGTCGATGTTTTGTAATAGATTCCGAAATAAAATTTAATAAAACCATTTTATTGACGAAGCAAATTCATTATTCACACTTTTTCACTTTTTTCACACTAAGAATCACAAGTGACATTTTCAGAGCATTTTCTAAGTTGAGTTTAGGCCGTGAATGTTCTATCGAAGCCACGTCCAGCGAGTAATTAACACAATATGTACACAGATTTTGTTTTAAGAAGTTTTAGGATAGATCTGCTACTGATAATCTGGTGAAGTCGATTCACGCGCCGAACTTGATAAGACTGCTGATTGTATCCGGATCGGTCACCTCAACAATGACGTCATTAATCAATCCAACATGACGTCACTCACTAGAATCATCTTCGCGGCACTCTTGGCAATGTTGAGAGACGGCAGGGTAGTCCAGGCATCGGCCCTGCAAGTACAGTAACCTCGAATCTACAGTACCCCATACCGTATATCGTAGCTCTCCACGTGTTCTGTCGTTCGCATACCATCGAATCCACCCGCCACTATGAACTGCGAGCCCAAACGCTCCGCCAACAAGTTCGACCTACCGTACACCTTATTATAACTACAGTATCTCCCACTGTACCTGCCGACAGTCATCTCCCTTGTCGAATGCCAGACGCCCTCGCGACGATCGTAGAATTCGCAGCTCGACAGTCTACAGTATTCCTACAGTAGTCCAGATCTGTGATACCGTACCTCTTGATTCCGTTGTATCCTCCGATGACGATGAATGCATTCTCGGTGATAGGAACAGCGTGGACCCCCGTGCGACGAGACAGCATACGGCGGGAGAGGGGCATCCTGTAGACAAATTGGAGATACAGTAACCTCCCTCCCCAGCTACAGTAATCCGTACCACTTGTGAAAGTGCGCGTCGTAGGACTCTACGGTAGAGTGAATGGTTAGACCGTCGAATCCTCCAATAGCATAAGGCTCTCTCTGCAACACCACACACGCACCGTCCGACCTGCATTCGATAATCAATCAATATCAATCAATATGGGTCGATCGATACCTGACGCTGTCGAGTGGGGCGAGATTGGTCCACTGGTTCGAGGGAATGTCGTAGATTTCAGCTGTGCATAGACGCTCGCCGCGCGCACTGCCAAAAATCTCTCTCTCTCTTTCTAGCCGCCCTCTCTCTCTCTCTCTCTCTCTCTCTCTCTCTCTCGCTCTCTCTCCGTCTAGCCCACTTTCCCTCTCTCTCTCCCTCTCTCCCTCTCTCACCTCCCTCCCACAGCCAGTGCCTTCTGATGGTCGAATCTCGCACATGCCACATAGCACCGAACATCGTGCATCGGACCCTTCTCCTCCCACGCCTGAAAGAGCGATGACAGAGTAGTGGGGTGCCGTCAAGAGCCTGTAGCCACGCCCCCTATGCCCCGCCCTCGCGGAAGGACATTTGAGAATTAAGAAGAACGATACCTTGTTGTCAATGTCGAATACACGTGTCTGGTTGAAATGCTGTGTTCCGTCGAATCCACCAAAGGAGACGATGTGCGAGTCGGTGGAGACCAGACCGTGGTACGCCCTGAGGTAACAGACTGCATGTAAACAGTACACCCCTCCTCTCTCTCATATCATTATTATCATCATCACCCCGTGGACCTAGATGTCTTCTAGATGTCCTCAGGTGTGTCCCTACCTGGGTGCATCATGATACTGTGTGGGTGCGTGTGTCCATTTGTTGGTCCGTGGATTGAACACCTCCACACCCGCCGCCGGGCCCGCCTCACTCCAACCACCTAAAACAGTACACGCTACTATACAACTACAACAAGTACTACTACAATATGACTTGTTAAAGGGAGTGTTACCTCCGGTTTTCGAAGTTGAGTTAGCACCGGAATGTGAAAATATATCAAAAATGATTCACTTTTGTCAAATAGACCATATGCCGGAAATGACGGCAGTTGAAAAAACCATCATCGTAGACGTTTGTGCACAGTTCTGTACACTTTTCACTTGAAAGAGCGTATTCGAGCGCAAATTACACAAACTCCAAGGCGACTATAACATAACTTTTCTATGAGAAAATACATTATTTATGACGTATTTTCAAATCCTGATGCTAACTGAACTTCGAAAATCAGAGGGTACACTCCCTTTAAGCAATGTACCTACCGAAGCAAGCGAGTACCTCGGCCGGAAGTCTCTCCTTGTATATCATGTGGTTGGCGCCATCGCATGAGTATGCAGACAGGTTGCGGAGGGCAAAGGAGCGCAGAACGGAACAGTCCTCTCCCGGATGCGCCTGAGTATCGTGGAGTTACAGTACTACACAGTACTCCTTGCGTAATTTGATGTAATAATGCAGATACAACGAGTAACTTAAATGTTGCATTAGAAGTGAGAAGAGCGGACGTGACTTACAACCGCACCTCTATCCATTGTTCCACGCAGTCTGCTTCGTCTCTCGTGTCAATGACAAGCCTTTCATCCTCCAGCATTCGAATCATCTCCGATTGGGAAAAGTGCAGGAACTGATGGGACGAAAAGAGCTACAAAGTATACTGTAAATTAGGGACACTGTATCTACTATACCTGTGCAAAGTCGCGGACCATGCGCACCCAAATGCGCCCGGCGATTGTGACAGAACGCATCTCAAAGTAGGAGTAGAGTCTGAAAACTGAAAGTACCGTAAACCTAGTACCGCTACAGCACCCCTACAGTACCCGTACAGTACCTCATCATGTTGTGTACGGTAAGACGGCGGAGAATGCGTTCAGAGAGCTCTGCCACCACCCGATCCATCAACAGAAACGAAGCCGCCGAGAACACCTGGTATACGGTAACACTCGGTATACGGTAGGTACCGTACCGTGCATAGCCATCTGACGTCATCGGCGTCGCTCGATCGCTCTGTCAGAATCTGCTGGATGACGTCAATACATCCGCGCAGACCGTCAGAAGAAGTGAGACGCAACCTGGATAGAATTGTAGCTACCGTATACCTAAAAAAAAACCACAGTACCTGACAATGTTGGAGGTGGAGTCATGAAAATGACCAGTGAAGAGCGCGCGAAAGTAGAAGGACCAGTCGCATAGCATCTCACGACTCGCCGATAACTGTAAGGCGTAAGGTGTAAGGGTAAGATAGAGGGGATGGAAGGGTGGAGAGATGAGTGAAAGAGAGCTGCAAAAGATAAGCAAATCGACACAGAAACACTAACGGGGAGCCAGCGTAAAAGGAAGACAGACAGCTGTCGAGAAGATGGAGGGACGAAATGACAACGGTTTTCCCACTGATAAAACAATCAAGACTAGTGTTACTCTAATTCACGAGTTTCTGACAATGACGTCATATGCAAATGCGCGACAGAATACTCGATAATGACGTGCCTGAATACCGTCGCACGTCTCGATGACGATGAGATCGTTTTCCGGTTTGGCTCCGCCCATAGTTGCTCCGCCCATCGTGGCTACTTGGACGTCGCTCACCGGCGAAGCGCCCATGCTGAATACGGTGGCGGTACGGTAGCTAGGATGTGGATACGGTACTTGCGAGGCGCGGCCAGTTGCCCTTTGAAAGGGCCGTTCGCGAAAAGCGCAAGTCAACAATGGTCCCACTCTCCCAATTAGTTGGCGGGTCGACTTTTTCTAGACGGATAAAGCATCGCGCAAATTCGTACGCTGATGAAAATGCGTACGATGTGTTTCGTGCCGTTCATACTTTTTGTCATGTATAACTGTACCCTGCGCACCTTCAATTTGCACTTCCTCAGAGCAAGTTAGAGAAATAAAGAATAAAGAAAACGAAAAATCTTTATTATCACAGTAAAACTCGAAAATTATAACAAGCTTGAAAAGACTGAATGCATGGGACACACATATGAGTAATGTGAGAGGAGGGAGAGTCCTCCCGGACTACTGAGTCTTCTTCTCGGCCTTCTTCGCAGCGGAGCCCCAGATATCGGCGAAGGCGAGAGTACCCGCAAACACAAAGAACTGAAAGGGAAGGGGGTGAGGGAGAGGGAGAGGGAGAAGAAGAGGGAGAGGGGGGGGAGAGGGAGAGGGAGAGGGAGAGGGAGAGGGAGAGGGAGAGGGAGAGGGAGAGGGAGAGGGAGAGGGAGAGGGAGAGGGAGAGGGGGGGGGGGGAGAGAGAGAGAGATGCTCACCGTTCCGACCCAGTGCTGGGGCGTGAATGGGTTCTGGAAGCAGAGGATGGATACGAGAAGGGAGAGGAACTTGCGCAGGGTGACCACCAGGGTGACTGTGAGAGAATCCACGCGAGAGTTCAGCTCGTACACGAAACGAATGCAGAAGTACCTGTAACAGCCACACCTACATCTTCCTATCATTTCAGTTATTCCCAGCTGTGAGAAATCCAGGAAATGCAGGAGAACACAAAAACACTGACTGTCAAGTCAAAGGCAAGGAACACAGAAAACCAAAACTCAAAGGCACATGAACTGACTGCAGGATGCAGGTGAGTAGGAGGTCGATCCACAGGGAGGGGACGGGCAGGACATCAGCCATGATGGGATAGGGCGCGGAGGCGGAGAACTTGTCAGCCGCTGCCATGATGTCGGAGCCCATCAGAGCGAAGAACGGAAGAGACACAAAGTGCTGCAATCAACACCCATCACTCACGGAATATGTTTCATCACGGTCCGGATAGTTGCACAGTCGAGAGCGGTCAGGCCTCTGACCGCGCCGCATACACGCGACGCTCTGCTCTTTTGCGAAATTGCCAGCAAGCAGTTGAGCACGATAATTTCTCTCTTGAAATCGCTACGCGCTCATTCACTCGCGGGGCAGCCTGCGCGCCAGCCGCTCTCTCTGTGAGGCGCGCTGTGCATTTATCCGGGCCGTGTTCATGTATCCTCCAGAACTCATATATTCCGTTTGCATTCAGCTCAACATTTCTCGTTGAAAAACATTATGTTGTCCAACAGTTCTACAGTACCCTGAAGTCTTAGGCAGTGAAGATTTCATCACACGTTCACAGTTTCTTTTCACAAAGCTGTCATCACACCTAGCAAGCGTAATGGTAACGCTCTCAGTTGAAATTGAAAAGAGTATGTTCAATTTGAAAATTTCCTAGAAAGGACTGTGATCTTTCTCTAATCACCCTAATATCTCTCGTGAAAAGCAGAAAACTCATATCCCACTATAGCAGTGTCTGCTAAGTAATTCCAAAATCATAAGCGCCCAACAACAACTCCAAACAATCGAACTATGCTTCAAGAAACTACAAAACCTTTGTCGATTAGGCAGTAATCAATTCCGCGAGATCATCCTATACCAACCCCCCTCCCCTCTCGCACCCACCGTGACGAACATGGCCTCGTTGGGGTGCTTGCCGTAGGTGGCATACATGTTCTGCTGGCAGATAGCCAGGTACGCAGACGCCAGAAGAGCGAACGACAACATTGCGATTCCTGAAAGACTCGATTGAACCATCTCCCATCACAACTATGCAACATCACATTCCAAACGAATAAAGTAAACAAATACAATGACTGACCAATAGACCACTCCCAGTAGTGTTTCTGTGCCTCCTCCATAGAGAGATCAGAATCCTGGAATGAGTAGGCGTTTCCCCCCTTTCCTCCCTCTCCCCTTTCCTCTCTCTCTCTCTCTCTCTCTCTCTCTCTCTCTCTCTTTCTTTCTCTCTCTTTCTCTCTTCACCTTCTCCAGGTTGCTGGTGGCGAGGGTGCAGAGTATGATTCCTGCCGTGATGGCAATGACGGACACATACTTCCTCGTCGAATACCTCTTGCCCAGCAGGATCATCGTCAGAACCAGGTTCGCCAGCAGGGAACCCTGCAACATATGAATGATACATACTAGTTTAAATAGTTGCGTTGACAAAAAAGAAACGGAAAATTGCAGAAATCTCTTTCAAACAGCAGATCAGCTCAGAAAAGTTGCTAGCGTATATTTCATGTACATGAGGGTTCATATTGCTCGCACATTCTCCCCACTCCCCTCACCGATCGGAATATGATGTGCAGGGGCACGGGCACGTGGAAGTTGAGTGCCTGGTTGTTGACGACGTTGACCAGGAAGAACATTATCACCACCGGAGCGTAGCCCCTGCAAGCAATGCATACGGTATGGTAGCTGGTATACTGTAGCGTTCATACATTTTATCGTTTCACTTGTCCTCTGATCTGTATGGTAGCTATTCACTTCCGCAAGTATACGAATGTCTTGCTGTCAAGCTGAAAGCTATATGCGTAGATGCGTGATCCATTATTTTTTACTGGATACAATACGCTTCACACATTACACATAGTTCGTGGATTATTGTACTCTACAACGGTTTGTTCTCCGTATTCGTAATAGATAATATGAATGTATCATTATTCCCTACATACGTTTCACAGCCGTAACATAGACAGCGACTATCCAAAACTGTAATACGCTCAGCACCACTATAGTGTTCAATCACAAAACAACCTCAATGATGAGTTTACGGAGAGAATAAATCATTCGCGCACTCACTTGATGGGGATCTTGTTGCGGACGGTGAAGAATCGGGAGACGAAGACGAGACCGTGGAGGGCGATGAACAGGAAGTTGGAGAACGTCATCAGGTTCATCGAAGACGGCTCCCTCCTGAAAGAGTCTCTCTCTCCCTCACTCTCACTCTCCCCCTGACTCACTTTGCTATGTTCTCGACGAACACCATGCACCCCATGCACCCTCCCAGCACACCCGTGATTGGCAGCAGAGCCGACATGGTCGACGGCTGCAAGGAAAAAAAATTAATAGAAAAATGTGTCACGCAATCAAAATCACACATAAAAACTGTTCAATTCTATAAATTCAAAAGAGGAGTGAGGGATGAAGAGAGAGAGAGGAAGAGATTTGTTTTGGATGAGGAGCGGCGGAGTGAGAGGAGATAACAAACAATAACAACATGGCATAAAAAATACGCAAACAACATATACTCGCCGCCTGGAGGATAGTTTCTGTTATTGACAGCCGGGGTCAGTTAGCGAAACTCAGTTTTGAGCGAGAGAGGCCAGACAGCGCGGGCAAAGGCTCGAGTGTCGCGCGGCCTCTTTGATTCGCATGTCGGTTTCTTTGATCGATAATATTGTTTGAAAGCGCGCGCTTGGGTCTCCTCACGACTAGAAGGTAGATCAAATGCGACTAGAGGGTAGATCGATTTTCTACAGTAATCTGGCGAACTATCTCCCGGAAAAATATTATATGAGCATTTCACCAAGTAGTAAGAAGGTTTCATTTTGACCCACAAGTAGGTTTCATTCACCAGGAAAGAAGGTTTCGTTTGACAGGAAAGTAACCTGAACCTGACTGCTCATTTGAACCGAATGGCAATGAAGTTGGATCAGATGACGTCACAGACTTCTGACTAGAGGCTCAAGAAAGTTTTTTGGGCCGCCGAGAGGATTGAACCCGAGACCTTCCGCTTGATAGCTGCGCGCACATCCACTGCGCCAGCCACTCCCCCCCCCACTTAACAGGTACAATCGTCATCTATCGAGCATAGCTAATTTCAAGTGCAATTAGTTTTAGATTTCGTGTTGCTACGTTTTTCTCACCTTTCTCACTTTAGAGGAGGGTTACCTTCCTGTCCAATATATACTACATTCCGGCTAGGGAAATGAGAGGGACACACTGTGGGGAAAGTAACATTCATCGACCAAAGAGTAGACTACTTTTGGCCAGTTGAGGGGAAGGTAGCATATCGAAAGAGAGCCAGCATGATGAGAGAGAGAGAGAGAGAGAGAAATTAGAAAAGTGAGAATGGGGATCGAAATCAACCAACGTCGAGCGTACCCAAATAGTCTAGACAGAAGCGGTTCACGATTGCAAATGATGGAAAATTGAGATGCAAAATTAACAGGAAAAGAAGTAAAAAAAAATTCAGACTGAACCGTACGATGAAAAAAGAATAATGAAAAGAACGAGAGATAAGAGAAGAGGAATCAATACAATCATCTATCATATGGAACCAAGTGTGAGAGTCAGGATAACAGTCGAGAGTCGAGAATGAAACTGACGAGCAGAAATTTATAGCGAGTTGAGCGCAGACAACCAGCCAACAAACAACACCAAACCGAGTGAGTGAGTGGGACAAATGACGCTCTCTCACTCTGTGCTCACTTCGACTACAAACTACAAACTATAATCAGATAAGCCGAGCGTCACTGGCTACATAGAAAAAAAGATAATGAAAATTCGACCAGACATGACTACACTCTTATCACATAAATAACTGTATTCACCAGCAGTGAACTGTGATCAAATACAGCACGAAAGAAGGGCTCTGAAAACAGGTTAGACTCGCCAGCCAAACACCAAGTAACCGGGGCAAAGTAACTAAGTAATGCAAGTTATAGTGAATGCGTAGGTACAAACAATAAGAAGGGGGAGCGATAAGATAGGGCGATCCTCGAGCGCTGATAGCGATCAGATCTGCCCCAGCGCTGTGACGGTTCTAATCATATAGTATAGTTGTATTCTCACTATACGTCACGCGTTGAGGAATAGATCAGAGGAACACGGAAGTAGCTTGAGGAAACAACATACAAAAAACAGAGAGTCAGACGATCAGAGTATCGTATTCGAACTGCAAGCGAGGTAGATCGCAACTACTATCAGTCTAGCGCGAGCTGTACAGCAGTGAGCGCGAGCGAAAACGAAAAAAAAAGTCTATTGCAGCAGTGCGAAACAAAATCAATCACACTCGCATTCTACTAGAGAATTCGCGCAAACACATATCGATAGCCGTATAGTGTTGCGAAGGGTCATCGACGTGGAGATACTCTGGCATGGAAACGATTTTGGTATTTGTTTCGGCCTTGAATCAAACGAGGCTAGCGAGGCGAGAGAGTGAGAGGGAAAGGTCAGCGGAAAGAGAGAGAGAGAGAGAGAGAGAGAGAGAGAGAGAGAGAGAGATCAGAGTGAGACATCATACGACATACGAGGTCACTATGTAGTCACAAGTCACCATCAAAATTCCTCGAAGTATGTGATCGTGGTTAGCAACGAATCTTGTTCTTGAAAGAAATTTGAGTAAATGTAGCATGTTTATTATAACAACTCTATTTATTATAACATCTTCACATCTCTGAATCGACATGCAACAATTAGACAAGATTCAATCACCCCGCAATCGAATACCGCACAAGACAGTGTTGAGCCTACCGAGGAAACCACATGAAATCGATAAGCCGTAAAGCAGTAGGTAGAAAGCTATATACACTGAACACTGTACGAAGCAAAAGAAGGTTGATGAAAACACAACACAAGTGAGATGACAACTGGCTACTCTCCTTCTTCCCATCAGAACTCCTTTCCTCCCTGGAAGAGGGCCTTCCCCTTCTCGTCCACATTCAGACTCGCAGTCGAGAAACGAGGAGCGTCCGTCGTCTGAAAGCAGTTCTCTGCTTCTCTCTCGCTCTCTCTCTCTCGCTCTTTCTTTCACCCTTGCCCACCTTATTCATAAGTGTCACATCGTAGGGTCGAATCGGCTCCGGCTCAAAGTACCGCGTCACAATCTGCAAGTTATTCATAAAATATTCACAAAACTGCGATGGGAAACATACATATCAACAATACCCTTCATGCTGGATAAATATTAGAACTAGCAAAACACCCACATCCTTCCACTGCTTGCACGACTTGCGCTGCTCCTGGCCACTCTCGTGCCACACCAGGACAAAGTCTGCAAGGGGCCTTCCTCTCTCTCTCCCTCCCCATCTCTCCCTACTTCTCTCTTTCTCTTCCTCCCCATCTCTCCCTACTTCTCTGTCTCTCTCTCTTTCTCCCAACTTCTCTCTCTCCCTCTCCATCTCTCCCTACTTCTCTCTCTCTCTCTCTCTCTCTCTCTCTCTCCCCACCCACCCTTTGCACTGAGCACTGGCAGACTGGCTTGTTCCACGCGTATCACCCTTCCAATCCCCCGATTGCACACCCGCCCACCCAGAGAACTCGTGCAGAAGATCTTGAAATGGTTAAACAGATATGTTAAATTCTCATTACAGGAAACCACTTTTCGCACAATTTCAAAGTCACGGGAAATCAACATACGTTTCAGACCATTTACAAAAGCAGCTCATCGCAATATCATGCAATCAGATTCTTGCTTCGAGCCGTCGAGCCCCGCATTACCCCAAACAACAACAAAAAAACTTCACGAACAACGAATTGATCGAATATAATCGAAATACATGTTTTATAACTTCTCAACCATTATAAAACAACTACAAAGTAACGAATTAATAGTATTATGACACGGATTCGTACGATGAGCTCACTCACCTTTCCCTCACTGTGCTCCTTCACCTTCGAGGCCTCGTCAAGTTCCACACATCGGACCTGTAGGGCAGGAGTGGAGAGAGAGTGGAGAGAGAGAGGGAGAAAGAAACGCACATATAACATATAGATTAAAAAAATCCTCTCACCTTCTTCCAGAACTCCGGGGCGCACACCGTGTACTGTGACTGTTTGTGGATGCGCATCTGAGCAGACGTGCACAGAACCGCGCCGCACTTGCTGCAAAACACAGAGTCTCTCTCTCTCCTGCTCCACTTCCTTTCCGATCCATGAACCAAGAAACCACAAACTTGACGCATCCCAACACCCACACTTGTCTCTCCTCCCCCTTTCCCCCCTCCACCCACCACTCCAGTGTGTACACTGTGCCTCCCCTGGCCCTCTTCTCCTTCTTCGCTTCTTTCAGCGCATCCGACTGCTGCAGATCCTGCCACAGCAACGCCTGCTCGGCCAACACCTGCAAATCGATAGAGATATGATGAAGATAATTATTTTCTAAAATTACTAGTCCTCATTTATCCCCAGCTCTCAAACAACTGCGAAACGTATACATGCTACGACAAGATTTTCTTATGTGATATTCAAAAGATGAGCGAAATGACATTGGAATACCTTATTGAAAAAAGAGTTATATTAATCAAGAAACGAAATATTAAAATTAACATTTACATATTTTCCCTACTACATAGAATCAGAATGAGTGAAGTAACATCAAATCGATTACCATTCGCCAAGCAGCGACATTTCAAAGGCAACCGTGAAAAGTAAGAAAAGAATACAATGACTTCTATCTCGGGTATGATCTGTTTCTCATTTACACACAATCTCCTATATATGCTTCTCCCTCCCTCTCCCCATCATCTTTTCCAACTACAATTTCTATAATCCAGGCGTCAGTAAACATGAGAATACACTGCTCGCTTTGCCGCACGAGCATGTTCTGGTCTACCCTCTCATTCACATCCTCCCCCTCCCACCATCTTATCCAGCGTGAACACTCCCCTCCTGATCTGCTCGATCGCCTCGTTCATCAGCCTCTCCCTGGCCACGTTGAGCTTCTCCTGCTCGCACCGCTTCTCGCTGTTCGTCACCAGCACACAACACGATCCCTCCGCGCGGCCACGCCCTGCAGTGCAATGCAATCAGCACACATACATTCAACGCTTCTAGAGTCGATGTCAGGCGCTCATTGATTGGAATCTGAAAGGTTCTGAAAGCTCAGCGACATTGCATCCAGCAGCCAAATCTCACTAGACATTCTATATGAAACTTATCATATATGTAACACACTACATGTTCCCTATTGCACTTAATCCATCGTCTCTCGCCTCTCGTGCTCGTCTCTTTCTCTCCCCCCCCCTCTCACCCTCTCTCTCTATCTCTCTCTCTCCCTCCCCTCACCCCTCCTCTGCACATGTGCGATCTCGTTGGTTGCGTAGTTGTACTTGATGACCAGATTGCACGTGGCGATATCCAGACCCTCCTCCGCCACAGAAGTCGCCACCAGCACCTCAACAGCCAGTGATCCTATCACGTAAGGTTGTATTGTATCTAATTGTGAACGAGCAAAAATATGCGCACCAGGCCAACTCTAAATCACAATTCTATATAATGACGGATCAGTTTCCGGTTTTCTGAAAGCAATAACAACACAATATCGCACGCGACAAATCAGTGCAACACCGTCTCCTCCGCCCTTCTCGCCCACCTTGGTCTTTCCCTCTGCGAACCGGGCCAGCTTGCCCGCCTGGTCTCCCTTGCTCCCGTTGCCGTCCGGCGAATCCCGGTCAGACTTGCCGCCATTCACGCCTCAACAAAAAACACTCATACTCACACTCAACACACACCACTCTACTGTCACCTACACAGATCAGGAGAGTCGTGGAAGACATAAAAAGAGTACAAGTAGAGCAGATGAAACTTGTCAGACAGAGAGAATCTCCGGCAACTCACCCATAATGCACTCTGACCGAACGCCCATTGTCTTCATGGGTGACTCGTTGTCGAGCAGGTGCGCGAGTATCTCGGCTGCCTGTCGCGTGCGCACGAATACAATCGCCCGCGAGTCGGGGCGGGAAGAAATGAGGGACGTGATGCGGCTGCAAATCGCGTCCTGCGCAAATCGCCATTTCGAATAGACCCCACTGGACAGAACATATGGAGAGAGGATGGGAGAGAGCTGCCGACCCACCCGATGACCTGTTCGACCAGCGGATGCGTGCCGCACAGCTCCCGACTCAGCTGAGGAGAGTACGCTGAATAGACGGGGTTGTCATGCTGATTCGTGAAAATATATACTGAAGGAATGTATCGTATTTGCTATATCCACGCAAAGTTCTAAATTCAGTCAAGCACAACTCACTCAGCCAGAGGTTCTGGATGCGCGCTTCGCAGAGGCGCAGCTGCTGCTGGAAACAAAGTTCGAGTGGTCCGTTAACCCTCCTCCATCTACAGTACTGCACTGCACCTACCCTTCTCCACAGTACCCCAACTACAGTATGTCCACCCCCTCACCTCCATCTTCTTGCTGAGCGCGGCGTGGACGCTTCTCGAGGGGAAGTCGTGTGCCAGCTCCGCCCCGCGGTACACTTCCTGCAAAACACCTTTCAAATGTTTCCATACAACATATCTGCCCATGAATCATACGAAATCGATATCCTCAAACTCAACTACAAGCTATTCTGAAAAAAAAAACCTATTCCCTATTTCGTATACGTAACTATAACTATCAAGCAATGGCTCAGATCGGAACATGGAACACGAACCACCCCTAGCCGGACGCACATATATGACATCGAGTATGTGGTTGAGTGCCCTCTTTGCCTCGGCGGGAAGACCGCGCAGCTCGGGCACCACCGTGTTCCGGTGCACCGCCAGCCAGTTCATGTAGCCTGCAAACACGGATCTATAAAAAGAGAGTGTTTTCCGTTTTTGGTTATTGACTCGGTTTGAGTGTTTCCTTCCGTCGTATCACATACACCACATACCCTCTCCCTTCTCGCTGGGCGGACTGCCGATCCATCCCTCGGGCGGAGGCAGCGGCGCGCCCGGAGGGGTCACGCGGATACCGTACATGCCTGCAACATATATCTGCACATAAATAAGATCTTTCCCTTATTGACTAATCATAAAACGTGACTCATACGTTTCCTCCTGAATTATTATTCTAAGGGTAAGACTGAGGTGCAATTTGGCAAGTAAAGGTGTTTTAACGACAAAAACCGCACCGGCTATCTCAAGCAGTATCTTCTCCATGTCACACAGTAGACGTTGCAGGCTGCGGCCGTAGAGACAGTTGAGGGAAGAGGGAGGAGAGTCAACGAAGATCACCTCTGAACAACACTCAAACCCTCTCTCCTCTCTCTTTAGTGGCGTTGTATGGTAACAGAGCAAGTACCAACAGACAAGAGAGAGAGAGAGAGAGAGAGAGAGAGAGGGAGAGAGATAGATCCCTCTCCCCACCCACCGTCGGGCGTGAGGGGCGAGTACTTCCGCAGCGTGTCCAGGTGCTGGTTCACCACACTCACCACTCGACAGTCCAGATTCGCGCACATCTACAAAACAACACATCACATCGTCTAGGAATGCCGCTATTGTTCGCGTACAAACCACTATGAACCTGTACCCTGCACCGTTAGGTTGATACTATCTAAGTGTAGTGAAACAAAGAGAATGTAGTGACATGTAGTGATATAAAGAACGTGAAGTGTTATATTGTGTTATATATAAGTTCTAACAGTATTTAGAAGAAAATGTTTGACAATCACAACACACAGCCGCTGCCCGTGTCCCATTGCGTAAAAACACAATTTCGCAGGACATAGTCAAGACAAAACACGAAACCTATTTTTCACGAAAAAAAAAAAACATTTTAAAGCATCTTCCTACCTTGACAATGTGTTCCTTTGCTTGCTGGATGTTCTTGGCTCCGCCCACACCGAGGGAAGCGGTCAGACCGACAATCTGCAGGCACAGAACATCTCGCTCTTTCGTCTCTCTCTCTCTCTTTCTCTCTCTTTCCCTCTCTCTCTCTCTGTCTGTCTGTCTGTCTGTCTGTCTGTCTGTCTGTCTGTCTGTCTCTATCCATCAGTCACACTCACCATCTACTCTATCATATATTCACAGACTGGTAACTGTAAGCGATACCTGTGTGGATGGTGGATCCCCCCTCTCCCACATGACCTTCAGTTCTTCTCCCCCCCCTCCCCCTCACCTGCGGCAGTGTCTGTCCCCTCTTCATCTTTCCGGAGAACTTGAGCCGGTGATAGTGCTGCATCAGTTCTGCAAAGCAAACTAAATCATGAAACATATGATAACATGAAATCGAGATTATCGTCACCCAGCACCCACATACGCCCATCTAATAGCAACTAGTACCGTATCCCCATACAGTACCCCCAACCCACTGTTGTATGGGCTGTCCTTCTTGGCGGCGTGGCACTCGTCCATGACTACGAGGGAGAACTCGCAGATGGTGAACTCCTTGTGGACAGCCAAGGCCTCCTCCGACAGGGGACGCTCCTCGATCAGGTTACTGCAACACACAGACATCATAACGCATCTTTCTTTTCACCACGTTTCATGATTGGCAAGTTTCAACCCAACTCCCATCTTTTTGTGTTTTCACAACTACAACGTATTCTTGAAATAAATACAAAATCGAAGATTGCTGCGAGGCAGACTGACATCCACACATCATACAACACACCGCCTTCTCTTCTCTCCGGATACTACCGTTTGGCAGTGGTTGAATGTTTTGTGAGTGAGTGAGAGAGTGATCACTGACCAACCCTACTCACACAATCATCTGCGGCACAGTCACAGTCACGTGGTGCGAGTCGATGAGGGGACGGAGGGGAACGCCATCAGAGCCGCGAGCAGACACCACCTGGAGGAAGGACTCTCTCTCTCTTTCTCTCTCTCCCTCACCCTCTCTCTCTCCCTCCTCCCTCACCTCGTATTTGTGATCCAGGAACCGACTGATCGACTTCTTCTGCTGCTCCAGAATCACAGTGTTCGGAATCAGAAACAGTACCTGAATAGAATCGCGGTGTTCGGATCTCGCGGACTCCCTCCTCCTTTTTCTAAGCCCCGCCCACCTTGCCCCGCCCCTGCATCTTCTCGAGGTGGGTCTTGACAATGTGGGCGGCGACGATAGTCTTGCCGGAGCCGGTGGGGGCGTTGATGATCGCGTTGCGGCCTGAGACAGTTGAAATAGTGCAGAGGTGAGATTGAATGACTCCAATACACGCCATCGCAATAAGCAACATACCAACCATACATACGTTTCACACGACACACAAAAGAAAATTACTGATTTCTACCGCAATCTGAGGATGGTATTAACCAAAATATAGAGAACCCCCAAAACCCACCCTCCAGAGCGTCCTTGCATAGCTCCTGCTGGTAGCTGCGCAGTATGATGGGAGTGGCTGAAAGCACGCGTTGCACGCCGAGTACGGACGGAGCAGACTGCTCCTCCTCCTCCTCCTCCTGCTCCACTTCCACAGACTCTTCCTCCTGTCTCACAGTCACAGTCATCGTCACACCGTCGTGCGTGGTCAGAGTAAATAGGCCCATAGTGAGAGACAATTCGCCGTGTTTCCCAATCCTACTGCTTATAAACGCCGCTATTTCACAATCGAACTCTTGCGAAATATAGAGAGAGTGACTCTGCTAGCACTAGCACTTGACATAAACATTGCACTAGCCGAATGAAAAACGATAACACTCTCTTGCACAGTTGCACTCTGCAACCTTCGAAGAACGATAGAGAGAGAGAGAGAGAGAGAGAGAGAGAGAGAGAGAGAGAGAGAGCGAGAGAGAGGGGGAAGAGGAGGAGTGAGAGAGTGAGAGTGAGAGTGAGAGTGAGAGAGAGAGAGTGGAGAAAGATATGTTATCACGAAAATGTAAGATGTTATCACGAAAAAGTTCACATAGACAGAGAGAAATTCACTAGATACTAGAATCCAGATCTATTGCAACTAAACCTTGTCTTCAAGTCTGTTCAAAATGCACCCAATCTTTCAAAAAATGTCTTTCAAAACGAAATCGTACCATCGTCACTCGTCACCCCCGTATGCGTATGTCTTCCAGGATCAATCTCTAATAATATGCAAGTCCACCACAGGCACTGACCGCCCTCTCGAACTCCTCGCCACTCCTCACACCCCACTCACCATGACATATCCTGTTGTCGAGTGAGTGGAGGACGAGTGTCTGTACTGTGCTCGCCGTCCGAGTCGCCGGAATGTCCTCCCATCTACAACATGACATCAGAAAACTTCATAACCACCACTACTAATGTCTCTACCCACCACACCCGCAATATTACGTTTCGCCGACTACTTTCATATCAGTCATGCATGGTACATGGTACACACAATAACGATAGCGTTCCAGAAACGAGAAATGATAACTGATGTGAGACGGACGCCATCTCGGACTACCCGTACTTGAGGTCTTTGGCGAATTTGGTGGTTGCGGTGCTTCTCTTTTCCCTCTTGGCCAGGTCCAGCTCGGCCAGTACATCTGCCAGCGAGTCAGCCACCTCCAATAGTGAATGCGTAGGTACAAACAATAAGAAGGGGGAGCGATAAGATAGGGCGATCCTCGAGCGCTGATAGCGATCAGATCTGCCCCAGCGCTGTGACGGTTCTAATCATATAGTATAGTTGTATTCTCACTATACGTCACGCGTTGAGGAATAGATCAGAGGAACACGGAAGTAGCTTGAGGAAACAACATACAAAAAACAGAGAGTCAGACGATCAGAGTATCGTATTCGAACTGCAAGCGAGGTAGATCGCAACTACTATCAGTCTAGCGCGAGCTGTACAGCAGTGAGCGCGAGCGAAAACGAAAAAAAAAAGTCTATTGCAGCTGTGCGAAACAAAATCAATCACACTCGCATTCTACTAGAGAATTCGCGCAAACACATATCGATAGCCGTATAGTGTTGCGAAGGGTCATCGACGTGGAGATACTCTGGCATGGAAACGATTTTGGTATTTGTTTCGGCCTTGAATCAAACGAGGCTAGCGAGGCGAGAGAGTGAGAGGGAAAGGTCAGCGGAAAGAGAGAGAGAGAGAGAGAGAGAGAGAGAGAGAGAGAGAGATCAGAGTGAGACATCATACGACATACGAGGTCACTATGTAGTCACAAGTCACCATCAAAATTCCTCGAAGTATGTGATCGTGGTTAGCAACGAATCTTGTTCTTGAAAGAAATTTGAGCAAATGTAGCATGTTTATTATAACAACTCTATTTATTATAACATCTTCACATCTCTGAATCGACATGCAACAATTAGACAAGATTCAATCACCCCGCAATCGAATACCGCACAAGACAGTGTTGAGCCTACCGAGGAAACCACATGAAATCGATAAGCCGTAAAGCAGTAGGTAGAAAGCTATATACACTGAACACTGTACGAAGCAAAAGAAGGTTGATGAAAACACAACACAAGTGAGATGACAACTGGCTACTCTCCTTCTTCCCATCAGAACTCCTTTCCTCCCTGGAAGAGGGCCTTCCCCTTCTCGTCCACATTCAGACTCACAGTCGAGAAACGAGGAGCGTCCGTCGTCTGAAAGCAGTTCTCTGCTTCTCTCTCGCTCTCTCTCTCTCGCTCTTTCTTTCACCCTTGCCCACCTTATTCATAAGTGTCACATCGTAGGGTCGAATCGGCTCCGGCTCAAAGTACCGCGTCACAATCTGCAAGTTATTCATAAAATATTCACAAAACTGCGATGGGAAACATACATATCAACAATACCCTTCATGCTGGATAAATATTAGAACTAGCAAAACACCCACATCCTTCCACTGCTTGCACGACTTGCGCTGCTCCTGGCCACTCTCGCGCCACACCAGGACAAAGTCTGCAAGGGGCCTTCCTCTCTCTCTCCCTCCCCATCTCTCCCTACTTCTCTCTCTCTCTCCCCACCCACCCTTTGCACTGAGCACTGGCAGACTGGCTTGTGGGCCTCCCTCCCTCCCATCTCTGGCCTCCCTCCCTCCCATCTCTCCCTACTTCTCTCTTTCTTTTCCTCCCCATCTCTCCCTACCTCTCTCTCTCTCTTTCTCCCAACTTCTCTCTCTCCCTCTCCATCTCTCACTACTTCTCTCTCTCCATCCCTCTTCATTTCTCCCTACTTCTCTCTCTCTCTCTCCCCACCCACCCTTTGCACTGAGCACTGGCAGACTGGCTTGTGGGCCTCCCTCCCTCCCATCTCTGGCCTCCCTCCCTCCCATCTCTCCCTACTTCTCTCTTTCTTTTCCTCCCCATCTCTCCCTACCTCTCTCTCTCTCTCTTTCTCCCAACTTCTCTCTCTCCCTCTCCATCTCTCACTACTTCTCTCTCTCCATCCCTCCCCATCTCTCCCTACTTCTCTCTCTCTCTCCCCACCCACCCTTTGCACTGAGCACTGGCAGACTGGCTTGTTCCACGCGTATCACCCTTCCAATCCCCCGATTGCACACCCGCCCACCCAGAGAACTCGTGCAGAAGATCTTGAAATGGTTAAACAGATATGTTAAATTCTCATTACAGGAAACCACTTTTCGCACAATTTCAAAGTCACGGGAAATCAACATACGTTTCAGACCATTTACAAAAGCAGCTCATCGCAATATCATGCAATCAGATTCTTGCTTCGAGCCGTCGAGCCCCGCATTACCCCAAACAACAACAAAAAAACTTCACGAACAACGAATTGATCGAATATAATCGAAATACATGTTTTATAACTTCTCAACCATTATAAAACAACTACAAAGTAACGAATTAATAGTATTATGGATTCGACTACTGGCTACTTTCCGGATTCGTACGATGAGCTCACTCACCTTTCCCTCACTGTGCTCCTTCACCTTCGAGGCCTCGTCAAGTTCCACACATCGGACCTGTATGGCAGGAGTGGAGAGTGGAGAGAGTGGAGAGAGAGAGAGAGAGAGAGAGAGAGAGAGAGAGAGAGAGAAAGAAACGCACATATCACATATAAATAAAAAACCTCTCACCTTCTTCCAGAACTCCGGGGCGCACACCGTGTACTGTGACTGTTTGTGGATGCGCATCTGAGCAGACGTGCACAGAACCGCGCCGCACTTGCTGCAAAACACAGTCATTCTCTCTCTCTCCTGCTCCTGCTCCACTTCCTTTCCGATCCATGAACCAAGAAACCACAAACTTGACGCATCCCAACACCTACACGTGTCTCTCCTCCCCCTTTCCCCCCTCCACCCACCACTCCAGTGTGTACAGTGTGCCTCCCCTGGCCCTCTTCTCCTTCTTCGCTTCTTTCAGGGCATCCGACTGCTGCAGATCCTGCCACAGCAACGCCTGCTCGGCCAACACCTGCAAATCGATAGCGATATGATGAAGAAAAGTATTTTCTAAAATTACTAGTCCTCATTTATCCCCAGCTCTCAAACAACTGCGAAACGTATACATGCTACGACAAGATTTTCTTATGTGATATTCAAAAGATGAGCGAAATGACATTGGAATACCTTATTGAAAAAAGAGTTATATTAATCAAGAAACGAAATATTAAAATTAACATTTACATATTTTCCCTACTACATAGAATCAGAATGAGTGAAGTAACATCAAATCGATTACCATTCGCCAAGCAGCGACATTTCAAAGGCAACCGTGAAAAGTAAGAAAAGAATACAATGACTTCTATCTCGGGTATGATCTGTTTCTCATTTACACACAATCTCCTATATATGCTTCTCCCTCCCTCTCCCCATCATCTTTTCCAACTACAATTTCTATAATCCAGGCGTCAGTAAACATGAGAATACACTGCTCGCTTTGCCGCACGAGCATGTTCTGGTCTACCCTCTCATTCACATCCTCCCCCTCCCACCATCTTATCCAGCGTGAACACTCCCCTCCTGATCTGCTCGATCGCCTCGTTCATCAGCCTCTCCCTGGCCACGTTGAGCTTCTCCTGCTCGCACCGCTTCTCGCTGTTCGTCACCAGCACACAACACGATCCCTCCGCGCGGCCACGCCCTGCAGTGCAATGCAATGAGCACACATACATTCAACGCTTCTAGAGTCGATGTCAGGCGCTCATTGATTGGAATCTGAAAGGTTCTGAAAGCTCAGCGACATTGCATCCAGCAGCCAAATCTCACTAGACATTCTATATGAAACTTATCATATATGTAACACACTACATGTTCCCTATTGCACTTAATCCATCGTCTCTCGCCTCTCGTGCTCGTCTCTTTCTCTCCCCCCCCTCTCACCCTCTCTCTCTATCTCTCTCTCTCCCTCCCCTCACCCCTCCTCTGCACATGTGCGATCTCGTTGGTTGCGTAGTTGTACTTGATGACCAGATTGCACGTGGCGATATCCAGACCCTCCTCCGCCACAGAAGTCGCCACCAGCACCTCAACAGCCAGTGATCCTATCACGTAAGGTTGTATTGTATCTAATTGTGAACGAGCAAAAATATGCGAACCAGGCCAACTCTAAATCACAATTCTATATAATGACGGATCAGTTTCCGGTTTTCTGAAAGCAATAACAACACAATATCGCACGCGACAAATCAGTGCAACACCGTCTCCTCCGCCCTTCTCGCCCACCTTGGTCTTTCCCTCTGCGAACCGGGCCAGCTTGCCCGCCTGGTCTCCCTTGCTCCCGTTGCCGTCCGGCGAATCCCGGTCAGACTTGCCGCCATTCACGCCTCAACAAAACACACTCATACTCACACTCAACACACACCACTCTACTGTCACCTACACAGATCAGGAGAGTCGTGGAAGACATAAAAAGAGTACAAGTAGAGCAGATGAAACTTGTCAGACAGAGAGAATCTCCGGCAACTCACCCATAATGCACTCTGACCGAACGCCCATTGTCTTCATGGGTGACTCGTTGTCGAGCAGGTGCGCGAGTATCTCGGCTGCCTGTCGCGTGCGCACGAATACAATCGCCCGCGAGTCGGGGCGGGAAGAAATGAGGGACGTGATGCGGCTGCAAATCGCGTCCTGCGCAAATCGCCATTTCGAATAGACCCCACTGGACAGAACATATGGAGAGAGGATGGGAGAGAGCTGCCGACCCACCCGATGACCTGTTCGACCAGCGGATGCGTGCCGCACAGCTCCCGACTCAGCTGAGGAGAGTACGCTGAATAGACGGGGTTGTCATGCTGATTCGTGAAAATATATACTGAAGGAATGTATCGTATTTGCTATATCCACGCAAAGTTCTAAATTCAGTCAAGCACAACTCACTCAGCCAGAGGTTCTGGATGCGCGCTTCGCAGAGGCGCAGCTGCTGCTGGAAACAAAGTTCGAGTGGTCCGTTAACCCTCCTCCATCTACAGTACTGCACTGCACCTACCCTTCTCCACAGTACCCCAACTACAGTATGTCCACCCCCTCACCTCCATCTTCTTGCTGAGCGCGGCGTGGACGCTTCTCGAGGGGAAGTCGTGTGCCAGCTCCGCCCCGCGGTACACTTCCTGCAAAACACCTTTCAAATGTTTCCATACAACATATCTGCCCATGAATCATACGAAATCGATATCCTCAAACTCAACTACAAGCTATTCTGAAAAAAAAAACCTATTCCCTATTTCGTATACGTAACTATAACTATCAAGCAATGGCTCAGATCGGAACATGGAACACGAACCACCCCTAGCCGGACGCACATATATGACATCGAGTATGTGGTTGAGTGCCCTCTTTGCCTCGGCGGGAAGACCGCGCAGCTCGGGCACCACCGTGTTCCGGTGCACCGCCAGCCAGTTCATGTAGCCTGCAAACACGGATCTATAAAAAGAGAGTGTTTTCCGTTTTTGGTTATTGACTCGGTTTGAGTGTTTCCTTCCGTCGTATCACATACACCACATACCCTCTCCCTTCTCGCTGGGCGGACTGCCGATCCATCCCTCGGGCGGAGGCAGCGGCGCGCCCGGAGGGGTCACGCGGATACCGTACATGCCTGCAACATATATCTGCACATAAATAAGATCTTTCCCTTATTGACTAATCATAAAACGTGACTCATACGTTTCCTCCTGAATTATTATTCTAAGGGTAAGACTGAGGTGCAATTTGGCAAGTAAAGGTGTTTTAACGACAAAAACCGCACCGGCTATCTCAAGCAGTATCTTCTCCATGTCACACAGTAGACGTTGCAGGCTGCGGCCGTAGAGACAGTTGAGGGAAGAGGGAGGAGAGTCAACGAAGATCACCTCTGAACAACACTCAAACCCTCTCTCCTCTCTCTTTAGTGGCGTTGTATGGTAACAGAGCAAGTACCAACAGACAAGAGAGAGAGAGAGAGAGAGAGAGAGAGAGAGGGAGAGAGATAGATCCCTCTCCCCACCCACCGTCGGGCGTGAGGGGCGAGTACTTCCGCAGCGTGTCCAGGTGCTGGTTCACCACACTCACCACTCGACAGTCCAGATTCGCGCACATCTACAAAACAACACATCACATCGTCTAGGAATGCCGCTATTGTTCGCGTACAAACCACTATGAACCTGTACCCTGCACCGTTAGGTTGATACTATCTAAGTGTAGTGAAACAAAGAGAATGTAGTGACATGTAGTGATATAAAGAACGTGAAGTGTTATATTGTGTTATATATAAGTTCTAACAGTATTTAGAAGAAAATGTTTGACAATCACAACACACAGCCGCTGCCCGTGTCCCATTGCGTAAAAACACAATTTCGCAGGACATAGTCAAGACAAAACACGAAACCTATTTTTCACGAAAAAAAAAAACATTTTAAAGCATCTTCCTACCTTGACAATGTGTTCCTTTGCTTGCTGGATGTTCTTGGCTCCGCCCACACCGAGGGAAGCGGTCAGACCGACAATCTGCAGGCACAGAACATCTCGCTCTTTCGTCTCTCTCTCTCTCTTTCTCTCTCTTTCCCTCTCTCTCTCTCTGTCTGTCTGTCTGTCTGTCTGTCTGTCTCTATCCATCAGTCACACTCACCATCTACTCTATCCTATATTCACAGACTGGTAACTGTAAGCGATACCTGTGTGGATGGTGGATCCCCCCTCTCCCACATGACCTTCAGTTCTTCTCCCCCCCCTCCCCCTCACCTGCGGCAGTGTCTGTCCCCTCTTCATCTTTCCGGAGAACTTGAGCCGGTGATAGTGCTGCATCAGTTCTGCAAAGCAAACTAAATCATGAAACATATGATAACATGAAATCGAGATTATCGTCACCCAGCACCCACATACGCCCATCTAATAGCAACTAGTACCGTATCCCCATACAGTACCCCCAACCCACTGTTGTATGGGCTGTCCTTCTTGGCGGCGTGGCACTCGTCCATGACTACGAGGGAGAACTCGCAGATGGTGAACTCCTTGTGGACAGCCAAGGCCTCCTCCGACAGGGGACGCTCCTCGATCAGGTTACTGCAACACACAGACATCATAACGCATCTTTCTTTTCACCACGTTTCATGATTGGCAAGTTTCAACCCAACTCCCATCTTTTTGTGTTTTCACAACTACAACGTATTCTTGAAATAAATACAAAATCGAAGATTGCTGCGAGGCAGACTGACATCCACACATCATACAACACACCGCCTTCTCTTCTCTCCGGATACTACCGTTTGGCAGCGGTTGAATGTTTTGTGAGTGAGTGAGTGAGAGTGATCACTGACCAACCCTACTCACACAATCATCTGCGGCACAGTCACAGTCACGTGGTGCGAGTCGATGAGGGGACGGAGGGGAACGCCATCAGAGCCGCGAGCAGACACCACCTGGAGGAAGGACTCTCTCTCTCTCTTTCTCTCTCTCCCTCACCCTCTCTCTCTCCCTCCTCCCTCACCTCGTATTTGTGATCCAGGAACCGACTGATCGACTCCTTCTGCTGCTCCAGAATCACAGTGTTCGGAATCAGAAACAGTACCTGAATAGAATCGCGGTGTTCGGATCTCGCGGACTCCCTCCTCCTTTTTCTAAGCCCCGCCCACCTTGCCCCGCCCCTGCATCTTCTCGAGGTGGGTCTTGACAATGTGGGCGGCGACGATAGTCTTGCCGGAGCCGGTGGGGGCGTTGATGATCGCGTTGCGGCCTGAGACAGTTGAAATAGTGCAGAGGTGAGATTGAATGACTCCAATACACGCCATCGCAATGAGCAACATACCAACCATACATACGTTTCACACGACACACAAAAGAAAATTACTGATTTCTACCGCAATCTGAGGATGGTATTAACCAAAATATAGAGAACCCCCAAAACCCACCCTCCAGAGCGTCCTTGCATAGCTCCTGCTGGTAGCTGCGCAGTATGATGGGAGTGGCTGAAAGCACGCGTTGCACGCCGAGTACGGACGGAGCAGACTGCTCCTCCTCCTCCTCCTCCTGCTCCACTTCCACAGACTCTTCCTCCTGTCTCACAGTCACAGTCATCGTCACACCGTCGTGCGTGGTCAGAGTAAATAGGCCCATAGTGAGAGACAATTCGCCGTGTTTCCCAATCCTACTGCTTATAAACGCCGCTATTTCACAATCGAACTCTTGCGAAATATAGAGAGAGTGACTCTGCTAGCACTAGCACTTGACATAAACATTGCACTAGCCGAATGAAAAACGATAACACTCTCTTGCACAGTTGCACTCTGCAACCTTCGAAGAACGATAGAGAGAGAGAGAGAGAGAGAGAGAGAGAGAGAGAGAGCGAGAGAGAGGGGGAAGAGGAGGAGTGAGAGAGTGAGAGTGAGAGTGAGAGTGAGAGAGAGAGAGTGGAGAAAGATATGTTATCACGAAAATGTAAGATGTTATCACGAAAAAGTTCACATAGACAGAGAGAAATTCACTAGATACTAGAATCCAGATCTATTGCAACTAAACCTTGTCTTCAAGTCTGTTCAAAATGCACCCAATCTTTCAAAAAATGTCTTTCAAAACGAAATCGTACCATCGTCACTCGTCACCCCCGTATGCGTATGTCTTCCAGGATCAATCTCTAATAATATGCAAGTCCACCACAGGCACTGACCGCCCTCTCGAACTCCTCGCCACTCCTCACACCCCACTCACCATGACATATCCTGTTGTCGAGTGAGTGGAGGACGAGTGTCTGTACTGTGCTCGCCGTCCGAGTCGCCGGAATGTCCTCCCATCTACAACATGACATCAGAAAACTTCATAACCACCACTACTAATGTCTCTACCCACCACACCCGCAATATTACGTTTCGCCGACTACTTTCATATCAGTCATGCATGGTACATGGTACACACAATAACGATAGCGTTCCAGAAACGAGAAATGATAACTGATGTGAGACGGACGCCATCTCGGACTACCCGTACTTGAGGTCCTTGGCGAATTTGGTGGTTGCGGTGCTTCTCTTTTCCCTCTTGGCCAGGTCCAGCTCGGCCAGTACATCTGCCAGCGAGTCAGCCACCTCCACCACTTGAACCACGTCTGCAAGGAGGGAAACCTCACTTGTACTTGTGAACCCCTGGAGCCTGGACAATCCCTTTATCGGGTAGATCGTTGGTTAGTATTGGTATACCTCTGATATACCACAACAGTGAGTTAATGCTACAATAGAAAAGCAGACATTGTTCAGTGAAAGCATTGTTCAGTGAAAATCATTAAATTAACATGAAAAATAAGCCGTACCCATAAGCAGAATGAAACAAATCAATTTGAAAAAAACTCACTCTGCGGCTGATGCCTGCGGGACGACCAGTGGGCTGAAAGAAAGGAGCAGTATGAAAAGTACCGTATCCCCATTCCACTCACGATAGAACCTCTCGAAATACGGTGCCTTCTTGTTAATGAACGCGCGAGCCTCGTCCGAGCACCTGTAGAGCACCTCTCACTCAAATAGTAGTACCGTAATCTTTACGTTTCAACTCACTACCTAGCCCGCAAAACAAAACGAAAGCTATGTGATGTTGACTGATTCAGCATATTTTCCTCTCTCTCTACCATCACTACTCCATCCAGATACCTACACATACTAGAACGCTAGTTGCTTTGGTATCTCATGATTCATATCTCCCACCTCTCACTCACACTCACTGGCTGACGATATCTTTAGATATTCAATCACCCCCCCCCCCTGACTGACTGGCTGACGGCGTGCATGAGGTCGTAGATGGCGTCTGTTCCCATGAGGGGAAGGGTGCGGAGGACGACGCGGCGACGATCCTCAGCAGACATGTCTGTGAAGCGAGAGCTATCTCACAAAGGCACACTGTGAAACGTAGTGTCCAATTAAATATGATCATGGAATCGCTACAACAGAATAATAGTGAAAACATTACGTTAACAGGCATGTTTTATTTTTACACTAGGTAGTATGCACGCACATCGAAGAGGATGATTTCGATTTACTGGGCCGGTCCTAACATCGCGTTGCAATTGCAAAAAATCTTGCGTTTTCAAGAATTCTTGCGATTTCAACATTGCAATTGCAAGACTTCTTGCAACGCCAGAACGAATCGCGATCGAAGGAAACTGATCGCAAATTAATGTTTTTGCCTGATGAAGCTGGATGAGGGCTATCAGAACACATCTTTCATTTATCGATAGGTCTATCAGTACAGCAAACCTGTATGATCTCGCATGCTGCGCGCTGATATGTTAGACGCGCGCACACGGGACCGTGATCTGGATTCGGTTTAGTTACCCAAGTTTGAGGTAGATGCAATCCGTTGCATTTGCAGAAAATCTTGACATGTCAAGTTGCAATGCAAGAATTCTTGACATCACAACGTTGCATTGCAAGAATTCTTGTAATCGCAAGATTTCTTGCAATTGCAACGCGATGTTAGGACGGCCCACTGTTACAGTTACTCGAGCACTTATTACTCAACTTACAGATATGCGGATTAAGATCAACCTAAGTGCAAGTGTACAAGGGTATAAGTTTCAGCCATAAACTGTATGTATCACAGTTTCACGTCCCAGGCTATCCACGAATAAAGACAATGGTCCGAACCGCTGCCCACACATCAAATGAACGACTTTCGAAAAACAGTCTCTGACCCTTGAACTTGTCTCCGTCGAGGTTCTCGCGCAGCTTGGCAGTGCACGACGCGTAGAGGGGAATCGACTCGAACACAGACAACGCCTGGATAAAAGGTAAAGGTAAAGGTATCCCCGATTCTAGAGATTCACTCTGCGGAGGGGATCGAAGAAGGACTATGACGTGAAAACAAATACAAACAAACAAGTGAACAAGTAGACAACCCTGCCTGGCAATCACCTTGTCGACGTCTATGCAGTGCATGTACTGTTCGTAGTGTATGAGGACGTCTCTGAACTGGCTGCGGCGGTCGCCCTCGCTCACCGCACACAGCAGAGAGTGCAGCTCGCCACGGGGATCCACTCAAATCACACACATTCACTATACTATACACTAAATGTCCACGATAATGTTTTCACCGAAAAATCCTGAGCTGCGAGCCTATTATAAAGATATGCAGCGAGTACGATAAGTCATGTTCGATTATGTCCGATATTACATACGATTACGGAATTACGGTATAGATCAATACGGTTTCGCTAACAATAGAAGATGTATTTTTCATACATTGTAAAATACATTGACAACATCAGGTGTGAAACATAAGAATACAATTTACTCGCTTTTCGAATTCGCTAACGCTGAAAATCACCCACCGAGCCGTATGTAGTTGAGGAGTGTGTCGTACAGATGGATTGCGAGGGGAGAGGAGTGGAGGGCGTCCCACAGCTCATTCGAGAAAGCAGCCACATCCAGGCAGGAGTCGGATAGACGGGCGAGCTCGCCGGACTAAAGAGGTGTGTACAGTTCTCAGAAACAGATACTCACTGGAAGCAGGGCTGCAATCGCACCGCCCAGTTCTTCCCGGTTCGAGAGGGTGTATAGAGCCTGAAGAGATGATGAGGTGAGAGGGCTAGGTGAAGAGAGAGAGGGAAGGTGAGAAGAACATACCTCGAGATGCTTCTTGATCTCGTTCTTGTACAGGTCGAGCAGCGCGAAGCGCTGATTGAGCGTGAGCTGCACCATCGTTTTACTACTCGGCAGGCTGGCGCATCAAACGACTGCAAAACGTCAACAGTGTTGCGATAAAAGTGATAGATACGACGGAGACCTTTGCGGTAGGCGCATATCAATCGCGTCTGTATTAGAAATGTGTGAATCACACAGTGCAATGAAATCGATCGCAAGAACAGCTAAAAGAAAGGGAAAAGTGCGTAGTGAGCGGGCGCGGCGAGGCGAGCAGTGAATGGACAAAAAGTAAGGTGAAAAACCAAGGATATAACATGGGTTCACCATGGAGGCATTCCGGCATCAGCATAACCTATGTACTATGTATCTCATAACATTCAATAATAGAAAAATAAACAACTTTTTTTATATTAAAAATAAATAAATAAATAAAACAGGCAGCAGCGACGCGGGAAAATCTTACGTCACCAATGCGTTTTCTTACATACCACTAGAGTCGGTGTTTGAAATTTGAGTTCTGCATTTTTTTGTTTTCATGTTTACTTTTTTATTTCATATTTTACCATTTGTATAACTCTATGTATGTTCAGATGGCGGACGTGGTGGAGCGGGTGAAGGGCAAGCACGTGGTAAAGCCGATCGTGTACGGCAACACGGCGACGCCGTTCGGCTACAAGCGAGAGAGCGACAACCACACTCACTCATGGACCGTCTTCCTCAAGGTACGTGTCTGTTTCACGTTTTCCTCACTTTTATATTTGTTACATTTCCCAACTGTGTTTGGTGTGGTGAACAGAAAACGTATTTTAAACCTTTGTATCTATTGTTTTGTTCAGCCGTACTACAACGAGGACGCGTCGCGGTACATCCGCAAGGTGCAGTTCAAGCTGCACGACAGCATCCCCAACTCCACTAGGGGTACGTCTTCGTTAATTATGATTAATCACGTCTTCGTTAATCACGACCGGCGATTCTAACATGATCTGGTAGCAGTAGCACTCACTATCGTCTCCAGTGTTATTAAATGTAACCAATTAAATGTCAATGTCACTATTTGGCGTAATAGTTGTGCATTGCAGTGGTGGAGCAGCCTCCGTACGAGGTGACGGAGACGGGGTGGGGCGAGTTCGAGGTGCAGATTCGCATCTTCTTCCACGACGTCAACGAGAAACCCGTGGGTCCAGTCACACATTTGCATTATTAGAAGATTTGTACTCTTTCATGTATTCATTAATACCGTAATTTTGCATTCCTTTGTGGTAGTTTTTTGAAACGTATCTTAAATGAGTGCAATGATTTCATTATTAATGCAGTTTGTGTTAATTATTATTAGGCATAGCAATGAAGCGTAACTGCACAATTTCCAGTATTTCTAATATATCTAAATCTAATAAAATCCCCAGGTGACCGCCTTCCACTACCTGCGCCTCTTCCAACCCGTCGTCGCCCTGCCCCAAGGAGGAACCATGGTCGTCGCCGAGTACTACGATGAACTGGTACGAGGGGGGGGGGGGTACGGTAGGTAGGAATGTAGTATAAGTCATATAAGTTTTGTTTATGCTGAATGAAATGATTGGACGATGCAATGGATAAGACGAGTGAGCTGTGATGAATCGCAGGTGTTCCAAGAGCCGACGCAGACTATGTTCGCGTTGCTGGGTGGGGAGAGCGGCGGAAAGCGGCCAGCTAACAAGACGTTCCACAACGATCGTGAGTACATCCTTGGATGGTATGGTATTTGGTATGGTCGGTGCCTTCGCAACACAGTGTTTTGTCACGTTTCGAACAGACGGACAGCTACTAGATATCCACAGTCTCCTGGTTAGGTTAGGGTTACCTGTCACCGCGATTGTCTTTGTACCACGAGTAGTGAGTTTCACTTTTTTCGAGTCAAGCTATACCAAAAATAGTCCAGGTGATTAATATGAATATGATGTTCAGTATTGTTAATATTTTCACATTCAGTGATGGCGAACCGCCGGCGTTGCGTGGAACTGGTGCGGGCTGCGAGAGACGAGGTGGGTACTGTAGTTAGTATACGGTAGCTAGGAGAATTACTGTATCCTTTGAGGCTGCGGCGGAGATTGAGGACTTGCGTGAGTCTCTGCGCGCCGCGCACAAGCTGATGATCCAACACAGGGGAGAAGAGGGAGAGGAGGAGGAGGCATAGGGAGGAGCAGGAACAGGAGAAGTGATATTGTGGAGCAGTGGAAAAGTATTGTATCATTTCATATCTCGGTCTCACCTATCACGTATATTGTTGACATGTTGTAATTATGTCTCACGGGTTATTCTAATAAACTCTTTTCACTCAAATGTGAAGTCGCGGCTATTTGATGGGTTTTCGTAGACTAGCAGTGCGCATTGTCATAGCAACGCCGCGCGCACTCTCCTTTTCGCGTCGCACCGGGTCAACCCGCAACGTATCGAAACGTATCCACTTATTATGGAAATTTCTGAAACGTATCTATGAAACGTATATGAGTGAGCGGTACGTGGCCCTGTCGCGGGTCGGCAAGGGCTCGTATGGAATCGTCATCAAGGCACGCGACGCGCTGGTGGGTTGTTTGTTTGTTTGTTTGTTTACATGTTGTTTACCCGTTTGTTTGCCCAGACGGGTCGCCGCGTGGCCATCAAGAAGGTGTCTCTGCAGCAGAGGACTCGGCTGCCTCTCATCCGGGAGCTCGAGGCGATGCGCAACAGCTGCCATGAAAATGTCAGTCTATTACAATTACTATACAATTGTTTAATAATAGTACTAATTTATTGAGTGAATATACAGTTATAATTGCGCAAATGAAACGCAATTATAACACTATATTATTGCGTACGCATAAATTATTGAAAACTTGTGTACGACGTTTCACCGAACAATGAAGTGGTGGCAGAAGAGATAGAAATCAATCTTGCATCTCTACTCAAACATAATTATAGTAAACGCGTGTATGGGATCATCTTTATATTTGTACAACTGAAAAGAGGAATTTGGTAATAGATGAATAAAAGAGAGAGGAGAACATCTTTTAGATCATCTCTCTTCTCGATTCTTTTTGCTCTCGCGACACCCTCTCATTGGTCATGCCATATGTGGAGAACACGTTGAAGGTGAACCATATCCCCCTCTTCTCCCTTCCTCTCTATTCCTCTCCTTTCTCTTCACCCTCTCTCTCTCTCTCTCTCTCTCTCTCTCCCTCTCTCTCTTCTGTTTCCCTCTCTCCCTTTCATCCTCTCTTCACCCCCCCTCTCGCTCTCTCTTGCTCTCTTTTTCTTATCTCACTTCCTCATACAGGATATCATCAACGACGCTAAACGACCGCGACAGGAAACATTCATACGGTAAATCGTAAATACTGATCGTTCGAGAGAGAAAAAAAATATGAGATTGGAAACAATGTTGGAAGATATATTGGTAACTAATAATTTCGTTTTTATTGTTTTACAGTATTACAATATTACAATATGTATGTTTTACAATATTACAAATGTATCTTGCAGCTTCTTCTACCGTCAGGTGCTGCTCGGTCTGGCATATCTGCACGGAATAGGCATCATGCATAGGGTACGATTATTTCTGATCTCTATCGCAATGTCGTTACAAAAATACAACATGAGTTGAAAAGAATACTGTCCCAGTACGGTTTTTAACATTCTGGTATTGTTTTTAGTAGTCTCTTGTTTTTTCTCAAGTTCAAGCTTAGTAACGTTTGTTGGAAGAGATTTCTTTTTTTTTTAAATTTCTATTGTAGGATATCAAACCGGAGAACCTGCTAGTGACGACGAAAAATCAGGTATTTTGCTCAAATAGTTTTTAGCAGTTTGAAAATTGAGTTTAGGTGAAAATCGCTGACTTTGGCCAGGCTACCCTGTACTATCCCGACGAACCGGATAGGTCCTATTGTGAACAGGTAAATCTTTATTTCATTATAAACATTCAAAAATCGTCTTTTGCTTACTCAAGCTGACTAAACGAGAGTCCCTCTCCGTTTTTTGTTCTCATTTCTCGTCTCGTTGCGCATATCTGAGATCCACGCACGGCTCGGGCTGACAAATCGGTTGTAATCCTTGCGGGTTGGATAAATGAACAAGCACTACATGGGCTAGACAGCGACGAGAGAGTGTGAGAGGTGGAGAGGCGCAGAGAGGGAGAGGGATGAGAGAGTGTGGAATAGAAGGAGGAGGAGGGTGATTAATGGGCGGAAGGTGGCTGGAGGGCGAGACAGGTGCCGGGGAGATGGAGGGGCAGAGAGGACATGACAAGAGATATGTTGCGGCTAAACACGCATCTAACAGAGAGAAGTGATTGATCTACTATCAACAACTCACGCATCATTTCTTCGTGGTACTTCCCAGATCTGATGAATATGACCATGATGAACGCTGGTATAGCATTCTAATTTTTAATTATGTAGTTTGATGGTAAACTATACTGATACAGTATACTGGTTGTATCTAGTCTGGTTACGAAATACTGGTCCATAAACTGGTTCCTGGTCACCATACTGGTGCAGGTGGCGACTCGGTGGTACCGTTCTCCGGAGCTGCTCTTCTCCTCCCCCTTCCACTCCCCTGCCGTCGATGTGTGGGCTGCGGGCTGTGTACTCGCAGAACTCGCCAACTCTGCGCCACTCTTCCCCGTGGGTTGACTTGGTAACATAAAATGTATTTTTACTTGTTTTTTTATAAGTGACAAGCTACAAAGACACCTTCTCCGGTTTCTTTTTACTTGTTTACATGAGTGGTACGTTACAGAGACATCTCATTCCGGTACATATACTTTGCAAAAGTGGTAAATAACAAAGACACCTTTCTCCGGTTCCTTTGCATCACTGGTACTAGGTTTTGCCGGTTTTGCGCGGCATGAAAAGCGAAATCTTTGGCGTCATGGCTTATTTGATTTCTTACGCCACTTCCCTATAGCTTGGTTTCTCCCCTCTTTCTCTCTCTGTCCCCCCCCTCTCTCTCCCGCTCTCCCTCTCTTTCTCCCCTCTTTCTCTCTCTGTCCTCCCCCCTCTCTCTCTCTCTCTCTCCCGCTCTCCCTCTCTTTCTCCCCCCTCCTCTCTCTCCATCTATACTCTCATGACTTCATCACGCCTCCTTTCATTCATTCGCAATGGCATGCGATAAATCGCCCTCTTTGCCCAGAATTCGAACGGCCGCATATGCATAGATAGGAAAGAGAGAGGGAGAGGGAGTAGAGAGAGAGAGAGAGAGGGAAAGTGAGAGAGGTGGGGGGAGAGAGAGAGAGCACGAGGTGGAGGGAGGGAGAGAGGAAGGGAGAGAGGGAGGGAGAGAGAGATAGAGAGAGAGAGAGAAAGTGCGAGAGGAAGCGACGGAAGGACGGGACTCGTGCCCTTGTCACAGCTATCCCTTTGAACCACATGCAGGAAAAAAGCGGAACTCTCAGAAAAAGCGAGGCGCTAGGATGAGTGACAAGAAGAGATCATTCACTGGCAGTGCGGACGAGTTGCCAACCAGTCGAGTAATTGACTCCCCCCCTCTCTCTCCCTCCCTCCCCCTCCCTCTCTCTCTCTCTCTCTCTCTCTCTCTCTCTCTCTCTCTCCTTCTCTCTCCTTCTCTCTGCTAACTTTTTTGAGCGGTCGTGTCCCTGCCGAAGCCCTAGAAAATACAAATATACGACAACTCTACTAGGTCTGAAGCATAGTAACATCTAAGAGTCGTGTGCAGTCATCTGAAGAATCCGCGAACGCTAGAACAACTGGCGTACTCCCTTTCGAGAGAATGTGAGGAAAGCGTGTTATGCCACCTGGTTGCGTCTTTCTCTCTCTCTCTCCCTCTCTCTCTCTCCCTCCCTCCCTCTCCCTCCCTCCCTCCCTCCGTTCGCAGTCTTTGATTCCTCTTTTCCCTTTTGGTCCGGATAAATTCCCCCGATAACCGCGTTATGTGCATGTGTGCGCAGTGAGAAGAATCGGAGGACAAAGTCGCGCCGGCGAAAAAAACGTTTTAGAACGTTCCGTTCTATAGTAAGGTGTGATAAACGCAAAAGAAACATTATTCGCGCGGTTTTCGGTGTCTTGTTGCTGGGAGCGGGGGACAATGTATGCACGGTTGCGAGAATGGACAAGGACAAGGCTGCGATGTGGAATATCGTACAAACGACACATACATAAAAACAAACAAATACCCACACTGTTTTCATATTCCATTTTTCTCTTTCCACCACAGGGTCGGAACGACTTCGAACAGATTTCGCGCGTCTTTTCCATAATGGGAACACCTACAGAGGAGAGCTGGACAGGCTGGAAACAGCTGCCGGACAGCCAGAAGGTTGTGCACTTGTGCATTTGTTTATTTCTCTATTTGTTTACCTGTTGCTTCAGGTAGTGTTCGAGGACTGCGCAGAAAGAACGGACTGGCAGAATATCGGTGAGTGAGAGAGAGAGAGAGAGAGATTCGTTATTTGGATGCAGGAAACTGCAAGTGACATCCACAGAGCTGTCATACACCTACACTCTTCTGCTGGTTTCTAGTGTCAAACTATGAGCGATATATATTTTGCAAGTATCTTGCAATCTTGCTCACTCTATAATCTATAATGGTGTGAGTAGTAAACAGGAAACTATGAGGGAAATAGCTATGAACAATTCACAAGCGATTAGATGCGCTTGCATTTATAAACACAAAGTGTTCTACCATAAAAAGAGAAGTCCCGATAAAATGCGACATCTGCGTGCCCCTTCTCGCTCCCAAAAAGTTGAAACAGAGTTCTATCAGGTCGCAGCTGCGCCGTTCGTCTCTCTCTCTCTCTCTCTCTCTCTCTCTCTCTCTCTCTCTCTTCCTCTCTCTCATTCTCTCTCTCATTCTCTCTCTCGTTCCATTACCGTTCATCATCCGAGAGTGGATTCGCCCTCATCATTCAGACGCTCATGAGAACGCCCCAAGAAACACCTGTGTCCACAAAACACCACACAAAACATGCATGCAAAAAGTCGGTGGAACACGGGTGGTGTGCACTCGACTGGAAAGAAGTCCCCGGATATCCCTTCATTCCTATATCCACACATCCAAACCACACAAGATTACAGACAGCCAGTGAGAAACGGACCCCAAAAATAGCGCATTGTTGTGATGTAGTGTTTAGTGGTGTGCGTGTGGTGTATGTTCGGTAGTGCAGGGCGAGTGTCAATGCATAGACGACTCATGTGCACTTTAACGCACGTTGTTTTCATGTCACAGCCTCTCTGGCCCAGAGGGTTGTTATTGTTGATTACGGGGAGTACAGTCCGGCTCTCAATATATGCTGCAAGTTTTTAAAGACGCAGGTGGTTTATGGAACGTGCAAAAATAAAGAAAGACAGTCTGCGTCGCTCGAAAGAAGGCCACGATACCAGAACTCTTTTTTTTTGCGAAATAGAGGAAAGAAGATGGTGTGATATTTCAGTGCCGTCCGCATCGCCGCGACTTCTGCGATTCCTTCGACTGCATCTCCAACTCGATCCGGCAAAGAGATCGTCCACAGCCGCCCTCCTTCAACATCCCTTCGCTGTTTCCGCGCCCCCGCCAGAGTACAGACCTCCTCCCACTGCCAGTCTACCTGTGTCCGTACCTCAAGCTGCTCTGCCACTGTTTCGAGTAGATCAGTAGGTAGTAGGTACAACCTCTCCCACATTGCCCCCTATGCGCGCACTCTTTCATTATGTGTCTTTTCATTCGGGTCTCTCTCTCTCTCTCTCTCTCTCTCTCTCTCTCTCTCTCTCTCTCCCTCTCCCTCTCTCTCTCTCTCATTTCCCCTCTCGCCTCGTCATTCCACGCTTTTCGCAATAAACGAGTCGCCGTAGTTGTGCAATTAGTTGGTTGCCGGAGCCTGGGGGGCGGGGCCTAGCCATCCCCCAAGCCCCGCCTCCCGGGATCGATGTGAGTGGAAGGAGAGAGAGAGTGAGAGAGGAGAAGGGGAAGAGTCCTCTCTTCTAGCTCTCAGGGATCAGCATGCGCTTACTCCTACTCACCTGTCTGCTACCTGTCGCCCTTTCCCTCAAATGCTACTGCACCGACGACCACTGTGTCCCGTACGGGGCGTGCGACGGCCCGGTGTGTTTGGTGGGCATTCTGCGAGACTCGAACCAGGTGATCCGCACCTGTGGAACGCGGTCGGTCGGATGCCATAGAAGGTGGGCTTTTCACTTCCACCATTATTCCATCTTTGGTGATCGCGTGTAACCCGAGATGGTCTAGAAGGGCGGCGGCGGGCGGCCGAGAGTTGCTAATCCACATCATTCCCCTCAGGGTCTTTAATAGCCGCGTCCCGCCTAACAACGCTATTCATAGTGTTTCTATAGAAAAGCAAAAAAGCGCTGCAATTTACTATTTGCCTGCTGCTCTCTCTTTCTCGGTCGGCACTGCGAGTTTATTCAATTGCCTTCCCGCGCACTGGCTAGAGAGTCGAAAGGGGAAAAGTTAATACGCCCAGCTCTCTCTCTCTCTCTCTCTCTCTCTCTCTCTCTCTCTCTCTCTCTCTCTCTCTCTCTCCTGAGATTATAGGGTTACGAGCGGACTACTAGATAACTCTTGACTTATCCCTCCACTAATTACGGTAGTGACTACAATAGGCGTGTACTAATAACATGGACGTATCCTCCTCGGAATGAGTAGCGTTTGCTTTCCTCTATCCCTTATTTGGGTGACGGGGGGACGGGGAAGGAAAGAGATTTGTTTATCCATCCCATGGCTTTCTCTTCTCTTTCCCCGCGGTGGACTAAAGTCAACGGCGGCTTTCCGCTTTCTCCTATTCGATACCATGACTCGATGAGTATTGTGTGTCTGTGTGCGGTTATTGTGTTGCACGAAACCGCACAACAAGAAAAATCTCACACGCGTTGACATGAAAACAATGCCATTCATCATTGCGCGCATTTTGATATTTGGGGTGCGTCTGGGGTTGCGATGCAATCCTTTCTTGCCGTCGGGGGCGGGCGTTGATAGATAGCCCGCCAGCTATAGCCGCCGCATCAATCCCACGTATACCCCCACTACTAGTGCACTATATTTGCATAATGTTTTCGTTGGAAGGCGAGACGCGGTGAGAGAGAATCAATGTGTGAAGTTGGTCGCCGTTTGCACTATGCGCATAGAAAGAAGGCGAGAGGAATCGGTAACGAGGGTTCAATAGGGAGACCTAGACTGCTAACGAGAGACAAGTGAGTACATATGAAACGGAATGCTCTTTTTGCGCGGACAGGAATGATGGCAATGAGAGAGAGGAGGCTAATTGGCATGCAGTCCTGCTCCTGCTCCCTTTTCCTCCCTGCTCTCTGCTCCCCTCTGCTCCATCCACCCAATTCCTATCCCGCTTCACTCATCAGCACTGCGTGGGCCTTAATTGCTTCCAGCGCCGCCGCATCGCGCATCTAGATTAAGCCCATACACCCTCGTGCTTTGATGCTTTGATCCAACACATATAGTCTAAGCAGCGCTTTTTCGAGTCTCTCTCACAGAGTCACACACAGAGTAGCAAATTGCGTGCATTCACTCATTCCAGTGAAAGACGAGGGAGTGAGAGAGAGAGAGAGAGAGAGAGAGAGAGAGAGAGAGAGAGAGAGCGGGAGCAACACTATGAGACTTTCAACATGTCAACACTCACCATTCACTTGGCTCACAACAGCGTGAGAGGAGAGGGAGAGAGAGGGAGAGGGAGAGGGAGAGGCATAGGTTGCATGTCTATCATTGTGTATACGAAACGTTGACGTATCGGCTCTACGAGAAATGATAATTGGTGGCGTGCCTCGCCACAGGAATCTATTGGATGGCTATGAGTGACGAAGCGGGAGAGAGAGAGAGAGAGAGAGAGAGAGAGAGAAAGAAAGAAAGAAAGAGAAAGAAGTCGGTGTGTATGTCACAATAGCCCGGGTGTATATCCAGTATCACTGATATCCGCGGATTCGGTTTCCACGTAGGTGTGTAAGGGAGAGAGAGAGGGAGGGGAGGTAGGAGCAGGAGCAGAGTGGAGCAGGAGCAGGAACAGGAGCAGGAGAGAGAGGAATGAAGGGGGTAATCCGACACCGTGACCCAAACGCATTCTCACGATACGTCAGAAGAGAGAGAGAGAAAGAGAGACAGAAAACGGGGATCGTCCCCTCAAATGCAGACAAGGGATTAGAGATTCACAGACCGAGTGATTCGAGATACGCCAAGCACCACCAAAACACAAATCCTCGGACGTTGAGAAATATTTATTTAGAAACCAGCGGAAACACCTGAAAACCTGAAAACACCCAATTTCTTGACAAAGACAAAAACGTTCAGTGAGTAAAACGTATGGTGTTGCAGTGCAAAAGTCGACGATGCCAAGCGCTGGTACATACAGGCAGACGACAACTGGTGAGGGGACTAGGGTGGCCTCTGTTGTCGAAAGAGTGATCGCTTCAGTGACTGTCGACTGGCTGTGATATGTGATCCCTCCGCCACCAACCCCTGCTAGAGTGTGTGTCCTTGCTGTTCCTTCCCCCGTGGCTAGCTTCGTGGCTTTGCAGCTTCGCATTTTTGAGCGCACTTGGCATCGCAATAGTTGTGGCGAGCTCTTGCCATAGTCTGATTCCGAGTTCCGCGTATCGTGGCTGTGTCGCTGCTTCGCTCTTCCGCCGCTGTCGCCGCGCGGAGGAAATCTCAATCTCCTCCCGCTCCTCCTCCTCCTCCTCCTTCTCCTCCTTCTCCTTCACGTCATGTCTCTCAATGTCACATGCATTGCTGAACGCACTCAGCCGCTCAATCACTGTGAGGGAGGGATAGTGAGAGAGAAAGAGAGGGAGAGGGAGAGGGAGAGAGAGAGAGAGGGGGGGGAGAGAGAGAGAGCCGCGCGAGTGGGCTTACGTGGAGGGTGGTATTAGTAGGAACCTTCGATGCCGGCGGCAAAAACAAAGCCCCTTTTTCGCAGCGCGCACACACCGCTGCAATTCGGCTACATATGGATATGCCGCTTCCGGGCCTCTCTCTCCCTCTCTCTCCCTCTCTCTCTCTCTCTCTCTCTCTCTCTCGCTCTCTTTCTCTCTCTCCCTCTCTTTCTCCCTCTCTCGGACGGGGAGGCCGCTCTCGATTATTCCGAGCGAATGAGTAGGAGCTGTTTTCAATGGAGGGGTGGTGGGCGAATGCATGTGTGTGACTCTCGCCTTTCTACGGAATACGAAATCATGCGCGCGGAGCTCTCCCCCCCTTTCATAAGAGAGAGGTGCGCCTGCCGATGACAGTGAATTATATGGGGGCGTTTTGCCCTCCGGGCATCGATCCCTCTTTTGTGTTCTGTGGAGTGAGAGGAAGGGCTTCTCTCTCTTGCTCGGTTGATTCGATAGGAGTGTGGATGTGAAGTGCGCTCGAGGGGGCGAAAGAGAGGGGAAGGAAAGGCAGAAAGGCAGGAAGCGAACATACGAACAGGAAAAAAAGCCAAGAAAACCCCGATCTGCAAACAGCTTGCTTGCGTAGTGTAGTGAAGTTGTTGTGTACAAACTGAAAGTCTCGAAAACTGTCGTATGAGTGTTGTGTTGCAGGGACGACGACGAGAAGTGGACGGATCTGTGCGCCTGCGATGAGCCCTTCTGCAACACGTTCAGCTATCTCCGAGCCCACACCAGGAGGTTCGTTGTCACATCAATTATACCGTTTGTTACTTTTTATGGTATGGCTTTTAGTAAGTATGTTTTAGTAAGTTCTAGTAAGTATCAAACAATCTTGTCTCTCTCACGCTGACATTAGATCCCCTCCGAGGCTCTCTTTTTGTTTATGCATGCATTGTTCATCCTTCTCTCTCTTTTCTGTCTGCAGATTATGCTTGAATCAATCTCGAGAATGCGTGATGTCTTATAGAGAGAGAGAGAGAGAGAGAGAGATGCGGAATGTTTATTAGCAGTGTCTCTCCGGTGTATATTCGAATATATATCGAATTCTCGCGCTTCATGCTTTCTTTCATGCGTGAAAAGGAAATGAAAGACAAAAAGAATGTGTGAAAGAAAAACAACAAAAACAGCTCGCTCGAAAACTTACTTCGATCTTCGCTTGCAGCTCGAAATTCGAAATACTGCTCTAACCGTCTTTTGTTTATTTTTTCGCGCAATGCCAAAAGAACTCTCCTTCTTCCTCTGATAACTTATTGTTAGAATAGAACTATGTGTTATGTGTATTTGTTTCAGAGAACCCACCGGTCCACCGGAAGACGCGCCCCTCGTCTTCCATCGAGTCAGTCCACTTTCATATACGTTTCAAACGAAATGATGAGCCAGAATCAGTGCTCAGAGCTCAGAGAATCCGCAATCGTCATAGCTCACCATCACCATCACACTTATGAAAGGAATCATACAGTGTCCAATATGATAATAACTCACTATTACCTTCAATAGTTTTCGCGCTACAAAATACAAAACATCGACAACTCACTGAGTGTTCATGTGTGTTCTCATAACCCGATGCCTCGGTGTGGCACATGTGGCAAGGCTTCTCTTCCCAGGTGGATCGTCCGGACGACTCTCCGATGCCTCCGATGGACGCCCCTCTGTCCACCAACTCCTCCCTCCTCACACTTCTCCTCGTCGTCGTCCCTCTCACTGTAGGAGCAGCTACTGTCATGGTGGGTGGCTTCCCTATCTGCTTATCACTACCGAAATCGACACATTGTTTATGCCCATGATTTTCTGGTTTTGTCATGTTTTACTTCATTGTTGCACTCTCAATATTGTATTAGGAATGCGATTATGAGTAACTTGACTACTTGACAACAATGTGAGCGTCAATAGTTTAATACAAATTGTCACTACATTGTTATGTGGGACAGTAGTATCGTACACAGATATACATATTATAGCATAATAACATATTTTTCCTGTTGTTCACCGCCTAATTGCTATGCGCATCGAATTACGCTAACAATCAGAATTTTGAGTGGACGCACAAAAATTTCGATATAGTATCGCGTTGTTTTGCCTCAAGTCATACATGAGAGAAATAACGAGAGCAAGAAAGAGAGAAGGAGGAAGAGAGATGGCTATATATACGCTGGTATCAAACCCTAGCGCAGAACAAAAAACCCTTGGCACAACAATGGAGGCCGCGAATAAAGGCAAGAAGACGCTAAAATGGAAGGCTCATAGACTTCTTTCCGCCACAATTCATTGCGATCCATCGAAATTCGCATTTTTCAGGTCGTTGCGTTCAACTACTACTGCCACCTATGCTAGGGAGCAGGAGAAGGAGCAGGAGGAGGAGAAGGAGCAGAAGCAGTGATACGGGTCCGCATCTCGGGTAGACGACAGCTAGTCAAACGTACGTTCCATCATCTTTATATATGCAAAAATGTTCTTTTTTAATCAATACGACGTCAAGTTGCACTTTCAATGCCATTTACAGATCCATCCCCAAGCCGACAGAATCTCCAAGGAGAAGTCCGGTGAGTGGTTATATTTGTGTATATAGTTTTGTATTGTATGGTTGAGTGAAGGAACGCGCGGAGTGTGGGTGTGCCTAATAATCCAATCAAGCTGAGGGGCCGACGAGTCGAGGACGCTTGACGTGATTCCGCTAATTTAGGAGGAGGAGGGGATATGATTAGAGAGAGAGAGAGAGAGAGAGAGAGAGAGAGAGAGAGGGGGGGAGGGAGAGGGAGGATGCGGTTGCTGCGCTTGTTATCCCTAGCGCGACTGGTCAAAACAGAAGAGGACCCGGCGATATATGAGTGACATGTGTAACCACCGAGGGAGCATTTGATCCGCCTCTCTCTCTCTCTTCCAAAGAGAGAGAGAGAGAGAGAGAGAGAGAGAGAGAGAGAGAGAGAGAGAGAGAGAGAGAGAGAGAGAGAGAGGGAGAGAGAGAGAGAGAGAGAGAGAGAGAGAGAGAGAGAGAGAGAGAAAAGAGGGAGAAAATAACCACAGCGACAGTGGGCGACAAAGATATGTGAGTGGAAATATGCTAATCCTGATGAAAAGGCATCCGACATTTCGAAATCTCCAAAATGATTGACGTTTTCATAACGAAGCTCCGTTGCAGATTCCTCCAGACGTCTTCATATGTGCCTTCCAATCGTGATCTCTCGAAACACTCCCTCGCGTAGTTATTATAATCTAAATGTTTCCACATCCAACATTTATCACGTATCTTCACATCCACTTTGGTGCCTTCTGTCTTCTATGGACCGAGAGAGAGAGATATGATTTCTATGAGAAATGTGTGTCGGTGTCTTTCTATCGAATAGCAACGAATCACATACATTCGTCCGTAAATATAATTTGTTCTCGATGGCGAGAGCATGTGATATCATAGAGACCATTGTAACAAGTGATAATGTGTGTGTATAAATTCTACTTTTGAACTCGTTTGCGTTCGACATACTTTCTCGCCCTATTAGGCATTTTCAGCCCGTTCCGACTGCGCTCAATGATCCCTTTATTGTCTTCTTTCATCTCTCTCTCTCTCTCTCTCTCTCTCTCTCTCCCTCCTTCTCTCCATCTTTTTATTATGTGAGTGCCACTTTCAGTCTGAAGGGTGATATGGGGTAGAACGATCGTTATATCGAAAATAGACACGATACAACTCCGATATTGGTTTGTGGTTTTGCGTGAAACCTTGAGTTTTACAAATGGAAATAACTAAACTAACATTGTACATTGGTAAGAAGGAAAATCAAGAGAGCTGTAACAAGTTTCGTATGTTATTCAACAATTAGAGACACTCCACATCCACGTATCTCGTTGTTCTGAAAGAGTACCATAATTTTTGGATTGATATCGATCGATATATATACTTTATTCATAAACAATTAAATTACATGAACAATGGATTGACAATGAAAAAGTGCACAGTTAGACTAGACGACGTTTCAACTTCTTTACGATGACGTCCCGTCCGTTTGTACGCTCTGAACGCAGTCGAACCGAAGGAATAGTCCCTCATCAGACCGATAGCTGCGTTATCAAATTCATATCGTCCGAGTTAGTCTCTCCGAATCGAAAGACCTCTATTTTTGGTGATTCGCTCGACTCGCCTGTTAAAAATGGGGAATTTATTATTTATATATGCAAATTTATCTACTCTGCATAACTCATTACGAATACTGTGATTAGTCAATCCTGTAGATAATTTGCTATTCTAATCGCAACTTGCTGATTTGCATGTCTGGAGGGGCGAATAAAAGGCGGGCGCTGCGGGCTGCCGGCATCCATTCGTCATGGCTCAGTCCGTCGCTCCCGGAGATATCAACACCCAGCCGGGTACCAAGATCGTCTTCAACGCCCCCTACGATGACAAGCACACCTACCACATCAAGGTGCGTGTATATCGATCGGATATCGATCGATCATTGAATGATTGGTCTTTTTCAGATCACTAACACTGGAGGTCGCCGCATCGGATGGGCCATCAAGACCACCAACATGAAGCGCCTCGGCGTCGACCCGCCGTGCGGAGTGCTCGACCCCAAGGAGGCCGTGCTGATGGCCGTCTCTTGTGACGCGTTCAAGTTCGGAGAGGAGGACACCAACAACGACCGCATCACCATCGAGTGGACCAACACCCCCGACGGCGCCGCCAAGACCTTCCGCCGCGAATGGTTCCAGGGCGACGGAATGGTCCGCCGCAAGAACCTCCCCATCGAGTACAACCCTTGAACGCTTTTCACGTGTCAATAAATGGTGTCTCGCATATCTGTTGAAATGTGTTGAATAATTACCTTCAATCCTCGCAAGTTTGGTTTGCTTGGTTTGCCAGCTTTGCCAGCTTGTGAAAGTGGTTTGGTCTTCGTCGATGTTTTCAGTGTAAAGCGATAGCTGTTTCGAAAATAGACACGATACTTACAACTCCGTCAATGATGGTTTATTATTAATATGATTTTTGTGATACATTGTGATTGCAATTTGCAATGATTGAAATTTGGAAGAAGATAGATCAAGTAAGCTGTAACAAATTGTGTCTGTTGCTCAGCAGTTGGCCTCCATGCTCCTTGTGTGTGCCCCTGTTGGATAGACACAGTGGGGTGAGAGGGAGGAGGCGAGGGAAGAAGAGTCCCCGCCCCAGTCACTACGCAGCCACACACTGCAAACAGTTATTACATCTTGGGTCAATTGGTACGTTTCACATGTTTCCTATGCAGGACAATGGGTAAACTCTTGCAATCTAAGTTGCAGTTCATTTTTTCTATTGTTGTTGGAAAGTGGCCCGAAAAACTTGTAAACTCGCACTCAATGTCGAACAGTAGAACCGACCTCCACTTCCCGTCTCCATCGAGTAGGAGTAGTCGTGTGGGAGTGGCCGAGAGCTGACCGGATGGGAACAGCTCCGAGGGAGAGTTCACCCGGGGAGCACTGCGAATGAAGGATGGTTGTTGTCCAAGGAACGGGGATTGCAAAATGAGCTCACAAAAAAAAATAAGCGTAAAACATAGTTTTTTTTCTTAATATGAGATAAAGCCTGCGCCAGAGCGACAATATTCAAACCTTATTGCACCTTAAGTACGGTATCTGTTTCTCCGGACACCCAATCTTTCCACTTTCTACCCCCATAGCGCGCGATGGAACTGTGTAAGTATAGTTACTATTCAATAAGATGTTACTCATATCGAATTCATAAAATACATGTGTGTTCTCACTTGGTGGGGGTGACTGTGAATCCTCCCCACGCGTCGATGGATAGAAGAAGTTTCTCCTCCCGCTCGCACTCGCCCTTCCAGCTGCAAGGGGGGAGAAGAATGTTTACAAATAAAAATAAAATACTGTGATCGTGTAAACATCGTGTGTAAATTGTTTTAAAATAATTTTAATATTTCCATTTCTTATAACTTGATACAAGTTTCTTTCGAAAAACGTTTCGTATCAAGTACATATATATGTATTATGCTTGCTTTGTGAGATAATCGAACAGTAGTAACAGCTGGTGCATCATACATTAAACTAATGTATATGATCTGTTCCCCAATCGGACAGTTTCCGAAGAGGGTTCTCACCTTTCGGTGAGACAGGTGAGCGCGTATCCTGGTTGTCCGTCGTCCCTTTCTTCCACAGTGCATCGCTGGTTGGAGACGATGTAGGGAGAGGAAGAGTGCAGCACCCACTCCCCGAGTAGCTGAATACAACAACCATATAGATGGTATAACGGCTCTTTCAGGCACTATATCACAAATTTAATACTTATGACATTGAACGCTACAAAACAGTACGTGTCGAAGCCGTATTGGAAAAGTGCTTTCAGCCATTCAGCCATTACTAGCGTTCATAACTAGCGCTACGTTTGCACATTACTGAAAACGGGATGGCAAGCAGTAATCTAATACTACTACGATGTGCTGCATAGGTGTGCATACCTGCTCGGCCACTCGTACAGGCTCTCCCCCCTGGCAGATGGGGGCGGCGAGGCGCCCGCACGAAGAGTTCCTGTCCTCGATGGGATGCAGACACGGCAGGTCCGACGACAGCTGCGCAGCCTGCCATTTTGTTGTTGTTGTTGTTGTTGTTGTTGTTGTTGTTGTTGTTGTTGTTGTTGTTGTTGTTGTTGTTGTGGTTGTTGTTGTTGTTGTTTTACCTTGAGCTGTAGCGGACAGCGCGCACCGGTTGTGGAGAGGAGAACGGTGTCGTCACCTACAAGTGGATTAATATGACAAGGTACTAGGTATATCAGACAGACCGATCTTCGCCAGCATAGCTGTGGGATGGAAGCGCGGACGGACGATCGAGTGAGCGCAGCCGGCGACTCTAAACCGAACCGCTTCTTCTCACTCATTCAACGGAGGTGTGACCAATATCCATTTACTACAAATACGTGCAACATTTTTAAGTATGAACCGGCATTGAGAGTGCACCAACCCCTCTGAGTACTTGATCCACTGGGTTCCATTCCAATGCAGGGCGAATGGATTGGCAAAGAGACGACTGCTGGCCACTGCGATCAGAGAAGTGTTCGGGAGACGGTCACTGAAAGAGGGAGGGAAAGTGGACAGAGAGGGAGGGAGACAGGGAGAGGAATACAGAGAAGGAAAGAGGGGAGAGAGGGAAGAAAGAGAAAAAGAGACATAGAGACAGACATAAAAGTCACAGCTATATCAACGATGCAACAATGAATGCAGTAATAGAGACCAGTACTGAAATATTTTTGTAAAATAAAGAGAGTAGAAGCGAAGTGGAACAAAAAAGTAGAAGGAAGAGATAAGAAAGAACTTTCATGAGTTGGCACCTTATCTGTTGTGTGTCGAGCTGTATCCATTGTACCGAGTCGGGAGAGGTGACCGCCGTGCACGGAGTGGGCTTCAGTTTCAGATGGTCGTACACGCACACGTCTACAAGAGACTCTATCTCCCCTCTCTTCCCTTCTCTCTCTCTCCCTCTCTCCCTCCCTCTTTCTTACCATGTGCAGCTGTGTGATATAGCATCTTTGGATCCATGCACACAGACCTAGCCACAGTCTCCAGCACTGTCAACTCGGCATGGTCAATACTGGAAACAAGTTTTGTATTTCGTACGGTTTTTACTCGTGTATTGATTTTAGTAGAAATACCATTTGTACTGTCTACCTTACGTAGGTTGTAGGTTTACGTTTCAAAGAGCCTTACTATCCAACTTCTGAAATTGCGTGAATAATACGCTTTTGCCCTCATACTCAATAGTTACTTGGTCACATTTTGTAATGGAAATACCTCTCATGTCGGCTGAGCACATAGATGGCGTTCTCGTTGCACCTGAAACAGTTGACTCCGCCTCTTTTGACTCAGCCCACCCACCGTCCCTCCTCGTTGTAGGACAGGCAGCCGTAGATGACGCCCACGTGTTTGTTGAAGAAGAGGAAACGAACCAACACTGAAAGGAACCTCTCTTTCCTCTTTCCTCTTTTGCTCCCTCTCTCTCTCTCTCGCTCCCTCTCTCTCTCTCTCTCTCTCTCTCTCTCTCTCTCTCTCTCTCTCTCTCTCTCTCTCTCGCTCTCTCTCTCTCTCTCTCTGCCTTCACTCACTGGCCGTCTCGTTTCCACTGATGGTAGGGAATGCGAGTTGATATGCCACGTCCCCCTCCGTCTCTATTTCTTGTATGGAGACTACTCGAGTGAAGCACTCCTTCGGCTCCCCGGGAATCGCACTGCAAACATGTGATCTGAGCCTTTTTACAACTTGAACAAATTATGTTATATTGTTTTCACCCACTCAGTTTTACTGCGGCTACCGAGAGATAACACAATTACTCATAAACACACGCTCATAAATCATATGGAAATCGTAGTGTTAGACAGAGGAGTAAATATAAGTGCGTTCATTTCAATATACTATACACATAATGATTCCCGTGAATGTGACTCGAGCTCCGGTGGAATATGATCATCTATCGCCGGTGCTGCCTCATGTCTATGTGACTGGTCAGTTCGTACACAAAAATGTATTACGATCCGCTTGTTTTTTAACGTTCATGATCCGTGAAGATAAATAAATATGAGTTGATCAAAACATGTGTTATTTGTTATTGTGGTCTCGTTTACGCACTGATCGCAATTCCGATATGCATTTTATAATAATTGTGATCAAAAGAACGGATATGACATCGGAGTCAGCATTCTACAAACTTTGGATCAACCAGGTGAATGAAATAGTACAACAAATACAAAATTTCAACATTTGTCTTTAGGCAATCGTCGATATTCTTTTCCTCTTGACCTCTTGTTTTACATCACAAACCACTTTCCAAAAGGAGTTCTTTTCCTCTTGTTTTACATCACAAACCACTTTCCAAAAGGATATACAAGGAAATGGTTTGAGGTGAATACTTGATACTTCTTTTAGTGATTTTCTTGTTGTGTGTTTTGGTGCAACACCACACGTCCAGAGTCTCAGTGCGCATGTGGTTGTGCTTCTCACAGGAATTCAACTCGCAACTGTACTGAGTCAGTTCATTGGAATTTCGCTGATCGCAGTTCAGCGATATATGCACATCGTGCACAGCACGAAGAGATCGACCGAGGCGGGTTACTTACATGACTGTTGTTGTTTTCAGTTCATATCATACACTCACTTTTAGGTTTTTAACGACTTGCCTCAATCCGCACTTTTCGCGCTGCAAAACATTCCCGCTATCATACTTGCAGCGATGATCATACCCAAAACTATCACATATGTGCACCTCGGAACTACACGCTTGACTCAGTCGGTGCGTTTTTTGTGTTCTAGAGTTCTAGAGGAAACATAGACGGACATTAAGACAAAATGCAAACCATTCATGAACGATGGAGGATAGTACTATTTTGGTTTGACGCGTGGGAACATAGGCGTATGAAAACAAAGCGTATATGCGTATATGGGAACAATGTATTATTTATAATTTCAGATTACACACTATGAACAGCTCTAAGAAAAAATGCGAAACAAATTATGTTGCTCGAAATATATAGAAAACACACAATCGTCAGAAAACTGTCAAACATCGAGAAACGAGTTTAGTTTTGTCTGTTTCAGTGGGACACTATGCAGATCAGAGTGTTGACAATGGTGCAGACACTGGTATGCCTCGCATCCACTCTCACATCACTTTCTGCTACGGGGGAGTGCTCTGGAGGGCGAGACAGAGGTGGGTGGCATGCTGCTACCAATCAGATCATGCTAGGCTGCTATCACTGACGCTAGTTTGCTGCTACCAATGAGACTGGCACACTCGCTGCTACCAATCCCTTCTTCCAGCGCGCTGTCCTCTCCCGTCGAGCTTCATCTCACACTCATCGGTGGTTACTTTTTTCTCTCTCTCTCTCAGCGTGGTGTGCGTCTACAGCACTGTCGTCATGGTGTGTGATGTCGCCAGCATCACGGTTTGCGTTCATCTCTCATCATTTGTAAGAAAAGTGCGATTCAGTACCCTTTCTACTACACGCTTCGCTCGTTCTTCTGGGCGCAGTCGTTTGTGCTTTGGAAATCCGGTGATTCCATTAATAAAGTGTGTACTTATTTTAGTTTTTTTTTTCGTTTATCAGCCTGATTCCGACATACAATGTTATAGCATGATGGGTTATCTGGTAGCACACACAATTCTACAGTGGGGAATTGGGGCTCCTTGGCTGGAACAGTGCGGCACGAGTCCTGGCTGTTCATGGTAGATGGGCGTGAACATCGCGAAGTGACCAGTTCCGGATGCGAGGGCCAGTTCCGGATGCGAGGGCGTGGTAGGTAGAAGATCTTGAAAGACTGCCGCCGCCGATGGTAGGGCTCTCAGAGAGTGAGAGTGGGTTCACGCACCCCACCGGATGGTAGTGGAGTTCGGCAGAACAATTGGTGGTTCGATTCCCCCGCGAGGGGAATCGAACCACCGACTGTGCGCTTAGCAAGTTGCGACGCTATCCACTTGGCCAACCCGGCCCGCCTTATTTTAGTGTATTATAAATATAATATACTTCCAGCGCGCAAGTCCGCTCAGCGCTTCGGGGCGACAATCGGACGACGAGTACTGTGGTGATTCCTCTATCGCAAATTGCAAGGAACGAATCGACCATTTTTTTCGACCGCAAAACAACACAACATGTAGTTGTAGTGCTGGTGAACACAACAGCATATAATTCCGTGACAAACCGAAAAAGAAACTCACGCGCTCTGGAATATCCTCGCGACGGCAGTTCCGTTGCCCACAGCACTCACTCGCACAACCTGAACATGTGAAAAGAGCGCTTGCAGAAAAAAACAAAAACCAAATCCAGACTTCTCACCATAGCATACGTGTCCATAGCCATCTCGTCGAATAGTGATGACACGAAGAACGTGCCGCCGAGGGAGATCTAGCAAACACTGCTCAGTGCCTTCTTGCCTTCTTGCATAATTATTCATTTTTGTTATTTGGTTATACGCATTATATGCAACGTAAAAAAATTGAATATCTCAACTTTCAAAAAAAACTTGAGAACAATCCGTTCGGTATTCTTGTAACGTAATTTATCCATTAATTTTGCATCAATTCATGGTAATGAAATTGACATCAATGCTTATAGAGTCATAGAAATGTGCGGAGTCAATGATCACGTGCTGTGACTATTGAAATACCGGACAAATGATTGGTTTCCTTTGATTTGACGGTCCTATGCATTGCACCTACCGCGTGTAGGTCTGCCTTCACTCCTCGCACGTCGCTCACATTGCACTTGGGCTCCTGCACGTTCGTCAAGATGTCCAACACCTCAAGTACCGAGTAATTTATGAGTGTACTAGTAACTAGTAGCTATGTCTGTACTTTCCACTGCGTCTTCCCAAAAGTACATAATCGTTATGTGACAATCTAGCGCGCAGCGCGCGAACGGGGGATCAATACAAACGAGGCGGTGCTAGCGCACCCACTCGAATCACCACGCACCTCCTTGTGCGACAGGGTGACCATGTCTCTGCGTAACTTCGTCGACGCGCTCATCTCGTAGCCACACAGAGCTGCAATCGATATGATTGACTTTCAGTCGAAGGATCTTCCCCAAATGCATTGGCATTCGCATTTTTAGCTTCTAGACAAGAAGACAAGGGCGAAGTTTATGGTAACAAAATCCTTGCGAGATTGATTGCCTTCCTCAGACCGACTCACAGTGCAGGTCGAACCATCGCAGGTTCTCTTCCTCCACGCATGCCTGCTTGAGATAGGGCTGGATGAGGGAGAGATCGTTGTACGAGAAGTGGCGAGATCTAGATAATGAATGATATGTGAACGTGGCATAATTAGAACTTTCATAACGTCTTTATTATATGTTTCCTGTTGTTTTCGTTTTTTTTTTGTTTAGCCGGTTGAATCCGGGGTCCTCCTAGTCGAGAACAAGATGGGGTTCTTGGATTACGACAACGTCAGCAGAGGGAGTTGGGTTGGGTGACGTCGGACGTCATGAATTCCGTTCTTGAGTCCGTAGATGGTGCTGTGACGCCTTCTGGCTACTATGAGAGTGGATTGCCACACCACAGGGGCTGGTTGAATTTAACAAGAATAGTTGACTCCGAGGGGGATCGAACCAGCGACCGTAAGATTGAGAGACGAACGCTCTATCCACTGAGCCGCGCCCCCGGCAATTTCTCCTTCGAATGTTTAACGTTACAACTTTAACTTTTGTTTTTAATAATGGCGTAGGCGTAGAAGAGACATCCAATACATACACTCAATGTTCGAGCATTTAATTCCTTATAAACGTATATGATTAACTTATGTGCAATATGTTTCAATGAATTCAATGCTCGAGAAACATATGAACTTGTCAATTTACAGCATCCATTTATTGCAAAGTACATTTATCGAAACTATAAAGGTCGTACCTGACAAGGACGTCGAGATCCCTCTGTTGACAGCCACCCGCGCCGTCCGGGAAACATCTGAAGTACAGTTTACTGTAAAAGCAATTGTTTGATCCACCGCTCCTTCTCTGCGGCTGCGTACAAAATTTCTGATAACCATTTTTGCTTCAAATACCAAACCCTACCTGAACAGCACCGCTCTCTGATTGTCCAGGTAAAGCACCTGAGTGCGCCCTGAAAAAATGAGACAAATCAATCAATGACGACTTGTCTTACATGTCATGGTGCTCCTGTAGCCAGGCACGAGAGTGTACTCATAGCCGACTGTCACCTGCAATGAACACACTCCATTCAAATCCAAGGTGAAAGCTGCAATGCGCTGAATTTTTTTTGTATAGTTGCAGTGCGAATTTAGCCTCCTATCGACGGCTATTGAATTCCAGCGCGAAAAACTTGGCTCTTTCTTTTCTCTTCTCACAAATCGAACAACAAAACAGTCTGCTCGGCTCCTGTACCTCCAGTGTGGCGTTGTCGAGAATGCGCACAGTGCCCTCGCCCGGACCCACGCACGCCTTGTCCTGCTCCTGCAATCGATGAATCGATAAATCTATAAACCAATATGTATTTGATCACTAACGTTAGTACTACTAATATTGATTACCTTCTGCGCGTAAAACTTGAGCGACATCTCGTTGGTACTGCAAAATTCGGTACATGTTACTCGCTGCTACCAGTGAGAGTGGAGAATATCGATTGATGTAACCCACTCGTTGCCGTTTCTGGCCAGCTCGAATACGGCTGACTGAAGGAAGATCTTGGGGTCGGCGTTGAGATCCGCGGCAATGTACCACACACCCTGAACACTGCCATGGAACGAGAAACTGGTACTGGTACTACAGGTGCTGATGTACATTGTGCCTATATGAATGAGGATGGAGAAGGGGTCACCTCCAGTATTCCGCTGGTGACGGGCGTCCATCCCGGCTGTTCCCCGCACTCCACCGTCGACTGAGAGGGCTGCAGCGAATCCGGCACGCACTCGTCTAAAAAAGCAAAACTTTCCAAATTCGGTGAGTGTTAGTATCTTCTAACTAGTTTCTTCTTAGTACAGCAAACTGGTAAAATCAATTCAATCCACTCGCGTTTTGAAAACAACCCATTTTGTTCATGATCAAATTTGTTCGGAGAGTTGGTCCACCATATTCAACTAGTCATTTCTCTGAATTGGCGTGCTAGATTCGCTCACGGAATGTGTTGAGGAAGATGAGATCCGTTGGGTCGACGCAGGCGGCCTGCAGTCTGTCGTAGATCTCGCGGATCGTCGGCTGGTCCATGTGGTCCTCGTCAGACCACACGTACACTCTCAAATGAGAACAGATTCAATCAGTGATGCTTTTCTGGAAGAGTATTTGTGTCTCTCATTTTTCCACAACCTCACAGAATTCACTACTTACAGTGATCAGTGAAAGCGTGTCTCTGCTACAATCTAACTCAAGTTTCGCCCCCGCTCGTTTAGGGAAAATACGAGGAAATGTAAAAAATAAGTCATTTACAAGATCTACCTGTACTGTTCGCAGCTGCCGTCGTCGTCGACGCGCAGGCATCTGAAAGATATCGATTTATTGATTTATCGATCGAACCCACTTCATGCTGATATACTCGTCGCCGTTCTCCCAAATCGACATTCCCGACCCTGAAACAGATACATTATTGTCAGGAAATTGTTTACTATAATATACTAATATTGTCGATTCAAATAGAGACCCATTTACCCATTATCGCATGTTCGCACGTATCCGTCTCAAGGGTGTGAACGTAGGCGAAAGACAATCAGTGGTCATGCTATTCAAAGTGAGTGACTGAGTATGTTTGGATTTTGGAATGAGATTGATTCGACTCACAGTCGATGGGCAGCTGGCTTCCGTTGGTAGCTGGGATGGTGGTGGCGATTGTGAGATCGGAGGTGCCCGAGATGGACTGCGACAGCTCCGTCTTGAAACACGTCTTCTCACTGAACAACAAGTTATTCTTCTAGTGCAACTTTACGTCCCTACGGGTGGCGAAGGAGCATTATTCCCATCACTGTATTCATCCTAAAGAGAAGGGGAATAAACTCCTAACAAAATATGCGTTACTAAAACAGTTGGTCCAATTTACCGTATCCACTCGCAGGTGGCCTGCTGGCTGTTGCGGTAGACACAGGAGACGTGGGCGATTCGCTCATCGGCCAGAGAGGGGTCGATGTATGCCACAACTGTCAGCACACGGGGGTCGTCCTGGGAGGGAGAGAGGAGAGGGTGTGGGGTGGACTCGATCGGCACGACCTTCCGGGGAGAGAGAGAGAGAGAGAGAGAGAGAGAGAGAGAGAGAGAGAGAGACTCACGAAGAACCGTGTGATGTCCGTCTGTAGCTGTGGCAGGTTCTCCACCCGACACTCCACATCAACGTATTCATTGTTCTGGAAAGTATCATAATTTATTTGATATATTGATCGATAGCTGCATTATCAAATGCATATCGCCCGAGTTAGTCACAATCAAACGAAAGAACACCAATTTTGGTGGTTTGCTCGACTCAATTGGAAATTTGGATATGCAAATTTATCTACTCTGCGTAACTCATTACGAATACTGTGATTAGTCAATCCTGTAGATAATTTGCTATTCTAATCGCAACTTGCTGATTTGCATATCTGGAGGGGCGAATAAAAGGCGGGCGCGGCGGGCTGCCGGCATCCATTCGTCATGGCTCAGTCCGTCGCTCCCGGAGATATCAACACCCAGCCGGGTACCAAGATCGTCTTCAACGCCCCCTACGATGACAAGCACACCTACCACATCAAGGTGCGTGTATATCGATCGGATATTGATCGTTCACTGAGTGATTTGTCTTCTCAGATCACCAACACTGGAGGTCGCCGCATCGGATGGGCCATCAAGACCACCAACATGAAGCGCCTCGGCGTCGACCCGCCGTGCGGAGTGCTCGACCCCAAGGAGGCCGTGCTGATGGCCGTCTCTTGCGACGCGTTCAAGTTCGGAGAGGAGGACACCAACAACGACCGCATCACCATCGAGTGGACCAACACCCCCGACGGCGCCGCCAAGACCTTCCGCCGCGAGTGGTTCCAGGGCGACGGAATGGTCCGCCGCAAGAACCTCCCCATCGAGTACAACCCTTGAACGCTTTTCACGTGACAATAAATGATGTCTCGCATATCTGTTGAAATGTGTTAAAGATTTACCTCATCAATCCTCGCATGTGCCAGTTTTTGGTCTTCGTCGACGCTATCATCTCCACAATCGGCTGAAAGACTGCTTCCCTCTCCCTCGCCCCCTCTCTCCTTCTCTCTCCCTCCCTAACTCACTGTACGTATCCAGTGTGCTCAACTGGAGAATATCGACACACGCATAGTCTTCGATGTGCTTGGCCGATTTGAACAGCTGTAATCAATCGATATCAATCGATATCCAATCAATACCTGTAGGGTCTGTGGGTGTCGGCTGTTGCTGAGAATGGAAATGGTCGTTTCTTCGAGCGGGCAGCGCGCACTTCCCGACTCACGACAACCCCACAGAACCTGGAGAGACGGGTTGAGAGAGAGGGAGAGGGAGAGGGAGGGAGGGAGGGAGAGAGAGAGAGGGAGAGAGAGAGAGAGACTTGCCATGTTCATCTCCTCATTGTTCTCGCCCGAATAGTCGTGGTAGATGGCGCGCATGAACTCTACAAGACCACCCACGTCGCTCGGACCACCCACGACGTCCACTCACTCGTATACAACTGTCCCGTCTCCGTGCGCACATCCATCTGCCACGAGCCATCCTCTGATCGCTTCCATGTTCCCGTCAGAGGGGGCATACACGTGCCATTACTACAAATCAATAGCCAATCGATAATCAGAGAACTAACATTGAGTGGTATTCCGTCATATCGAGCTGCTCTCCGTTCACCACCAGTCGAATCATACTGGAGTTGATCCCGTCTGGCAGATAGTCTTTCGACGGGGCCTTTCGCGCAACCACAAACCACGAGCCATTGTACTGAAACAAAACATTTCTATTCGAAAAGCTGCAACAACTCACATGTGTTGGTGTCAGTCTCGTCAATGTAGAAATATTGAAGACACATTCAGGAACGGGGGTGGGATGAGCTTGTGATACAGTAATACAGCACAGTAACAAGAGTACAATCCAAGGGGGCATGTTCGGAGTCAGCACAACACGATAGTTGCTTTCCATCAAATCCGCCCATCTCTCCCTCACATCAGACACCCAATCGATCAACACGAAAATCAGCTGATATCTGATGTAATCTCACACCTGCCACGCACATGTTCCACATCATATAAGTTTCAATACAACCGCAAACTATGAATAAATATACAATCTTTATTTCTTATCAATCGTCCTACCTCACCAGCATTATAAAAATATTTTATCTCTAACCAGTACACTGATCTACGTACGAGTTTTTGTCGCAATGGATGGAGTCACAGTCATTTAACCGATGATGATGGTGCTGTCCTTGAATCCGTACTCGGGAACGTGCAGGTTCAGCGGGGCGGGTCCCTTGCGGATACGGCCAGATCCGTCGTAGTGGGATCCGTGGCACGGGCAGTAGTATCCTCCGAAGTCTCCAGCGTTGGCTGAAAATATACAAATGAAATACCTCCGAGCACAAATGACATGGTCAGCATACCGATGGGGACGCATCCGAGGTGAGTGCACACTCCGATAACGACCGACCACTCGTCCTTCTGCACACGCTCGTCATCGTGCTGGGCGTGACGCAGCTCGCTCACAACAACAGCCTTCTCCCTGTAATACATGTATAAGTAAACTTCAGTTTGATAAAACAGGCATCGCCAAGATACTACATAGAAAATTCCACAAACAATCACACGCTCACGCTGTACACACCTGGCAATCTCGGCCTTGGAGCGGTGCTTGACGAAGACGGGCTTTCCACGCCACTCGAACGTCTTGGTCTGTCCCTCGGGAATGTCGGCCATGTTGATCTCGATCGAAGCGAGCGCACGCTGGTCAGCAGCCATCGCCTAGACAAACGAGAAACATGAATCATCAAAATTGAGTGGTATTCAAGACAACATCATACCTTGTAGGCGACCATGGTCTGCACGACCTCCTTTCCGGCCCAGAGGGACATCACTCCACCGACTGTAAACGTAATTTAATTTAGAAACACGTTCAAGTAAACAATTTCGATGAAAACTCACCTCCGTAGTAGACGGCGACGGGCAGAGCACGACGGTCATCCTCAGACTCGCGAGCGGGCTTCTGCACATCCTGGGTCGACTCACGGCGGTACTTCTCCATGTTGGGGAAAGTGACATCAGTGTGGGCCAGACGGCGGGAAGTCACTGAACAAAAGCAGGATGAATAATACTAATATTTTTAAAAAAAAATACCAGCAATGAAGAAGTGTCGAAAAGAGTATTACTCACCGTTGATTCCCTTGACGGCGACGGTGTTGGAGAAGAGTCCACCGCGGTTGGCGTTTCCAGAGACGCGAGCCTGGAGGGAGTCGGCGGTCTGGAAGTTCGACACGTTGTCGGTGATCGCGGACACCTGATAGAGACGAAATATTTTTTCACTATATGTAGAGAACATAAACATGTGCTTGACAAAAAAATACAGATACACGACCAACCTTAGCGGCGGCCGGGTTGGCGGCAGCGAACGACGACACGCCGTTGTTGACTCCGCAAATCTGTAGCGATGAATGATTACTTCGAAAGAAACAATGGTAACAACTTAGTTAAATGAAAGAAAACATTAATGAACGATTGTGGCGAAAATCATAAAATGCAACAGCTCGAACTACTGTAAGGCATATAACCTAACTCTGGCAAAAGATCGAACATGGAACAAAACACTCATTTAAAGGAAAATAAAAGTTTAAACTAACTAGTATAACTATAAACCAAAACAAAGGTGTTAACACTCACGATCTTGGTAGCGGTGTTTCCGGAACGAGCGAGAGTAGCCATTATATCCCTCGGTTCGGTGGAGTTACCCCCTCAAACGACTCTTTATAATACCAAGATTATTTTGAACTTACACAACCAGTTACGACGCAAACAATAACAAAAATAATCAACAAATCGAAATGATCCATGAGCTCACGCACGAAGGGCTGCCAAATGACCGCAACGCGGCAAAACTCGCCGCGACGCGTCAGGAATTACCGTAGTTTCAAAGCAAATAAAATGATTGAAAATGCGTCAAACTGACGATGATAAAAATTTGTCATGCATAAATATGTGCAATAATTTATACAGAAAATTTTGAAAGTAAAATACAACTTATTGAACTCATTATTAACACTTTATTCGCTATTTTACAAAAGGTGTATGTAAAAGTGTGTGCCGCCGCGCGCGAACAGTGGGTTCTTCCCAGCGGCGCACTCACTCACTCCTTTCTCTCTCGTCTCTGCTCACCACGGAATCGCCTTCTCTCACCTCGTTCCCTGATCTACAGCATGTGTTTCTCGTACACTCAGCCTCTCTCCTCCTCCCCTGTCCTCCTCCCTCCACTAGCTATAGCTCCGTCGTATGACATTCCCGGCTGATCGAGCCGCTCTCGTCGCACATTGAATCTTCTGAAATCCGCGAGCGAAGAGCTCTGACAACTTCTCCGTCAAGATGGTGAGTGATCTGCTTACTTATTGTTCTAAGTGTAGTTTCAAGATGGGCGGAAAGAGCCGGCGGCCAGCCCCGTCGAGTTCTGGCAACCAGGAGAGGGTGCGCACTCACCTCTTCTTCGGACAACACAACGAGCAGAAGACGGCAAAGAGGAAGAGGAGAACGCACAGTGAGTGTGGTCTTTGCGAACTGCTGATTGTAGTCCTTCAGACAAGCTGCATGTGACGCACAAGAAGGATGAGATGGTGCAGGCCGGATCGGGTGAAGTCGACCCCTCCGAGTGGACTGGAAACCAGAGGTACACTCTTTTGTCCTCTATTGATAGCGAACCTCACACATTGATAGAGTGCTGCACTACGGTCCGATGGCGCAGCGGGACCCGTATTTCTACTACTACCCCAAAGGCTGGGACGTCCTTTATCCCGCTAATTTTGGATTCTTCCCCTACAGAACTGAGTGAGTATGGTTCATCTATCACTAGTTTATAGTAACTTTCAGCAAGTTCCGCGGCTCGTCGTCGATGGTGTGCACGTGTGCGTTTGGAGTGTTCCTGCTTCTGGGGGGCGGTCTGATGATCTACCTCGGCTTCTTCTCCCTGTACGACTCGCCCTTCTGGACATGGCCAGAAGAACAGAGGAGCAGACCCCCGCCCATACAGGTACGACTTAACCGCAGACCAGTTAGAGCACCGTATCGGTGTTCTTCAGTGCCTTAGAATTAACATGCAGCACGCAGTCGTTGACATAGCTGGTTAGGCACTTCAATTCAATTTAATCCACTAGGCACTAAGATTTTGCTTGAACAATGCGGGAATATCTCTCACATGTAGTGAATCTTATATTCAATCCATTCCGAGTGTATTGCATATTTGGTTTTCGGGGGATGTGCTTGTATCCAGTGAATCATATAATTCATGGTTGATGGTTGCAGATCGCGGGTCCGATCCTGTTCATCACGGGACTAGTCCTCATCCTCCTCGCCGGAATATGCACATTCGCCACGTCCAGTGTGAGTTGCTAGAATCACATCAATCGGATTCCGATTTACTTGTTTGAGCATGATGGGTAGTCTAGTAGCCGGACTGCTCTTGGTACATAGTACTGTTTTTGTTGCTTGTGTATTTACTTCTTTTCAGTTCTTCAAGATGTACCTCCATCACACTCGCCACCACGACAACCCCTCCCGGCTCACTACGATAACAACTACGTATAGGGTGGGGTGTCTTACATTTACTGTTACATATTGTATTATTATTTTCCACAAAGAGAGCCTTCTATTATATTTAAATTGACATTAATTTCGTTTGTCACTGTATAGTGAGGTATACGATTGCAGGAGCTGCCTCCGCTGTACGAGTGTGAGCCGATGCAGCGCATGCCCCCGCCGGCCTATCCAGTCGTCCAGAACCCATACGCACACTCGTCGGTCGTCCGACCACATGACGAGAGGAAGCTATACCCGCCTGTGTGAGTGTGGATATAGATCTGTTATTGAATGAGGTGGTAGGTAGGTCAAAAAGACGGAGAGGCATACCGGTTAGAGCATCGTATACTGCAAGAGATAGATGGCAGATCGAAAAATATTGCTCTGCCGCGAGCTATGTGTTCTATGTTCTATTGTACGTGTGTGTTTGAGTATACCGAACTGTTCGACGCTCTCTCTGCACGGCCTCTCCCCCAGCACCATCTTCGTCGCCAGCCCCTACAACACGCTCAGGGCAACCAGTGTAGCCAGGTGGGTTGGACTTTGAACATGGCAATTGGCAAATGGGACGTTCCGATTGTTGGTTTCTGTCTTTCGTGTTTATATTTATGTAGTAATACAAAAATCAATGTAACGCAGTTGTGTTGTGACAGTGTTGTGCATTGTCAGGTTCTCTCCGGACGGTGATCGTCGGGTGCGCGGTCGGACGGGGTCGGTGGCGTCTCACCGGTCGAGCGACACGGGCGGCAAGCGAAGCAAGAGCATGGGGCCGCTCCATCGGACGCCCAGCGCCCGCAGGAAGGCCGACAGGGAGAACAGCCAGCTGTGAGGGGGCGGTAGAGAGCCTGTGTCCGTCGAGCTTCTCCCTTAGTTTCATATCTCCAGGGATTTCTAGTCGATCGCCTTTTTTTGATGATCTTGCCATTTCCATTTTTGACAATTTTTGCGTCGAGAGAGTTTGTTGTATCCGATTTTCTCGTCGAGTGATTGCTTTGTAACAATGTTGTTCCAATAAATACGCGGCGTTGATTTTATTACGTGCATGGTGTGCGGAAGTGAAAAGTCGGTTCAGTGACCGTGTGATACTTTGCGGATTGTGCTTACCTGATTGATTACCTGATACGGTGCATTGTGGCGCCTGCACATATCAACTTACCCGAGTTCCAACGCTCTTTCCACGTTGTTATCCCGCACGTCCTCTTGATACCATTACTGTATGTATGTTTCAGGTGTTTCTTATCGTTTGAATAGCGGGTAGCGGTTTTTGTGTGGGATGGGCATGCGAGTACCCATCGTCTGATAGAAGGTGAGTAGAGAGAGAGAGAGAGAGAGAGAGAGAGAGATGAGTCATGCACTCGGCTCGGCGGGTGGTGGTGAGACCGGGTGCAGTCTGCAAGTGTGCTATCATTTTTCACATTCATGTTCCCGCCCCTTGATTGTCACGTGTGATAGTAGACGATGATAGTGGTGATTGGATTGGTTCGCGGGTTGTGTTGCGACACGTTGCGTAATGCGGTCGGCGGCCGCGTATTGTACTCGCTATCACCCTAGCAGACGGGAGAGCGAGAGTGGAAGTGAGAGAGAGAGAGAGAGAGAGAGAGAGAGAGAGAGAACAGGGGGCGGGCAGGCGAGCACTGTTTACTGACTTTTTTGTCGGCGGATGCGAGAACTTGCCGGCTCTCACTCGTCGTTTTTTGCCTTGTGGTTGTTTTACTGCTGGAGGTCAGTTAGTTCCTCCGCTAACCACCCAATTACGAAATCGCTGATCCAATCTCAGTGTCTCGCCCCCTCTCTCTCTCTCTCTCTCTCTCTCTCTCTCTCTCTCTCTCTCTTTCTCTCTCGCTCGCTTGTCTTCTCACTACGCTACGTATGCACGTGTAACTTTTTGGTTGTGGCAGGTGATTCGTGTTGTCGTTTATGTGTTTGTGGCTCTTCAGAAGCGCTTGCCCTTGTTTGCTTCGGTTCTGTGGCTGCTTCGTGGGTGGTCCTCGGCTGGTGCGGCGACGACGACGACGTCGCAGACAGCAGTAGACGTGCGCAGTGCACTTCTGAATGGGCAATTCGTGTCACGGCGGTGCGCGTTGCAAGAAGCTCGACGAGAAAGGGAGAAGGAGTCGACGCAGCAGCGGGAAGCGGAAAGGTGCACCTCGGGGGCTTGTCGACTTGTCGCGTTCTCTGTGCCAGTGACGCTGTACTCAGTTGTGCTTTTGCCATCTCTCCCCCGCTCATATAGTCGTTACGTATGTAATCAGTTGCGAACAAGGTCTTCGGTTTTTAAGTGAATGAGTAAGACAGGTGATTAGTGTTCAATTGTGCATGTGCTATCACATATTTGGTAGAGCGTGATAAGTGATAAGAAGGGGATGGGCTAGTCGGGTCGGCGCTTGTACCACTCAGTTTGCAGAGTCGTTTCCACGCACGCGACTCGTGATTCCAGTCGGCATGGCAGACGATGCGGCGAATGGGAACCGCGTCGCCGCCACGCCCACCCAAGCCCCGCCCACCTTTGAGAACGTGGCGCAGTCGGCGCGCACGTTTCACCACATGAACGTGCAGACGGTCAACTATGCGATTCCGGAGGGATACTCTCTGCGACTGGAGCACCTCGGAGGAGGGGCGTACGGCAATGTGGTGTGAGTAGGGGAAAGGAGGGAGGAGAAAGAGAGAGAGAGAGAGAGAGAGAGAGAGAGAACGAAAAAGAGTAAAGATTACAGATGTATACTGTTACTATTAACATTTTGTTGTTACTGTTATTGTTGTTGAAGGAAATCGAGCGTTCGCTGTCGCGATGGCACCACTCGCTTTGTCGCCATCAAGAAGCTGCACGAGCCATTCCGAGACGTCGCTCAGGTGAGCGAGTTATTGATTGATATTGATTGATGTATGGCTGTGCAGGCTCGGCGCACGTTCCGCGAGCTGCGTCTTCTGCAGCTGATGCGACACGACAACGTGATCCGGGCATTGGACATCTACTCGCCCGACACAATGGAGCACACATTCAACAACGTGTCAGTCCGTCTTTTCTTTTGTTAAAATTACTGTTTTGTTATGGGTCTACGATACGATACGATTGGTGCAATTCGACGCGACTGCTTTTGGGATTATCAAGAAACATATTTTGTATTGTTTGTTGTAGGTATTTGGTGACGGAGTATGCGGGCGACAGTCTGCTGCGAGTGCTGCGCGCGCAGAGGGATACTGGTGAGGGTGGTCTCTCTCTCTCTCTCTCTTTCTCTCTCTCTCTCTCTCTCTCTCTCTCTCTCTCTCCCCCCCCTTGTCTCCCCCTTTCTCTCTCATCTCCCTCCCTCTCTCCCTCTCCCCCCACTCTCCTCCTTGCAGGCAGTGTCTTTCTGACGCACGACCACGGCAAGTTCATCATCTACCAGCTCCTCAGGGCCCTCAAGTACATCCACTCGGCCAATGTGAGTGCCGTATTGACAATATCGTGGTTTGTGGTTTGTGGATTGCGTTCTTTTTTATTTGTTGGCGAGAATGGTGTGTGCATGATACATAACAGAGTATTGGGTTTGGGTATGAACATGGGTTATTCCTGCGAACTGCGAACCTCATTTTCAAAAAAACTGTCCCTATTTCTCAGAAGCTGTGATGGTATTGTGACTGCAGGTGATGCACCGCGACCTGAAGCCCGGCAACATGGCGATCACCCCCGACTCGGATCTGACGGTGCTCGATCTGGGACTGGCAAGGACGGTGGAGACCGAGGACAAGGGGGGCATGCACACACAGTCAGTGGGAGGGGGGGAGGGAGGGAGGGAGAGAGAGAGAGGGGTGGGGAGAGAGAGAGAGAGAGGGGTGGGGGGGAGAGAGTCAGATGTTTGTATGTTCCGTGTCGGTGTTCGGTGATGGGGTGTGGTTGATCCTTGGTGTTGTTCTTCTATTTCTTCACAATGCCTTTTATAGGTACGTGATGACTCGCTGGTACCGCAGTCCCGAGGTGATGTACTGGAACATTGGCACCTACAACACGCAGGGTGAGTGAGGGGTACTGTAGGCGGATTACGGTACATTTGTTTCAGCGGACATGTGGTCGGTGGGGTGTATAGCTGCGGAGATTATGCGCGGCCGACCGCTCTTCCCGGGAGATGATCGTGAGTGAAGAGAGATGAGGGAGGGAGGGGAGGGAGAAGGAGAGAAAGGAAGAGCGAGAGAGAGGGAGAGAGAGGGGAGAGAGAGGGATAAGGAAGGGGACATTTCAGCCATGTCGCAGTATGAGATGATCATCCGCCTTTGTGGCTCGCCGAGTGAGGAGCTCTACGATAAGGTATGGTTTGGTTTGTTATTTGAATTCTGATATCTATGTTTCAAGTTTCAAGTGTTTGACATTATCATGCAAAAAACCCATGATAACGTCTACGCATTGAACACAGTGAAGAGAACGCACGATAGTTTTTTTTCTTCATAAATACCAATACCTCGTGTAATTGTGAGCCAAAACCAATGAGTGTGTCTATAAGTGACTGTCTCCCTGTGCAGATCGAGCAGCGTAACGAGCACGGGGAGGGGCTACGCGTCTTCCTGCAGCAGTTCGAGGAACACCCCAGGGTCGACATGCACAGAGAGTAAGAGGGGGAGGGGGGGGAGTGAGGGTTTAGTAGAAGGATATGTTGACGTATGGCAAGACCATGCACGACGAGTAAGTGAGGGTAGGTATGTATAGACGGCTTGGGCAAGTAGTGAGTCAATGTGAGAGAGGGGGTAGTAGACTTGTAGGAAAGCAGAATGGAGAGGTGGGATGCGATTGTTGAGAAAGATATGATAGTGTTTGAGTGGGTCTGGGATCGGGGGTTCGTGTGGTTTGTGGTATAGTTATTGATTTATCGATCGCAGGTTCTCCGGCTGTCCGCCCGAGTTCTGCGACTTTCTCGACCGCGTTCTGGTGTTGGACCCCGAACACAGGTGCTTTTTATGTTTTTTTGTTAGGATTTTCAATTATGTAATCTCTACTGTATGCACTTGTTGTATAGTCAGGATATAGCGATTTTGGATGATCGATACATGCTGTCGTTGCAGGCTGACGGTGGAGGAGGCTCTGTCGCACGACTGGATGGGCACGTACCAGGACAACGACGACGAGCCAGTGGCAGAGGGCCCGTTCCAGCTGGGAGACGAACACGAACGGACACTGCAGCAGTGGAAGGGTCAGGGGGGAGACTGTTGTGAAATGCCTTCTGATCTCTTCTGGGATCAGAAGATTCTGAGGGACCGGGGAAGTGCCGGGATCCCTTCTGAGTCAGATGGATCGAGGATCGGTAGATCGATGTAATAACTGGTATGATATTACACGAAAGTAGATTTGATTAGAAGAAGATGGTGTGGGAATGTCAGCTTGCGGGTCTTGGCGGTGGAATGTGTAGCGTTCGAATGTATACAATCTCATATCAAATGTTTCTTTGGTATCGCAAACATGACACGTTGACACTTAAAATAACGAAATCTTTCATTATAACTTGAGGATGCGTGAAGGAAGCTTTATTTTGGTGACTAACAACTATGTTCAACTGTGATAGCAACAGTGTTCGGTATACGGTATTTCTTGTTGTGAAATCATTTGTGCACGGTACTGCGTCTGAGTCAGAATCAGTAGATATGATAACAATAGTTCTATACATTCAATAGTTAATAATATTGCACATTTTTCTTGTAATGGTGGTTGAAGGAGTATAGTTTTGGATTTGGAGATGGGATGCATTAGATCGTATAGCAAGGGATTCCGAGCAGATTTTAGTTTAAATATCATTTGTAAGACTGTAACGCTAATCTTGCAGGTCTCGTATGGCAGGAAATCCAGAACTTCCAAGGGGAGAGCGTCTCACCCTGGTTCCTGTAGTGGTACGGTATGGTATACGGTACACCCATTCCACCCATGTATTGTAATTGTATGTCTATATGTACTATATATCTGCATTTTGCCCGCTCGCCTTGGGTTCGAATGCGTGAATGTGATTCACTTTGGCTCCTCATAGCTATACGATGTAAGGTTATACTTGTCTCTTTCTCTCACGATTCCTCTTTTTTCGATGACCCGTGTTCTTTTCAATGCGTCGTTATAATTGTGCGGTAGATGTCTTTATAGATAGTTCCTTTCTGCTAGTTGGTTCGATATTGTTATTTAATATGAACGTGTTGTAATAATAATAATAAAGTTTTCAAAATTGAGGAAGAAGATGTTGTGTGCTACTGATCGGTTCAAGTCCGTGCGCGCTACCTGACTCGTGGATCTGGATTTTGGTTTTGTTTTGTGTTGTGTTTTCAGAGTATGTCATTTGACATGCTGTGAGTGACGGATAGATTGTGTGTGGAAAGAAGGAGAGGAGAGAGAAGTACCCCCATCATCCACCGTGGACTCGCCTTCTTCCCAAAGAGGCCGCAGCGACTCGGCCGGCGAGCTCAGCCCCGCCCACAATAGCCACGCCCACCACCTGCCCACTAATCTATACAGGTGCGTGTTTGTGCGAATTGTAGGCGGAGTGTTGTGTTTATTTGAATGTGCTTGAGCGTGTGGCGAGATTCTAATGTGGGATTGCCAGGGGGATATGAGAGAGAGGGGGAGGGAGTGGAAATCCTGGAAATGGTCGATACAATGTTGTGAGAGGAGAGCTGAAGAGAGAAAGAAAGGCGCGAGAGAGAGAGAGAGAGAGGAAGGGATGAGTGGAAAGCACATGTGTGCGGCATAGATGGAAAGTGCTTCCATTGCACCTGCCAAGTGGAGAAAGAGAGAGAGAGAGAGACCTAGCTCGCTCGTTATGTTTATCTCGCTAAGACGCCACGCCGCTGATTCATCCCGGCTTGTTACAAGTGCTTTTATTGCATTTTTTTTTGTATAATCTCCGGGTTCCTGTTACCTGATATGGTTTGATGCAATGACGTGTTGCGAGTTGTGTCTATTCACCGCCTGGTATGGCCAGTTTAGTTGGCCTGCTTTAGCTGAAGACTCTCCTTCACTCCTCTCTCTCTCTCTCTCCCTCCCTCCCTCCCTCTCTCTCTCTCTCTCCCTCTCTCTCTCTCCCTCCCTCTCTCTCCCTCTCTCCCCCTCTCTCTTCCCTCATGATGTCGATGTCCTTTCAGGGCGATGTCGTCGGGTATGTTCTTCAATCAGCCGTCGTCGCATCAGCCGCCGCCCGAGGGATACCATGCGGTCGGTTTATTGATTAATGATTTTATGGTTTTCTTCACGTGAAAATTATGTAGCAGAATATTACTTGTTCCAATTCGCAGCTAGTTGCAGCAATGAGTTTCTCCCCTCGATTCCTCGATAGTATAGTATTATTAAAGGAATGTCAGTACGATAGTCTTCTTCGACCTCCCCCATCTTTACCTTTTACTGATCTAAACATAATACGAATGTTTGTTTAATGTCTGTGTGTAGATGGAGTTGAACATGACCCGCTGGGTGGTGCCGCAGTGCTATGCCAATCTGCGGCCGCTCGGAGAGGGAGCATACGGAGTCGTCTGGTGGGTGGGCAAGGGGGGATGCGGGTTGCCTGTTTATCATGTGTACATGTCATATGTCGGAGTCAATCGTTTGCGGGTTTCCTAGGGGTATGAAGATGCCTATACATTATGGTAAGACGTGTGGTGGGCTACATTGGTCTGTTATGGTAACAAATGGAGTCTGTTGTTTTGGATTGGGTAAGATTTACAAAAAATTAAGCGTGCATGTGCATGATGGATTGATGCTTGTGACTCTATGATGTTGGTGTCATGGGAAAGTTCAGTGTGTTCGTTTGTTCGAAATGTGATAATTTTTCGTCTATGAAACATCACATGGCTGATGTGAACAATCATGGAGTATATATATACAAATGCACTGTGAAACCTAGTTTAACATGAGTTTAGGATTTTGTTTTCAGCACAGCAGAGTACGCACCGACGGGCGAGAGAGTGGCGATCAAGAAGTTCTTCCGACCCTTCCAGAGTCCCATACATGCAAAGAGGACGCATCGGTGAGCGAGAGGGGGGGAGAGAGAGAGAGATGTTCAGTGAGCTTCGCCTGCTGCGTCTTCTGAACCACGAGAACGTCATCGACATGATAGATGTGTTCAGCCCCGATCAGAGTCCCGACTGCATGCACGATGTGTGAGTGCAATTTTATGATTATTGATTAGGTTAATGATTAATGATCAGGTTTAATGATATGTTCTTTTTTATTGTTAGTATCTCAACGTCATAGAGAGGAGCAAGGTTGTACCAATGATTCTTTGCCGAAACCGAAAACACGATCTTGAGATGTCTTGGTTGCTATTTCTTCTTGTCCAGGTACTTTGTGTCTGTGCTGATCGGCTCGGACCTGCAGAACATCCTCAAGATCCAGCGACTCAATGACGAGAACATACAGTTGCTGGTCTACCAGGTGCTCAGGGGGCTGAAGGTGGGTGTTTTGCCTTTTTATATTTTAAATATCCCTGCACATATCCCTGCATGATTGCGCAGTTCGGAAAATGTCGACTTTTGAAGAGTTCGTGAAACGTATAATCTCCGGTTTTTGTTTATAATATGTTTTGCAGTACATTCACTCTGCTGGCATCATCCACAGAGATCTCAAACCATCGAATATTGCTGTGACGGAGAACTGCGAGGTTAAGGTGAATGCAGTTTTTGAAAATGTAGTGATGGACGCAGCAATACTGTTTTTGACTACCGTATTTCCGTATTTCAGATTCTCGATTTCGGCCTGGCGCGTCAAACTGACAGCGAGATGACCGGGTGAGTTATTGTTATTACAGTACTTTCCTTTACTTGACCATATTTCTACCTGTTGTTTCCAGCTACGTGGCTACTCGCTGGTACCGTGCGCCGGAGATTATGCTCAATTGGATGCACTACAGTCAGACTGGTGGGTTCGGTTAGGCTGTTTTGTGATATTTTCTTTCCAATCTGCACTTCAAATTGCATGTGCATTATGTTTGTGGTATTAAAGATGACTGCCAAGCTTATTAGTTAATGTTTATGAAGCGTGGCGTGTGCCGTGAACTATTTTGTTTTCTCTCTCTCTCTCTCTCTCGCGCGCGCGCGAATGGTACCATGTCACGTCATTTCTGGACTGGGGAAGAGCCATCCTGTGATTCCATTTCGATTCGCGAATGCGAGTGTGGGACAGATTTGTGCCAACGTCATTCCATTAGTTCGTTTCTCGGTTGCTCCCAACCAATGGCGGCGGTCCACTCTCTCTCTCTCTCTCTCTCTCTCTCTTCTCGTGTAAGAGGCATTTTGCATCTCTTCTCTGTTAATGACTCTGTAATTTCGCCTCTGCTCACAATATAGGGCCGTCTCTTTGCATATTCCGATCTTTGAATAGGCATATGAATAATTAATTGTATGGCTTTCTCGGTGGAATGTTTGTGTGATGATATGTGGCCAATTTTTTTTATATATTCTTGATTTTTTATCTACATCAATTATATACTCTTGCAGCATTTTTCTGTTTTCAATTTGAAACCTATTTTATGGGTGTGAGTGAAATTCCGGCCTGATTATCACATCTTGTATTCTTGTTTTCTCATCAGTAGATGTTTTCATATTTACTAGACGAGTGTATGCATGGTCTTTGGAATCTTGTTGTTTTCTACGCGTCTGATCATTGATACCCATCTCCCATCTGCGAGAAGAAAGAACAGGGAGATAAGAGGGGTAATCCTATACTCGCATCACCTGGCTAGGTTCTGGTCGAACAGGCGTCTTTTCAAACGTTTTCTCGAACCCTGACGTCCACGCTTCCACTTCGCGCTTCCTGGTATATTTTTGCATGATGACACAAGAAATATTATGCTGTCTGACAATTTTACAGTGTATTGATGAAACAGCAAACAATTCTTCACACACACTCACATTTTAATTTGCAATGCCGAAAACATCCCAGCTGCAAGGTTCGCGGATTCGGTGCTCGCAAAATTGTGTCAAAATGAAAACGTCATTCAACGAGTTCTGATATTTCTCTCATCATCCTAATGTCTCGTGAAAAAGTTAATATTATTGATGGGTGCTCTCTAGCAGAATACATAATGCATCTAATTCCGTGTCCGAAACCACTCGGAGGACTAGCCGCCAGTTGTTTTTCCTTGTTTGTGGAAGTTGTACTCTGAAGGCTTGGAATGTCGTCTGCACTATCTGGGCGAATTCATTTTGCCTTGTGGGCGGTTGCAGAGCGCGAACAATGCGTCATCGTTGGTCCGCCAACTCCGCCACTTTCCCGAATGACATTTATAAATAATTTCCCCTTTCTCCATTCTTCAAAGCACTCGCCGGATTCGCGTATTGATAGAATTGTCGACTGAGAGTAGACGGTCAGGTTTCTCACACGGCTTGTGTATGTGTTGTTCTGTTTTGTTTTTGTTATGGATATCTCGCATGTGTCATGTGAGATGGCAGCGTCTCATTTGGCCTGCACACGCTCGTGTGATTGTGTGTTGTTGCGATGTTGCTTGATGGAAAAGGGAGGAGTGAGAGAGGAGCGAAGCCACAAACACATTCCCACCCTCTCGATGACTAGCTAGTCGTTGACGCTGCAGTCGCTGATTGGGTTGTATTGGCGGCATCTCTTTGATATTCAGGATGGGAAATGGGATGCCGGAATGAGCAGCGAACAGTGAGCTCTCTCTCACACGTGACAATCATGCTCTCTTGCTCGGCAAAGAAGACTCGTTGCCCGCCCACCACCACCGCAGGCCGCGTCTCTCCCTCTTTCTCCTCTCCCCTCCCCTCCCCCCCCCCCCCCTCTCTCTCTCTCGTCTTGTCGTGTCTACATGTGTTTTCTTCTCCGCCATTCCCCTTCTCGATTATCTCTTGTTTTGGCGTGTCGTTGGGTGCACGCTGCCTGAAACACACTCACTACATTTTCCTGTTCCCCCACTTCCCGACTGTCGCCTTCTCTCTCTTTCTCTCTCTCTCTCTCTCTCCCTCTTTCTCTCTCACCTAAGTGTTCTTATCGCCGCGGTAGCGAGCGAAGAAGGAGAGAGAGAGAGAGAAAGAGAGAGAGAGAGAAAGAGAGAGAGAGGCGCAGTTGTTTTGTCTTGGTTCGACCTGCCTATTGATTCCCGCATATGATTGCTGTTCTATGATTGGGGGAGGCGTAATGGACGTTGGTGATTTCGTGTGTGTGTTTTGAATTGTCAGAGTGTGCCTAGAAGCTAGCACCTTAACATATCACTCTGTTCAAGTTCTCTGAAAAGCTCTAGCGAATTTGTCATTTCAGTTTGCGTAAAATGCCGCAGTTTCTGTGCGGAGTTGTGAAGTGCTGGCATGCCTGCTCCTCCCTACTCTTCCCCTCGTACATCGTCTGTTCAGCAGCTAGCACTCGTCGTCTCGTTCTCTCTCTCTCTCGTTTTTGCACCTTGTGCCGCTTGCCTCATTCCACTGAAGAGGGCGACGGCAGTGGAGAGAGATGTCCGATTCGGATTCTCTCGCCCCTGCACGTCGCCTCTCTCTCTCTCTCTCTCTCTCTCTCTCTCTCTCTCTCCTCTCCATCTCTCCCTCCTCCCCCTCTCTGTCTGTCTGTCCCATTTTCCGGCTGATGCGTTTTGCATCTACTTCCTCGTGCATTATTGCTCTGTTGCTCTGTTCGCTCTTTTCGCTCTTTTTGCGGATGTAGATTAGAGTAGTGTTTCCTTATTTGTTTTATCCATTCTTGGCGTTTGTGTTTCACTTTTCCCACGTCGCAGTCTCTTTTTGGCCTCTTCTTTTTGGTGAGCGAAATATGAGTGAGCAAAGTGTGCAAACACGGTTATAAGACCACGCGGTGTCTGTCTATCGAATCTTTGTGGTTAGGTGTTTGTCTGATAATGAGTAGAGAGAGAAGAGAGAGAGAGAGAGAGAGAGAGAGAGAGAGAGAGAGAGAGAGAGAGAGAGAGAGAGCGAAAGTACTTGTGTAGTTGTCTTGTACTTGTGTGCGCTGACGAGAAAGCAACAGAGAAAAAGCACACGAGAGATGAAAATGCTAATGATGGTGTTGAAGAGTGCAATCGAGAGGAGGAATCAATTAGTACTCTACACGACTACGCAATATTTGATGTTTGTCTGACGCTCGCAAGAGATTGCGATCTGTGTTCCAAAGTACGTGATTTCATTTTGCGTCTGTTTTCAGTGGATGTGTGGTCAGTGGGATGTCTACTCGCCGAGCTGGTATCCGGACGGGCGCTCTTCCCCGGAGATGATCGTGAGCATCTCATCTCTCTCTCTCTCTCTCTCTCTCTCTCTCCCTCTCACTCCCCCTCTCTCTCCCTCTCTCTCCCTCTCTTACCCTCTCCCTCCCTTGCAGACATTGACCAGTTGACTCGCATCATGCGTGTGGTGGGTGTCCCGAATGAGGAGTTCCTCTCCAAGATCCAGTCCGAGGAGGCCCGCAATTATATACGGTAAGGGTTTTTGATACTGTTTCTCGTGATTTGTCGTGTAAGGATGGAATATCCAATGGACGCTTCAATTGTAGAATCATAATTATCATATCAGTCTGATTCCAGAATGCAGAATGTTAGTATGATGGGTATCCTGGTAGCACACAATCTTACTGTAGGGTTCCGAAGCATATTTCTTGTTTATGTTTGTCGACAATGGGGAAATGTGTATGTGTGTGTACATCCTCTCACACATTTTGAATTGAGCTCATTACTTTCGTGCAGTTTATACGTCGCACTTTACTTGGAAGTTGACGCAGTTGTTGACGCGACGTGTAGTGGAGTAGTATAAAGGTGCGTTGTGTCAGCAGCGTGTAGTCAAATGCGTCGTCATGTCAGCAACCTTCCCCGGATGCCTCGCCAGGACCTGTCCCGTCTGTTCCCTCACGCGTCTCCGGCGGCAGTGGACCTCCTCGACAGGATGCTCGTCCTAGACCCAGATCACAGGTCAGACCCCTCCTTCTTCTTCTCCTCTAAAATGGTTTTCAACAACCTTTCTTCTTACGTACTTTTTTAATTGTGTGATTTGCATGTTTGCAACAGTAGCAGAGAGAGGTGATCGGAATAGGAATAGTTGATGACCGAGATGTTATTTTGAAAGTTGTGAAACGTCGATGTTTAGAATCTCGGTCGACGAGGCTCTACGACACGAGTACCTCAAGGAGTTTCGGTGAGTGGTTATCGATTACTGTATTGATTTATTAATTGCTTTGTCAGATCGCCGGATGATGAGCCGGTGGCGGCTGGTCCAGTGGACATGGATATCGAGAATGGAATCGAGACGATGCAGCAGTGGAGGGGTGGGTACTGTATGTTGGAGTACTGTATTTATTATGCAATGCGTTTTTTTATCATTGATTGTTAGGGTTGAACAAAAGTTTTCGTGAAATAGTCTACTCTCTCTGAAGTTCTTTTTTTTTTCAGAGGCGATTTGGCACGAGATTGAATTATTCGCTGCATCCGGCCGAAAGATGCGATGTTTCGCGCAGCAATGAGTCGTGTTTTTATTTATTTATTTTCAGTTGCAGAAGACTAGTGTTTTGTAGATTTGGTTTAACTTTATTTATCGTCTTTGTATTATATATTTGCGTCATCTTTATTCGATGATCTCATGTCTTATAGTCTTATCTTCTTTCTGTTTCTGGTTGTGTGAGATTTCGTCATTGGGATTTCTTCGCTGTTTCTGTGAATGCGATTGCTCTTCTTTTTGTACTCGATTCGCAATGTAACATTCCGTTTCGCGTCTCTCTCTCTCTCTCTCTCTCTCTCTCTCTCTCTCTTTCTCTGTATTCTGTTGTGATGGATACCTACTTCACCCTATATACCCCTAGCCATTGATCGTGAGATAATGTACATGTACTTCTCTGGTTTTTGTACATGTACCCTCTCTCGACGCCCCTTTTTTCTAGCTTGTCTCACCCTCTCTATTCTCTCCTCTCCCACTTTTCTCTCAGCTCTCTCTGTCTTTTTCGTGATTCGACTGTTCCATCGATAAACCGCTTTACATATGTTTCAACTGTGTGTATTTGATTTTACGAACCCTAAAAGGTCGCCATATAGCCTTGTTGATATCTCTACGATAGTATTATTACTGTGCATTTCAACATTGTGTTTTGTGTTTTAGATGACAGCCCCGGTAAAGCCGGGCTATTACAGCGTCGAATTGAACAGGATGGTGTGGTGAGTTTATTTGATATTGATATTGATATTATGTATCGTTTCTAATTGATATTTGATCGTTCCTAATTGATATAACAATTTTGATATCAAAATGATTTGAGGTGCGTTCCCGAGCACTACCAGAACCTTACTCCGGTGGGGACTGGCGCGTATGGATTTGTATGGTGGGTATTCAAATACTTGACTTAACTGTTGTAATTAGAAAAATATTGATTTTGGAGTGCTATTAGACGTATAAGTTACGACTCGCACAAAAAGGGAAGATAGAAAGAGAGGATAAGAGCATAATAGAGAGAGGGAGAGAGAGACGGGAAAGGATGGAAAGAAAAAAGGGAGGGGAAGGAAGGAGTAGGGGAGATAAAAATAGAGTGTACAAGAAGTGAGAGAGAGAGAGTTCCTTTCTCATTGCAGCGCTGCCGAGTGCACTCGCACCGGCCAGAAGGTGGCGATCAAGAAGTTCTCCCGCCCCTTCCAGACGCCCATACACGCAAAGAGGACCCATCGGTGGGTGGGGCAAGAATGCTAGGGAAGTGGTTTTTTAAAAATTCTAACGTAAGAGTATTGGTTTTACTTCGAACTGATTAGAGAGAAGAGAGAGTGGAAAAGAGGGATACGGGGAGAGAGAGAGACTGCTGCTCTTTGCAGTGAGCTCCGGCTGCTCCGTTTCATGAGAGGGAGAGAGAGAGACTGCTGCTCTTTGCAGTGAGCTCCGGCTGCTCCGTTTCATGAGAGGGAGAGAGAGAGACTGCTGCTCTTTGCAGTGAGCTCCGGCTGCTCCGTTTCATGAGAGGGAGAGAGAGAGACTGCTGCTCTTTGCAGTGAGCTCCGGCTGCTCCGTTTCATGAGAGGGAGAGAGAGAGACTGCTGCTCTTTGCAGTGAGCTCCGGCTGCTCCGTTTCATGAGAGGGAGAGAGAGAGACTGCTGCTCTTTGCAGTGAGCTCCGGCTGCTCCGTTTCATGAGAGGGAGAGAGAGAGACTGCTGCTCTTTGCAGTGAGCTCCGGCTGCTCCGTTTCATGAGAGGGAGAGAGAGAGACTGCTGCTCTTTGCAGTGAGCTCCGGCTGCTCCGTTTCATGAGAGGGAGAGAGAGAGACTGCTGCTCTTTGCAGTGAGCTCCGGCTGCTCCGTTTCATGAGAGGGAGAGAGAGAGACTGCTGCTCTTTGCAGTGAGCTCCGGCTGCTCCGTTTCATGAGAGGGAGAGAGAGAGACTGCTGCTCTTTGCAGTGAGCTCCGGCTGCTCCGTTTCATGAGAGGGAGAGAGAGAGACTGCTGCTCTTTGCAGTGAGCTCCGGCTGCTCCGTTTCATGAGAGGGAGAGAGAGAGACTGCTGCTCTTTGCAGTGAGCTCCGGCTGCTCCGTTTCATGAGAGGGAGAGAGAGAGACTGCTGCTCTTTGCAGTGAGCTCCGGCTGCTCCGTTTCATGAGAGGGAGAGAGAGAGACTGCTGCTCTTTGCAGTGAGCTCCGGCTGCTCCGTTTCATGAGAGGGAGAGAGAGAGACTGCTGCTCTTTGCAGTGAGCTCCGGCTGCTCCGTTTCATGAGAGGGAGAGAGAGAGACTGCTGCTCTTTGCAGTGAGCTCCGGCTGCTCCGTTTCATGGACCACGAGAATGTGATCGACATGATCAACGTGTTCACCCCGGACTCCGACGAGAAAAGCATCAACGACGTGTGAGTTCTGCCATTTGTGTTTTGTGTTTTCATCGTCTTTATCTTTTTCGCTTTATGATCACTGAAGTGGCATTAACATGCTGGGTTTTGGAATTAATTTTTGGTGTTGTCATCCAGTTTATTGGAGCCATTTTTTTATCTTTGGTTGGTAACTGTTTTGGAGAAACGTATTTTTTATTGTGACGGAGAGCAGTATTTATTGGGGGGGGGGGACAGTCAATTTATCGGGGGAAATTTATCGGGGGAAAACAGTCGAAAACAGTCAAGAAGTTTTTTTCAACGAATTTGCAAACAGCTGCATGATTGACGGTGTGTGTTGTTAGGTACTTTGTGTCTATGCTGATGGGAGCTGATCTGTCGAACATCCTCAAGATACAGCGACTCAACGACGACCACATACAGTTCCTCATCTACCAGATACTCAGAGGACTCAAGGTATGCGCGCTTTTTCAATGCAGCTCATTCATCGAGTTGTTTTTTTCTGTGAAAATGTGTATATATGTGCGTTATGAAACGTGTTTATGAGTAATGAGTATTGTAGTGTACGTGTTGAGTAGGTGTGTGTTGTAGTACATCCACTCTGCGGGCATCATCCACAGGGACCTCAAGCCATCCAATATTGCCGTCAACGAGGACTGCGAACTCAAGGTACGGAGAAGGAAGGGGGAGGGAGGTGATTTTGGTCGGAACGCTGCACATGTGTTCGTAAAACATTGTTTAGGACGGCACGTAATGTAATATATGATAATATGATATTATCCTGCGTGTTTCAGATCCTGGATTTCGGGCTGGCGCGTCAAACCGACAGCGAGATGACCGGGTGGGTTATTGTTGTTACAATAGTTTACTCTACTTGACCATTTTGTACATGTTGTTTCCAGCTACGTGGCTACTCGCTGGTACCGTGCACCGGAGATTATGCTCAATTGGATGCACTACAGTCAGACTGGTGGGATGAGAAAACACATTCTGCATTGGCCGTTTTCTCCTTGCCATGCCATATTCTACTTTTGAAACGTATATGTTCAGTTGACATCTGGTCGGTGGGCTGTATTCTGGCGGAGCTGATTACTGGAAAGACACTCTTCCCCGGGGCCGATCGTGAGTGGGAGAGGAAGGGAGGGAGAGAGGGACGGAGAGAGAGGGAGAGGGAGGGGGGGGAGAGAGAGGGAGAGGGAGGATCCTTTGCAGACCTGGACCAGCTCACCCGCATCATGTCCGTGGTGGGCACTCCCAATGAGGAATTCCTCGGCAAGATCGACTCCAAGGAGGCCCAGAACTATATACGGTACGTCTCAAATGCATAGTCGTATTAATTATGCGTTTTTTCGTCTGGTCGGAAATTATTAATTCTTGTTAGCTATTGTGCACATGAAATGCAATTGTTGCGTATTTTGGTTGGAATTCGAAATAATCGAATGGTGAAAATGTTTGAAGTACCAGTTTGGATGCACTATGATGATGATGATGATGATGATGATCATGTCTAGGAACCAGTGTCCCCCGATGGCTCGCCGGGACTTCAAGAACGAGTTCCCGCAGGCGACTCCGGCAGCCATCGACCTGCTCGAGAAGATGCTCAACCTAGATCCAGACTATCGGTGAGGGACGGGTTCGTGTTTTGCACCTGACTCCGTGAAATTTCTATTTGATATGTAGAATCTAGCTGACTGGCTCTGGTAGTGATGGTATTGTGTCAGTCGATTGACTTCGATTGTGATCTGTGTGTCTATAGTCCAATGTATCTGGCAGAGTTTACATTTGTGTGTTGTGTCAGTCCGACGGCTGCGGAGGCGATGGAGCACCCGTACCTGTCTCAGTACCACGACGCCAGCGATGAGCCAGTGGCAGACGAGTTCGTCATCGAAGACGAGGTGGGTGGCCACGTCGAAGAGTCGGCAGATATCGCAAAGGGGACTATAACACGTATACAGTCAAGGTTTTGAGGCTTGACGTGTAGCAACGTACAGAATCGAACATCTACTGGTTAGACCCATGAATAGGGACACACTGAAGACTGTAACAGAGCTTATTTGCATCCAACATGAACACCCAAACTAAGTTATCGATGTGATACGCTTCACGTTTCTGGGTAATTGTGATAAATTGCTTTTGCTGCAATTATACGTGTTGAAAGTAGATTGATTTCGTGTGTTGTAGTCGGTGGATCGTCCGATCGACGAATGGCGGCGTCTGATCTGGGAGGAAATCGAGGACTTCCAGCGAAGCCGGAGCGGCAACGGAAACGAGATGGAGCACTAGACAGTGACTGGATCACTCCCCCGCCCACTCTCTCTCTATCTCTCTCTCTATCTCTCTCTCTCTCTCTCTCTCTCACGTGTCCGAACCTTATACGTACTCGCACTACTCACTCACTAGCCGGATTAGCTTCCAATCAGGGCCCATGTCTCTCTCTCCCTCTCGTCTCCTCCGCGGTTTTGTAGGATTTTTGCAGCTAGCCAAATTCTCCTAGGACCCCCACTACTCTCTATTTACATTGCGCGTTGCCACGGTTCTATCATTGTGTGTGTTTATATTGTTTATATTTCGTATTTGTATATATTTTGCGAGAGATGATGATGAACGATTTGATAAAGTGTATTTTATACAGATAAAAGTTTGATTTCTTGGGATCGTCTGCACAGTGGATCGTGTCGATTGAACACACATCGGGAGAAGGGAGGAGAAGGGATGTCGCCTAGGAGAATATCAAGGTATTTGAAAAAAGTCGGATAGGTGCACTTGGTCTCTCTACAAACTGCGACTGTAGGGAAGATTAATTTCTACAGTAACCCGCCTACTATATTCCTAACAAGCAAATGGCAACAGGTCACCCCCCACAACTCGCTATGTTATGATTTTTTTTGTTTAGCCGGTTGAATCCGGGGTCCTCCTAGTCGAGAACAAGATAGGGTTCTTGGATTACGACGACGTCAGCAGAGGTAGTTGGGTTGGTTGGCGTCGGACGTCAAGGTATTTGAAAAAAGTCGGATAGGTGCACTTGGTCTCACTATATTCCTAACAAGCAAATGGCAACAGGTCACCCCCCACAACTCGCTATGTTATGATTTTTTTTTTGATGGATTCTTATAGGGATGCCCCATACCAAGCCCTAGCCAAAATTAAAAATTTCGAAGAGCACCGGAAGTGCCCTAATTAAGCACCGGAAGTTTACGTGCATTCTCGTGCGCGATAGGACATTGCGCATGCCATTCCGAAAAGCGGACAGTGAAGCATCGGTTCGGCGGCCTAGTGGATAGTGAGTTTATTCGGAATGAGTGGCGGCTAAGGTTCTGTCTCCGGCGGTGCAAAATGTTTTGCCAAATTCGAAACACATTTTAAAACACACAGGAAAAAAACACAAGTATCATATACAAAATGTTTTTTTTCCAAAAGTTATTTGAGTTATTGAAAGGCTCTCGTGTGCTTCATTTGGAAGATTGATTACGGAATGATTTTTCTTCCGCTTCGCTGTCAATTTGTTAATTTGTATTCTAACGGTGCAAGTAAGAATAAATTAACTTATTGAAAATCCACTCATTCTATATTTCTGATGTGAGGACTTGCGACAAAACTGTGTTTCAAATTTGGCAAAACATATAGCACCGGCGGAGACAGAACCTTAGTCACCACTTTTTCCAAATTTACTCACTATCCACTAGGCCGCCGAACCGATGTTTCACTGTCCGCATTTCGGGATGGCATGCGCAATGACCTATCGCGCACGAGAACACACGTAAACTTCCGGTGCTTAATTAGGGCACTTCCGGTGCTCTTCGAGATTTTTAATTTTGGCTAGGGCTTGGTATGGGGCATGCCTATAAAAATCCATCATAACATAGCGAGTTGTGGGGGGTGACCTGTTGCCATTTGCTTGTAAATAGTATAATATATGACAAAAAATGTATGGGAATAGTTTAAGGTAGTCGGTAATACTTGAAAGGTAGTAATTTTAGTAGTCTGAGGTATCGGTTACCTGTCTCCGGTTGTTTGGCAAGCGTCCGTGTCCGCTTGATACTGATGCATATGGCGCGGCCTCTGCGCACGGAGCACTGACGATTCACACTGCAGGTCACTTTCTCGCAGGATGGAATTCGAGCAAGGCAGGTGGACAGGAGTAGGAATAACAGAAACAACTGCATAGTAGTATACGTTGTGAGTATAACCGGTATACGTAGTATGCTATAAGTAGTAGCGCTAGTGATAACTGATAACGCGGAAGTTATAGTTATAGTGGTGTGATGTATCACATTTGTCGCAGGCGCAAGTGGATGTTTCTGATCTCTCGAAAACTAGTATGCGTGTGTGAAAAGTGATGCTATCATGTCAGATCTCTCTTTTGGTGTAGTGTTGCAGACCGATCCACCGAGTAGGATGGACCACAATGATGTCTATCCAGCTATGTTTTGGGTGGATCAAACATTTGAATGGAAAGTTGCATAATAGGCCCCGCCCCTTTTTCTGGTGTAAGAGGGGCGAGGGTGTGGAGAAGCCAGTCGACAGCGGGACACTCCAGGCGGCATGTGTGTCCCGAAAGGTAGAACCCCCCTCTCTCTCTCTCCCTCCCTCTCTCCGTCACTCTCTGCTTTCAGCCAAGAAGGCCGACAAATCGTCGGTCGTGGCTAAATCGGAGAAGAAGGCGTCAGAGGTAGTGAAGCAGCCGCCAGCCGCGCCTCCCCCCGAGAAGAAGGAGAAGTCGGCAGAGAAGAAGGAGCAGAAGTCAGCCGAGAAGGAGAAGAAGGAGGAGAAGAAAGAAGAGAAGAAGGAGGAGGAGAAGAAGCCAGAGGAGAAGAAGGAGGAGGAGAAGGAGAAGTCCGAGGTGAAGAAAGAGGAAGAGAAGAAAGAGCCCAGTAAGAAGTCCGAGAAGAAATCCGAGAAGAAGGGAGAAGAGAAGTCGGCCCTACCGACGGTTGCCAAGTGCTCGGAGGGATCCAAGAATGCGGTACTGACTACCGTACACTCACTACCGTATACCTAACCGTGTCGATGCAGGTTCGTCAGTGGGTGACGCGCGCGCTGGATATGGGAGTGCAGGCACTGAGAGACGAGTACAGAGGACTCGCCAAGTACACCCCAGAAGGAGTCACCTACAACGCATTCAAGGAGAACCACCCGGCCGGCAGGAACAGGTATACGGTGGATACCGTAACCGTGGTTCTGTCTACCGTACTCTAGGTACCAGGACGTGCCGTGTCAGGACGCGCGCCGCGTCGTTCTCAACTGGCCCGGACAGCCGACCGACTACATTCACGCCAACTATGTGCGCACGCCCAACAGCGAGAACAGGTACTGTAGCTACCGTATTCCCGGGCTTACTGTACTCATACCGTATACCTAGGTTCATCTGCGCGCAGGGACCACTGGAGGGCACGTGTCACGAATTCTGGATCATGGTGGTGCAGGAGAGGGTGGAGACGATCATCATGCTGTGCAAGCTGCTCGAGAAGGTACCGCCCACCCTGACCACGCCCACCCCCGTCCTCTTTCTAGGGCCTCATCAAGTGTCACCAGTACTGGCCGGAAGCACCCGGACAGACGCTCACCTATGGAAACATCGAGATCACCAGCAAGGGGGTACTGTATATGGGATTAAGCATACTGTAACGCTACCGTATCCAGGTTGCCCCGATGACTCCGGAGGAGGTGGGAGTGCAGATCACTCAGCTGACACTCAAGTGGAAGAACAAGGAGGACAAGGAGGAGACGAGAGATGTGGGTTACTGTAGAGGGTTTACTGTACTTACTGTACAGTACAGTGCAGTACAGTAAGTACAGTAAACAGTACGATGATATGTAGAATACTGTACATTACCGTATGCTTCAGATCCGTCACTTCCAATGGCTGGATTGGCCGGATCGCGGAGTGCCACCGTGCAACCTCACATCTATGGTAGAGAGAGAGAGAGAGAGAGAGAGAGATGAAGACAGACTATTCTCTAGGAACTACTGTCTCGCGTTCGCGGCAACAAGCAGCCGATTCTCGTTCACTGCTCGGCAGGTATTGGACGAACTGGAACCATCGTCGCCATCGAGTGAGTACAGGGATACGGTAGTCGTTTACCTATACGGTAGCAGAGTAGCCTAGGACCTACCGGACCTACCCTCTTATTGCAGGTACATTCTGGAGAAGATGCAGGTGGGGCAGGAGTGTGCGGCTATGGACGTTCTCCTCAAGGAGATCCGCGACCAGCGCAGCTACACCATCCAGAACGACCTGGTACGGTAGATGGCGACGGGTACGGTAGTACAGATAGGTATACGGTATTTGCAGCAATACATCTACATTCACCGCATTATGCTCTGCTACTTCCTCGAAAAGCACAAGGTATACGGTGGCTACAGTATCGTACCATAACCCTGCCCTGATTCAGGCGATGAACCAGGACCTGCTGACGCCGGAGAACGAGGAGAAGTACAAGAAGTTCATCGAAGACTACAACACGGCGACGGGAGCGTGATCAGAGCACAGACCATAAACTACAAACTAGAATCTATAGACTACAAACTTCGAAATTACACTACTCTCTTCTTCATTACAACGCGACGCCGATGCAATTTGTGAGGCGTCGGCGGAATTAGACATTAGGTATACGGTACTAACAGGGGCTTTGCGTTGATTGTGGATGTGAATGTTAAAATGTGATGCGATAAACAGTTAAAAGAGGCTTTGTTTATTGTTTGCTTGGAAACATTGGATGAAACAACATGAAACATGGCGTAATCGGATGAATAGTCCGATCCTTCTCCTCCCCAATATAGACCGAAACTCACATGATGTGCATGAGTTTTTTCTGCGGATTAGATGGCATACATATCTCGCAGTCGGCCCCGCGCACTCCCACCAGCCCGTTATATAGGCGCGGCAGGGTGGGCGGAGCCTCCCACAACACACAATCCTACAAACGCATCTACACACAACGATGGAACATGGAACATACATGAAAAAACAGATGTTTTCGTTCGTAAATATAGGTATATTCGTTCACGGGGGAGGGTCTCCCGAATGTGTATAGTGTGTTCCCTTTTCTGATCGACAAATTCGGACGGCCGGAATATTAAACGAACGCGATTTTCATGCAAATGTTCTATATTGCGGTTGCGCGTCAGCTCGGTCGCTTTTCACATTCACAATTGGATCTGGCGATCTGGTAGAAACTTCGAATCAGAATTACTTTTTTCTAGTGAATGAAACTAGTTCATTTTTGAATATGCTATGCCCATAACATGTCCACATTCACTAGAAATGTGACGGTCGAGCCATACGCGTGGCTGCTAGAGATCAGAATTTTTCACATAGTTGTATCTCATTTGTGTCGACATTATCACCGAGCTCGATGTTTGATTTATATGTTTTGGCGAGACGCAATTTACAATTGCATGATTTCACAAAGTAGCTCATAACACAATCACGAAAAAAGATATGGAGCTCAAACTTCCATACCCGAAGAAATGTGTGAAAATTTGAATGCCGTGTCTGCCTCTGTTTTCTTATACTTGAACACTTTGTACATAAAAATTTCACTTACACGGGCAGCTTGCGCACTCGTCTTGGCGGATTCTTATGAAAACATGGGCATATACACAGTTTTTCATGCTGATTCCGAATATGAGCATAACTTTTTCTAAATGGTTGTTTGAAACCAATTTGGACAGCCACCGAATAGACTACCCATGAAAATGACCTGTCGACAACAGCAGCGTGGCCGAATGGATAGTGAGTTGGAAAGTTGAAAATGACAGTCAAAATGACAAAATGATGCAATGCCGCTATGCGGCAAAACTTTTTGCCGGTTCTCTTTGGCGGCGTATGTCGCCCTGTCGTCTCTCGATAATTATGCAAATCTGAAATTGGATATCTGGAAAGCTGGCTCGCGCTGATTGGTACACGTAATGAGCGAACAGTGAGGTAGAGAGTGTTGTCGTTCTTCTTTTCACTCGCAATGCCAGCAATGTCTCCGTCGGCAGGGGTGGTTGTTGCTCTCCTAGCCCTTACCTTCGCGCCCGACGACCTCACAGTCTACCCTCCAACCCGAGAAGATTCTCGTCTTGCCGCTCGCATCAGAACTATTCTCCGTGCTCATGAAACTGGTGACGTGGATTGCGATGAAGAAGAGGAAGAGAGTTGTGAAGGAGAGGATCCGGATTATGAATGGGACTTCCAGGACGCTCATACTGCCTCATCGTAACCGCAAAAGAGTCGCAAGTTCGACTAATGCAATCCAACACACCATCACCTTTATGCCGACTATCTACGCCGATGGGCGCCTGGACAATCTCATATGGTCAATCTGTGGTCATATGGTCGATGGTCGATGAACAATCTCATACTAATCTACTCCATGACCGTCTATGTGTTCTCTGACGACAAGATCCTTCACATGAGGCAATATGCTTGGCACAATTCTGGGTACACCGATACTCGTCTTCCAACGTTTGTCACTCCAGCGGATTACTGTTTCAAAGGAACCGTCAAAACAAAATGCCACACATGCCCCACTCCTTCCTTCATTAGATGTCCCCGTTGCGAAAAGTATTATTGCTTTGATTGTATGGTTATGAACAAACATCGTTGCTAGAAACGATTCTCGAAATAAATTTGTGCTTATTATATAAAGTTGTTATTATTCCATCTTGCAAAAAGTTTTGCCGCATAGCGGCATTGCATCGATACCGCACCTGTCATTTTGACTGTCATTTTTAACTTTCCAACTCACTATCCATTCGGCCACGCTGCTGTTGTCGACGGGTCATTTTCATGGGTAGTCTATTCGGTGGCTGTTCAAATTGGTTTCAAACAACCATTTAGAAAAAGTTATGCTCATATTCGGAATCCCCGCGGAGTAATTTCGGGTTGTGATTCGCTAATGAAGCAGAGTTCTCCATCTTCTAAAGTCAATTACTCCTTCCATATATAAATATATATACTAACTTGAATACTTGAATGCTCCTTCAGCTTGCAAGCGCGGAGCCCATCTTTCGCCACAATGAACGGTCTCGAGCTGCAGTTGCCCACTGCTTGTAGTCGTTCCTGCGCCCATAGAACAGTTTTGTATTATTGCGGACAGAACAGAATCTGCCCAGCGGGTTGGCGGCCGTCCGGGTTCTCGAGTGACGTTGCGCGGCCTCCAATCGGTAGTCGCCCGTGTCCATCGCCCGTCCGTCCTCCTTTGTATGTGTCCGGCCCATCTATGTTTGCTGCGCGCCATGTAGGAGGTTGGGTTGGTCAACGCGGATCTTGCCCGCATGTCCTCGCTGCTCAGTCCCTCGTCTCGCTGCCGGTAGAGTGAGTATCCCAGCATCTGTCGCTTCATTGCGCGGTGTGCGGTCTGGATGCGACCGAGCGTGGTGGTAGTGTAGGCCCACGTCTCCGAGCCGTAACACAGTGCGGGGAGTACGCACGTGTTGAAGAGGTTCGCCTTGAGGTGTTTGTCGTTCAGCGTGCCCAGTGTCTCCTTGATGTTGCCAAATGCCGCCCATACTGCTCTCGTTCTCCTTGCCAGCTCCGAAGTGAGGGTGTTCTTTGCGTTTATGGCCCGTACGAGGTAGACGTACTCCTCCACCTCTTCGATTGTCTGGCCGAAAAGATGGATAGTCCTAGCGGCAGCCTGCTCGTTTCGGATGAACTGCGTCTTGCCGATGTTGATGCGCAGCCCGGCCTTCTCGCTCTCCGTGTTCAGCTCGTTCAGCATCCGTTCAGCATCTGCCGTGGTCTCGGTGATCAGTACGATGTCGTCAGCGAAGCGCAGATGCCGCAGATGGTTCAGCTTCTCTCCGTCCACTCGAAGGCCGTAGTCGCTCCAGTCGAGTTGGCGGAAGACGACTTCCAGCGCAGCAGTGAAGAGCACTGGGGAGACAGTGTCTCCTTGCTTCACTCCGCATCGCACAGGGATTTTCAGCTCGTTGGAGAAGAGCTTCAGAAGAAGCTGGTTGTTGTCGTAGCAGTCGGATAGCGCAGCCAGGTATCCCTCCTCGACGTTGAGCATCTCGAAGAGCACGTAGAAGGAATCCGTGGTCGAGCCGGTCGAACGCTTTCTCGAAGTCGACGAAGGTGAGCACTAGCGGGGTCTTGTATTTGCGGGCTCTCTTCACGACCTGAGAGACGGTCTGGAGGTGATCGGCGCAGCAGTAGCCGCTCCGGAGTCCGGCTTGTTCTCGTGGTTGTTCGTCTTCCAGAGTCCGTTTCAGCCTGTTCAACAACACCTTGGAATAGGTTTTGTAGAGCAGGCTGAGTAGAGCGATCGGGCGCCAGTTGGAGAGCTTCTCACGGGGTCCTTTCTTCGGGAGTAGTACGAGCCGCGCCTCTCTCCAGCTGTCGGAAATGGGGGTCCCTTCCAGGTGAGTCGAGAACAAGCGTGCGAGGGCGCGGTGGAAGTTAGTTCCCCCCGCCTTCAGCAGATCGGCCGTGATGTTGTCAGGTCCGGGGGCTCGTCCTTTCGGCATCTGGGAGAGGGCGTGTCGCACTTCAGATGGGAGTACGGGGGGCACGTTTCCAGGAGTGTAGACCTTCCTCGAGATGAGTAGTCGGTCAGCGTAGAGAGTACTGTAGAAGTCGACGGTGGCCTCCTCGATGGCAGGTCGCGCGGTGATCATCTGGTCGTTGATCGGTGATCATCTGGTCGTTGATCGGTGATCATCTGGTCGTTGATCAGCAGTGCCTCCAGCAGGGATCGCTCGGTGACGAGTCCTCTCTTCGCGATTTTGATGCTCCGACGATGCATAGCAGTGTCGCGGAGTATCTCCTCGCGGTACTTCGTCAGATCGTGTTTGAAGGCGGCGCGACACTGGCGGGAGATGATGACGAGTTCTAGCAGCCGACTCGGGTCTAGCGCGAGCTTCGCCCTTGTCTTCAGCAGGTCCCTCGTTCTCTCCGACAGTCTCCTTACCATGTGGTTCGGCCCGGGAGCAGTTGCGACGGCGGCGGCCTCCTTGAGTGTGTTGAGCAGCTCCTCGTACGTCGGGTTTAGGCCAACGTGGTGTTCAATGTAGGCGTGCGCTGCATCAGGGGCAAATAGTGTTGCCGGGTGCCGGGTGCTGTGACGTAGAGGTCGTCGCGGGATACGTTCGAGATCCACAACGCGTCTAGTCATTCGCTAAATCACATACATACATAGTAGTTCATGTTTCGCTGTTTTTAATAGTATTAGTAAATACCAACATCTTGATTCTTCTTGATGTTTTTCCAAATAAAAAATAAAACAGTTGAATTCTGATATATAATCTGAATAATCTGAATGATCCAATTTTGATTGTATCTGCGATCTTAACTAAGGTATCTTAAAATTGGGTTTGGATTCTTGGTTGACTCTAAGGACATTTTTTCGTAAGGGGATTTAATACATCTATATCATATCCTAAAACTCTGGCGCTGCGTATAAGCCTTCACGCAAAATCTCTAATTGTTCATTAAATGTTTTGTGGGTAATTCATAATAGAATGCTATTCATTCATACATACAGTACAATCCGTAATAGGTAGACAATTTGTAGAAATAAGTAATATTTCTATTAAAAGTAATAAATGGCTGTAACTCCGTAAAGAGGCGGAAATTTGAGTTGCACCAAAAGAGAGATGTGTGGTTCACAGTAGTCTGCGCGTGACTACGTAGTTTGTTTTGTGGTTTCATAGCTTTGTGCCGCAGTTCATTTCTCACACGGGCAGCTTGCGCACTCGTCTTGGCGGATTCTTATGAAAACATGGTCATATACACAGTTTTTCATGCTGATTTCGAATATGAGCATAACTTTTCCTAAATGGTTGTTTGAAACCAATTTGGACAGCCACCGAATAGACTACCCATGAAAATGACCTGTCGACAACAGCAGCGTGGCCGAATGGATAGTGAGTTGGAAAGTTGAAAATGACAGTCAAAATGACAGGTGCGGTATCGATGCAATGCCGCTATGCGGCAAAACTTTTTGCCGGTTCTCTTTGGCGGCGTATGTCGCCCTGTCGTCTCTCGATAATTATGCAAATCTGAAATTGGATATCTGGAAAGCTGGCTCGCGCTGATTGGTACACGTAATGAGCGAACAGTGAGGTATCGTTTGATGATATCGTTGATGATATGACCAATGATATCGTTTTGCTTGTCGATTCATGGTCATCCTTCACCGATCATCAAACTATTATCAATTATATGCCTGCCGGAAAAAAACGTCACCGTCAAGAACATTCCACCCAAGGCAACATGCATGATACAGCCTCTCGACGTGTTCTTCTTTGATCCGTTCAAACGATTTGTCAAGAAAATCCACTACCTTTTCGCAGTTATCAAACCGATGACAATCTCATACTAATCTACTCCATTACCCTCTATGTGTTCTCTGCCGACAAGTTCCTTCACATGAGGCAATAAGCTTGGCACAAGTCTGGATACACTGATACCCGTCCTCCAACGTTTGTCACTCCAGCGGATTACTGTTTCAAAGGAACCGTCAAAACAAAATGCCACACATGTCCCACTCCTTCCTTCATTAGATGTCCCCGTTGCAAAAAGTATTATTGCTTTGATTGTATGGTTATGAACAAACATCGTAGCTAGAAACGATTCTCGAAATAAACTTTTGTTTATTATATAAAGTTGTTATTATTCCATCTTGCAAAAAGTTTTGCCGCATAGCGGCATTGCATCGATACCGCACCTGTCATTTTGACTGTCATTTTCAACTTTCCAACTCACTATCCATTCGGCCACGCTGCTGTTGTCGACAGGTCATTTTCATGGGTAGTCTATTCGGTGGCTGTCCAAATTGCTTTCAAACAACCATTTAGGAAAAGTTATGCTCATATTCGGAATCAGCATGAAAAACTGTGTATATGACCATGTTTTCATAAGAATCCGCCAAGACGAGTGCGCAAGCTGCCCGTGTAAGTCATTTCTCTCTCTCGATATTCACGAATTTCGAGAGAAATGACGATGGTCGGTCGAGTGAAATTTTCATTAAAATTTCGCCCGCCAACTGAGAAATGACCAGTGTCGATTAGAGGAACAAAATGGAAAATTCCGACCGAACGCTAATGTAATCACAAAACAAACTACATAGTCACGCGCAGACTACTGTGAACCACACATCTCTCTTTTGGTGCAACTAAAAATTCCGCATCTGAACGGAGTTACATACAGCAATTTATCACTTATAATATAAACAGTACATACTTATTTCTACAAAATGTCTACTTTTTACGGAATGTACTGTAGCTGTCGGTCAAATACATTGAATACGTGGTGTTCAAACTTGTATGTTACATGCACACACAGCAAGCAATGCTGACATAGTTTTGACACATCTTACTTTAACTTATTTTTTCTTCTACTTTTTGGAAAGAGCTTTATAGCTTACTAGTTTCATGATTTTGCAGAAATCAGAGACAAACAATTTCTGTCGAACACAACAATCGATGTACTCCCTCCTTTAGAATTCTGGAATACGTTTGCGTGAATAACGAGATACGTTTCATAGTGACCCCCACAAAATAATACAGCGTTGAATTTCTGGTTTTGCGAGGAATATGTTGTACTAAACTAGAAGAGTCTAGCTCAAAAACTGACCGAGTTATTGACGGATTTCTAAAGGCTCAAATCTGGGCCTTTGTGGATCCAGGGCCTTGTAAGCGGTAGCTTGTTGGGGGCTGGTTTAAGCTTTTAGGGGTTTTTGAATATGAAAATAAATGATCCGGGGAGTTTCATAACTTCCCAAGGATCATAGTCATAGCTCAAACATATGATTAAATTTTTTTAGTATAAATCATTGCATCGCTATTGCTATTGCCCAAGTTCATTGCCATTGATCTTTGGAACTATTTTCTATATTTTATGATCCCACACATCACCATGGTAAGAGGTTTATGCAAATGATTCGGGCATAAAAAGAGAGACAACACTGTTGTCAGCAGTTTCTCCCACACTTTCAAATGACTGTGAAAACGGTCATACCACAACAGTACGTCACTTCGTCAACTCTAAGCTGTGTTTGATTCTGAAATCTTCCAGGAAACCAGTTGTTTCGGAATTGACCGTTGCTTCGAAATCGAAATTGCAAACGGAGTGGACATCTATTGTTATTGTGGCTATCATTTCATTTTTCACAGCTGCTCAGTTCTCCATATTCTACTCGTCTCTCTGGCCGTATCTGCAAAGAGTGAGTTTAGATTGGCAATATATAGAATGCAATATACAGAATCTATTCTATATAAACCCAATTTTAGATTGATCATGATGTCACGGAACAGTTTTTCGGATACATTACGGCAACGTACAGTCTTGGACAGGTGTGTGTTTGGTCAAACTTGGTAATTGAAAACGATTCAATAATTTTTTAATCGTCACTTCACCGCTTCAACTCACAGAGCACAAAGCAAACTCGACTCATAACCTTTCTACATTTGAGATTTGCCGTTATCATTTTTCATTTTGCATAATACATATATTTAGGCGATTTCACTTCCTCTCTTCGGCTTGATGAACAACAGGCTCTCCCAAACTCGCATGCCCATTCAGATCGGACTCGCTTTCATGATACTTGGTAATAATGTATCATTTTTCATTTTGCAAATTTTTAATTATGGCAATGGTGTAAATTACTGCTACTGCACTGAAAATGCAAAAAAAAAGACAACGGCGAGTGACAATTGCACGGATTCCGGTAGTTCCGTGGATGCATACGTGCTATTGGTGAAGCTTAACAATTATTGTAATATTGATCAATCGTATGCTATTCGGGCAACGTGCTCTACCTGCTCATTCCGATGGTCTCGATTCCCGCCAAATGGATGATGCTCATTTCGCGATTCTTCACTGGATTCGGAGGAGGTCTGTTTTGTACAATTTCTTTATTCATTAATCTTTCTGCCTATACAATTATGAAATCAAGTCGTGTTCAGAAAGTGCGCCGCAGACACTCGGAGAGAGTACTAGAAAAGAGAGCGCGCAGGCCGCGCAGGCCGCGTCGCGTGTCCAGTGTCCGCGCGCTGCGGCGGCTGGGCGCTTTGCCAAGGATGATTCTGACAATAGCGAAACTTGAGGCGAGATCGTGGTGCAGCGCACGTACGCGAGTCAGGCGAGTCTGCCGGCGGATCGATCCCGCGCCATCTCTCTCACCATCGGAGCCGACGCGCTGGGGCTCACTGTGGGACCGGGTGGGTGAATAGGCTGGCATACAGCTATTCGTCTATAAGTCACGCTCACTGTGGGACCTGTGTTGCACTCACTCTGTAATTTTGTGATTATCTGTCTCACTATTTAACTCACTGTTGCACCGGCTTGGTGATTATTTTTGTATGCAAGCAGACCTCCTATATGTATAAAAGGGTTGAAATGTATGAAGAAAGGTAAGACAAAAATGGAGACAGGGTGGAAGCGATTGATTGACTGATCGAATCATTTGTCGAACGAACAATTGTCATTTTCGAGCCACTAATCAATCGCTCAGTTGTTCATAGTTAATAATTCATAGCTCACGTTTTTTTCTCAGCTATTCAACTCATCTTCACACCTCTTGGATATCCCGGAGTCACAGTGTGGAGAGATTTCAAGGTGAATGTAAGCTTAATGTATTTGTAAGTTGTTTTCTGAAAATATTTTTACAGTTCATCACACAGTTTGCTTCAGATCAATGTTTACGAAAATAAACCTATTCTTATCATTTCAGATCAACATTTACACATGTCCCGCCCTAGCCGGAGTTCTCGTTTGCGCTCTGGGAATGATCGTCATTTCACTGTTCTTTCGAGAGAGCTTTGTCGGGATTCAAGAAGCTGCGAAGACAGAGAATGGTGAGCAATCTTAAGAAAAAAGGGGCGGGAGAGAGAGAGAGAGAGAGAAAGACAGAGAGAGAGAGAGAGAATGAGAGCGAGAGAGGGGCTGTTCAGAGTCGCACGCCCGCTTCTTCGCGCTTCCTCGCTTTGATCGAATCGCCCTGTCCATCTGCATTCTCTCTCGGTTTACCATGATGTTTGTTGTCACAAACATTGAGACGTGAGTCGTACAAACGGAATTTATTACTACAGAGAAATAGTATTCCTAGCTATATACGGTATTTCTCACTACGCTTTTTTCGAGCTGTGCTCCGAGTTTACAACGTGTTCATTTATATTTATGTATGTTTATTGATCAAAAATGAAAATAACCTTTTTTATCTTCTGCCACAGCTTTTACACACAAACTTTGCAGTGATATGCTCCACTGAACTTCTTACTATTGTGTTCCTTCAGTATCTGCTCCCCGCTCACTGCGGCAGACAAACAGAAACTACAGAAACTTTCAATAATAATCAGAAACAAGCCACTGGGGACTGGTTTTTCTTCAAACCGTAGTTGTAAATAGACTGTTGCAGTATCTGCTCCCCACTCACGATGACGATGTTCAATTGGAATGCAGAAGAGGCAGTGCATGGACGGCTATTCAACAGGCAGCCTCAGCTGTCCTCTCATTCGCCGTATACGCAGCCAACACCGTGTTCAATGTGGGAACAATGTGGGTTGACTGCTGATTCTTACTTTTTCTGTTTACATACTTTTTATTACCTATTTTTCACGCTTTAATTAAATTTTTATTACAAACTATACAGAAGATGCTTTGCAGCATCGACCACCGCGTTGGGTGCATCACTGGTCTCATTTGCCTCGTTCTATTCCACCTATTCACCTTCCCCTGGTGGTTCATCGACGAGAAAATCGACTATCAACAGCAATGTGGGTTGAATTAAATGCGTTTCTGTTACACTAACACAACCTATGAAATTGTTAATATTTAAAGGAACAGTGGCGACTTATTTTTGACTCTGAGTATTATTTAAAAATTATTAACCTAACACATTTGCAAATTTTTGCGAAAGAACGACGATTCTGCGTTACTTCGAATCTGCCACTGCCAAGGATGCAGACGAAACTTTGAATTACCCGCCAACGCTTCAATACTGCACGTTGGGGTCGGAGACATAATCGCAATTGAACGACGCCCTTCGCAAATGAACGCAAATGAACGACGCCCTTTCACTTGCTTCATGGCTTAGTGCATGTGCGCTGCGTTGTGGCCCCCGAACTTCACGGGTTCGATTCCACTCAACGCCAAATGTTTTGCTCGTATGGAAATGAGGATTTGTGGCAGGTTGTGGCAGAAATAAGTCGCCACTGTTCCTTTAAGTGAGTTTTTTTGTCAGCGGTGTGAAACGGATGGCGAAAAAGTTGAAAAAGTTTAAGAGAGAAAGAAAAAGCCGATGGTTTGAGAATGATGTAAGCAACATGCGTGTTTTCAGTCGTTTCCATCAACGGATCGCTGGTTCGCAACCCGGACCCGGTCGGTTGTCGACCGAGCTACGAGTGGTGCGCACACGTGCCCAGGATAAACATGTGCGTTTGGTCATCTATACTCACAACCATAAATGCCTCTCTCTCTCTCTTTCTCTCTCTCTCTCTTTCTTTCTCTCTCTCTCTCTCTCTCTCTCTCTCTCTCTCTCTTCCCAACAATCAGACACTCTGAGAAAACTGGAAAAAAGCGTGCGCAAGACCATCCGCGCTACACGGCGGCTGGCGAACTCGATTCTTTCTTTACCTGTATTCACTGTATTTTATATTTAATTCCAGGGAGCTCTACATAGCATCCTTCGTCATTCTAAAATCCACTGGATTCTCTCTCATCAACATATTCATGAACACAGTGTTTTCGATGGTGCTAGGACCCAGGAAACAGGTTTTTTTTTAAGTGACATCAAATCGGCTAACACTAATTAGGGCACGTGGACAGGTGTGATGATGATGTCTGGAAGTGTGGCGCGTCTCATTGGACCCATCGTGATGAGGTGAGCGCGATCGTGGCGGGACCTCTCTTTTCGCGGCGGGACCAATTGATGTTCAGCACCATATTCGTCACTTCCGGACCTTCGATACCGTGGATTATTGAGATAGTTGTGGCAGGTTTGTTATGTGTTTATCGGTATCAGTAGTTTTACGTTAGTAGAATAATACGAGTTTGTAAATCTTTCTTTAGAAAATTCGAATTTTAAAGCACAATTCACTAACATTTCTAAGAAGTCAGTGAGTTTTGTACGTTAGTGGATGAAGCCAGATTGCAGGCGGCTGCGCAGTGTGTTGGCTGGTCTACTATCGTGGGATGGTCCCTTTGAAACACGGGGCCGATCTCAGACCGGGAGACAACTACAGAAACAAGCATGGACACGTGTACAAAATGTGAACAGCCACTTGTTCATCAGTTTCGTTCAACGATACAAACGCGATAAACTTTTTTTTTAGCAAAGCGAGATTATCGAATCATAACAAAAGACGTGCAATTTAGACACTTTTAAAATACGATACACTATTGTATGTAATTCATGTGTGTGCGAACCAGAAAAACGAAACAAATGTACATATTGCCTACAACGGAGAGGGAGAGAGAAAGAGAGAGAGAGAGAGAGAAAGAGAAAGAGAGAGAGAGAGAGAGAGAGAGAGAGAGACGAGTGACCCTCGGTGATTTATCGCATTACACTCTTCACCCTCACTCCTGCTGTCTCTCCCATCAGAACAGAATCTCCCTTCGCGGCTCCTACTGTCCTTTTCTTTTCTTTCCTTTCCTTGAACTTTGTTTTCTCGTCAATCTACAATAATTGCATTCTCTTTCTTTCAGGCACAAATTCTCGATGCATGTCAGTAGAATGCAAATCGACGAAATACTTTTTTATCGAGACTGATAAATCGCACGAGTCACATCGATGTCATGTTGTTTACCATAATTACAAAATCGCGCCGCCGAAGTGGAAAAAAAGAACTCGTCGCTCTCAATACTCAACACAGCTCACATATCGGGTACTTTTCAACGGGTTACGGGCAACGGGTTCTCTCATGCATTAATGTCCACGTTTCAGTACCTACCTACACTTCTCAACTTCTCCACATGTATTGGAATGCTGCTAATAGAAAAGTAACATACGTTTTCGGAAAGAGGACTCTGTATGTCTCACCATCTCCATTGTCTGTCAGGCACTGAACGAAACAACAGCGCGAATTCGCTGCCAGGACAATTTTGTCTCTATATGGGAGTGCGGTGACCAAATCGTAATTTCGTAATTTCGTAATTTGTCGTAATCGTAAATCGTAATTTGTCTCGCGGCAGTAATTTGTCAAAGAAGTAGGATATTCTAATTATCTTCCCAGAAGAGAGAAAAAAGAACCATATAATAGCTGGCAGACGCTTTACTCGGAGCAGGACATGGGCATCTGCACTGTTGATCAGTGTCGCGCGAACGGCTGCTATCACAACCGCCTACTGTGTGCGCTGGTGAGTAGCATTAAGTAAACTGGAGTCTTATCAGAAACGAACCTTTTAATCAAGCACACGGAGATGGAGGGCGCTGCGCCGCCGCCGCAGGGAAAAGCGAAGAAGTGAACGGCAAGGGCGCATCTCTCACGAACGACACCCACTACTGGACAACACCTACTGGAGGCCAAAACATGTACTATAGCGATGATTGGATATGGAATAAACTATGTTACAATTGCACAGTCAGATTCAATTCTACAACAGTGCCAATCTAGCAGATAAACTAGTAAAGAGCTGCAAGCAAGCCGTAAAAAGAGAAACAAATACGCATTGCACAGGACATCTCATGGATGACACTAAACAATAGATTATATGAAAAAAGTACATATATAGAAGAGAAGCTTGTCCCGAAGACCGTATATTTTCTCGCAATCGTTTCTCGCAGCCACCTTCGCGCGCACTATCACGCTGCTTATTGGCACAAACCTGCGCAGAGGTGGCGCGGAGTTCGCAAAACGCGCATTTTTCGCCAATCGCGGCACGAATTGGATCGTCACATTCGTGTTACTAGTTGTACATGTGACCCGAGAGCAATCGCGCTCTTGGGCCTTTATCACACTAACACCTCTAACCTATAACCCCGTCACTCCGGCTCCGCATATAAGCTGGGAGACGGAGAGGATCGGGGCCGATTGCAATGAGATAAGCACACTTATAATCGCGTTGTCGAGTTGTGGGGAAGGCTGGGGTAGTATCTGAACCCTGATCAAGTCCTGATATTACGGGATAGCGCGTAGGCAGCGTGGAGTGCGCAACTGCACATAGTGCGGCGCACTTTTTTGTCAGTCGCATGTGCATTCGATTAGTATTTAATGAGTACAAAAGCAATACAAATTACAATCACTATTCAAAAGTGGTCAATTTCTTCACTACCCAATTCGAAGAAGTCAGTTCAGAAGGCAAATAGCAAGACATTTCAAAAGTAGTTCGAAGAGGCTGTCCATTAGCACTCTATAGTCAATCTGAAGGGCTGTGTAATCTGACCAGACAACAGGTCCATTATGGGAATGACGTCATTCTAATGATTCTTTATAAGCATCACTAGTGAATCTGTGGGCAGCCCGATCAGAGTTTGGTGGCAGCGGAGGGGCGCAGACGGAATTTGACGGTCTTCTCCGACCATGTAGCGTCGGCCACGTTGTCGGGGATCTAGAGAGGGTATCTCTCTCTCTCTCTCTCTCACTTTCCCTCCTTCTCCTTCTCTCTCTTTCTCTCTCTCTCTCTCAACACTCACGTCCACCATTCGCTTCTCATAGAACGTCGCCTCGTCGTTCTGATCCACCAGAAACACGCTGTAGGAGCGAGTGCCGTAGCGAATCTCGTTCGGGTACCTGCAAGAATCTCCCTCTCCCTCTGTCCCTTCTTCCTCTCCCTCCCTCTCTCTCTCTCTCTCTCTCTCCCTCTCTCTCTCTCCCTCCCTCTCTCTCTCTCTCTCTCCCTCTCTCTCTCTCTCTCTCTCTCTCTCTCTCCCTCCCTCTCTCTCTCTCCCTCTCCCTCTCTCTCTCCCTCTCTCTCTCTCTCTCCCTCTCTCTCTCCCTCTCTCCTCACCTCACACAAATGGATGTCAGTGGGTAGTACATCTCTTCTTCTTTCTGTGTCTGTCGCTCGATTTGCGCGTCCGGGAAACACCTACAGAAATCGATAAATCGCGATCCAATATATGAAAAAAGTACTGCCACTTCATTCAACCAAATTGTTCGTGTACTGCCTTCATTTCCACTCCACAACACTTTAAAACTACTAGTTTTCCGGGCGCTAACGCGCCTTTCGAAATCCTCCAATTTGAAAATACCTCAATACGAGCCAAGATTAAAGGAGAGGAGTACGCAATGAAAAAAATGACCAGCTGATGTCTCACGTCAGAATTATTTCTACAAAAGTCTCTAGGTCCGTGGCGGGACCAAGCTTGTATCTAAATTCCCATTGGAAACTCGTGCCAAGTTTGTACCTCACCGCGAAGGAAGCGCCGATTCTCTGGACAAGGCATCATTTGGAATAAACAAGCATGCTTCTGTCCTATCAAATATGTCTTTGACAGGAAATGAACAATGTTAGAAAAAAATTGCAATGAATAAAGTCTTTGTTTCTTTTCAATGGTACATGCAGGTCCCGAATGGGAACGGAACCTTCCGAGTGAACTGGCCCCACAACGCTGCCATGGCTGGCCTCACTGTCATTCTAGTCGGAACATTTTGTGAGTTTTTTTTTAAATTGGTTGGTTTTTTGTATGTGATAATGCGATATCATAACATGCTCAATTAAAGAAACAGTGACAACTTATTTCTGCCACTACCTGCCACAACTCCTCATTTTCACACGAGCAAAACATTTGGCGGAGACCGGAATCGAACCCGCGAAGCTAAGGGGCCTCAACGCAGCGCACATGCACTGAGCCATGAAGCAAGTGAAAGGGCGTCGTTCATTTGCGTTCATTTGCGAAGGGTGTCGTTCATTTGCGCGTATGTCTCCGACCCCAACGTGAAATATTGAAACGTTGGCGGGTAATTCAAATTTTCGTCTGCATCCGTGGCAGTGGCAGATTCGAAACTAACGCAAAATCGTCGTTCTTTCGCAAAAATTGCAAATGTATTAGGTTAATATAATTTTTTTTATAATACTCCGAGTCAAAAATAAGCCGCCACTGTTCCTTTAACTACATAATCGTGCATGTGGAACTCTCGATTCTCGGACGAATTGAGAAAGCGTTCTTCCAGCGTTCATGTTGTACTGCGGAGTGCGTACGTGGCTTCACATCACCCGACACATCTCATCGGATCATGCCAACAGACTGCAACAACAACTATTCGCAGCCTTCGTCGTTCAGGTATGTCCTTTCTATACTTTCTATAATAATTTTAGCATTGACAATTCATAAGATTAGTACAGTGACGACGTTAGTACAATGCCCACTGAGAATTTCGAGAATTTAAATCCAATTTGTTTTTGATAATTACTTTATTGTAGACAGTTATCCCGCTTGTACTGTCCTACACCCCAGCTGCCATTCTCTTCGCAGCTCCTCTATTCCAAGTGAATGTTGAGGGGTTTGGAATGATGTCCGTCACTTCGTTCGCTATTTACCCAAGTCAGTTAACTTTTTGTGTTGTAATGTGTTTCGCTGATTTCAGTTCTCGACCCTATAGCCTATAGCGGCAATGTATTTGATCGGCGATTATCGGACCGCTATTATACAGTGAGTGCAAAAATAAAGATAAGAGTATAAAGAATGTTATAAATATCATATTTATATTATGAAAAATAGTAAAACTCATTATTTTCAGAATGGTTGTATGCGGTCGCCGTAGCGCGGATAAAAAGTCCTCGACGAAGAAAACGTCTTTCGACGATATTCGGGATATGGAACTGCCTCCGATCACGAAACAATCTGATGATAATGCAATCGAGATACAGATCTCTCTGGATTCTCGGAGCGTCTAGCAGTCTAGCCTAAACTAAAAAAAAACTACATATCTACATGTACTGTTGGGAACTATGTTCGTAACGAATCGTGAACGTAAAAGTGTATAAATATGATTGTTTGACATCAACAGCCCTGGCGAAAAATAGATGGTATTTTATAGTACAACATTTCTATAGTTCAAACGTGTTATTTCAGGAGTTTTAGATAGGCTATAAGATGAATTTCAATGTGAGTCGATGAGTCGATGTGTGATGCAATGGAACGTAGACTTTGTATACGGTAAGTATACGAATCTTGTACATATACGATGTATGATGCATGTGAATGATGTGATGTGACACACGTTCATTGCACACACCGAGTAGAAAATGTTAGTGTAGATTGTGTATGGTCGGCTGTGATCTTACTATGACGCACACCACGACTCGTGAACTGCAAACTTTTATCTACACAACAAAAATACAAAGGTGTACATTGATACAAATACAACGACTGATACAAATCAAAGGGACGTCTTGCGGAAAGCCTCTTTGAGCATGTTGCCTCCTCTGATGGTCTGCCCTTCTCTCTCTTCCCTTTCTTCCCTCTCCTCCTTCTCCTCCATCTCTCTTCTCTCTCGCAGCATTTGTCGGTTGTTGACTGGCTGGACGCACTGCGGCCGGAGAGACACTGCCCCGCCAGAGACGGAAGCAGCCCGTCTGAAGTGACGGGTAATATTGTACAGAATTATGCAAATCCATAACAGCTTTCTCCATAACCTACTCTTGTACGACTTCATAGCATATTCATTTCATGTCATAACATCAACGCAATGTCACCCGATGCTCAAACTCAATGGGCGTCGTATGATGACTCACTGGTGCATTCCTCTAATCTCCAAGTGGTTGAATATGGGTGGATTGGGGCGGACCGGGTATTGTGAGGGGTCTATGGACACCGCTAAAAAGTTTTTTGACAACTGGGAGAGAGAGAGAAGTAAACTTCGTAAAACTTACATTTGAGAATGAGTAGCGCCTGTTTGTGTCTCTTCTGCAGCTGTCGATACTCGGTGCGCAGATTCTTCAGCTCGTTATTCAGTGTCCTATCGGATTCTGAAACCACCCCACTCGTAGGATGCGCAGAAGATGTGCAACTAACGACGTCTACATTCTTCGCTCTCCTCACAGCAGCAAGTCTTTCTACACCGCGCCAGGTCTAAAAACGCTAGACAAGGGGTAACTGAAAAGAACTGAATCGGGAGAAGCGGAAGGTGTAACCAAAGCCCGGAACCCGTAACGCCAGAGAGTGACGCATGACGCAAGCGCAAGCTACCTGCGCATCCGCCGCAGGCTGTGTCGTCTTGGAGTATCTCATCCACCCGTCGGCGGGTTAGAGGAGCAGAAGAGGACAGGGGCTGGAGAGACAGAGCAATACAATATTGACACTACCATGCTAATCCAACTAGGCAGTACTATGATCAATAAGGTCGACTATATCTATACTGTCATCGACTGCGTGCACGATCTTTCAACATCTGATGAAACGTACTTGTATATTCCACGTATACTTCTCGCGCAGATCCGATAGACCGGGATAGGGAAACTCGGACATTGTGTACACCACCTGAAAACAGTACAGTACTTGCTCATCAGTACAGTAACCACTCTACTGTAGCGGACGTCGCTACGTTATGAGTATGAGAATAAGTGTCAGTTTAAATCGCGCATAACGACGATGAAAATGAAGATGAGCGTCGATGACGGACCTGTATGAGGTTGTTCTGTTCCATCGGTCGCATCCTGGCCAGATCCCTCAACAGGGTGTGCATCGTCGAGTAGAACTCGTCCGCAGTGGAGCAGCGGGTGATCTTCCTGCAATGGGACATTTTGGGAGGGAGAGAGGGAGGGAGGGAGAGAGAGAGGTAGAGAGGGAGAGAGAGAGGAGAGAGAAGCTTGGATACCTGCTGAGCTTTGCCCATATAGCCACAGCAACCCGGAGCAGCACCTCACTCCCATCCAAGACGAGAGCATCCCACACACGGAAGACACACGCGATAGGGAGACCTCAAAAACATCTATTATATTTCGAGAGAGAGAGAGAGAGGGGGGGGGGGGGGGGAGAGAGAGTTTGCTCACAGGTGGCGAAGAGTGTGAGGAACCAGTGCATCGCGAACACGTTGACCAGTGCCGGCTCGTACTCGTTGCCTACGATATAGATTCATAATATTTTGTTTTTTCCTTTCCTTTTGTTTTTTTTTGCAATCAGTATTTCAAAAAGGATTCTCTACTTCGTCGCTCCGGCTGTAGCACAACATTGATTTCGAATTTCTCCTAGACCAGACCGTTAGGTTTTAACTACTCCGACGTGTTGAGCTATATCAATGTACCACTTGACCTATGAAAAGTGGTGTGTTTCGATTTCAGAGAGCCTGTCAAAATGATTCCTAGTGCGACGTTCGAGCGCCTTTATGAAGGTAAGGGTTGTTCTCCGTAATTTGGTTAACATTTCTTCAGGGTCCTGAGGCTCACTACTGCGCAGGATCGTTCATCAGTCGACACCAACAGTCGACGATATCATTTTCTACACAAGCTGATGCAGAGATTATATTTTTTGAAAAGTACTTGCGTAAACAGATGAACTTTGTCTTATCCCAATGCAACAAAAGCACATACATAAAACGTTTACATTTACAAATACTAACACAAACCTGCACCTCTCTCTCCTCTCTTTCTCTCTTATCTCTCCTATTTGTGTTCACTGGTTAGTATCAACAGAACTTTCCCGAATGCGCAGGTTTGTGTTAGTATTTGTAAACGTTTTATGTATGTGATTTTGTTGCATTGGGATAAGACAAAGTTCATCTGTTTACGCAAGTACTTTTCAAAAAATATATATGTCCTTTTGTTAAATTTCATAGAAGTTTTGAATATGTGCTGAATTATGACTATTCATCTGGATTATATCAAAAACTACTATCTCTCACTCCCTCTGTTCTCTTCTTCTCTTCGTCCCTTCTCTCTTTTTCACTGTTCCTTCTCTCTCTCTTTCACTGTTCTCTCTCTCTCTCACTCACTTTCTGCCCTTCTCTCTCTGTCTTTTTATATCTTTCTGCTCTTCTATCAACGTTTACAAATACTAACAAACTCTCAGCCGTTCTCTCTCTTCTTACTCTCCTGTACCACAGATCACACGTTACGTTTCGGATCGCCGTTACGTTTCACAAACGTTTTTCCCCACATATTTTCTCACTACCGTTCGGAGTCGCGCCTACTGCGCTCTTTCTCCTGGTTATAGTTAGCGAACCCAAAACAACGCAAACCCGGCGCGAATTAGACGCTGGCGGCGGCGGGGCGAACTACACTCAAAGTGCTAGTTGGAGAACACGCGCAGAAAACGCGAGAGAGTACGCTTTCGGCAGAGAGTCAGAGTTACCGGACACGACGCCCACCCACCCACCCACCCACACGCTGGCCTCTCGCCTCATGGGTGCGCGAGATCGCTCATAACTTCTTTCGGAGAAAAGATACAAAGATGCCCACGACCAATGATCTGTCCTACGGAACGGTGCGAATCTAACTAACATGAATTAGATCAGTTCACATTGTTGCTAACATGACCTTTAGATATCGCTTCTTAAAAATTCTGGCGCGAGCCCTATCCTAAGCCAAAAAAAAGGGCGCTGCGCGCACTCTAATTTTCTACAGTATGTTTTGTGAATTGTGCATTGTTCTTGTGATTTTGTGATTTTTGCCTTTCCGGTGACGGCGGGAGCCGTCACCTTCCAGCTCTCTCTCCCTCTCCACACTTCCTCTTTCAGGTTCACATACACGGCAACAACAACGGCACTTCGACTTCGGTCGAAGATGGCCGAATTCCCGAGATCATTTTCTACACAAGCTGAAGTATATAGTCGTAAACCTGTAATGCGCATTGTTCTTTGTTCTTGTGACTTTGTGATTTTTGTCGTTTCCGTTCAATGTGTGTGAAATGGAACAGATAAACGCTAGAGGTAATAATAGAGGTAAGAGCTATCAAAGATTTGTAGCTAAACGTAATCCCATTTAGGAATGATTCTTGCGTTGTTGACGGAATAACTAAGTGAGAGGGACACTGAACAATTGAACAATACCGATTGCACAAAGAGAGCTCTCTGTCCGGCGGCACGTGATTTCATGAGTACAGACAAGCACACATACATATATTGTTAGCTCCAAGGTGAGACATTGGTGTAAGAAAAGAATCATGCTGCAAGTGTACATGAGAGGAGCAAGTCTCAAAACTGCGGGGATCGAAAGAACGAGAGAGAGAGACAGCAGACAGAGAGAGAGAGAGAGAGAGAGAGAGAGAGAGAGAGAGAGATCATCACCACTATACGCTCTCTCCGTTCACCTATTCTCTCGCCCATATATCTCATCTCGCCGCACGATTTTGGTGTTGGTCTTTGCCATTTTCCTACGGTGATTTCCGTCTATCGTTTTCTTTTCGCTGGGTTCGCAAAGAACCGGGGCGACAATAGAGGAGTAGCGGGTATATAAGAGAGGAGAGTGGCGCAAAAGACAGGTCATCTAGCCCATTCAACATGTTCAAGACTCTCTTCATCTTCGCGGTAGGTCGGCTACTGTACTTAATCAGGAGTACTGTTGTTTTACCGTACCCCCTTCAGATTCTGTGCGCCGTCGTCATCTTCGCCCAGCGCGGAGGCAGCCCGCAGAGGCAGAAGGTCGAGCGAGGTGAGTACTGTATGATGAGGAAGCATACTGTAGGATGAAAGAGGGTACTGTAGGATGAGGAGGGTACTGTAGGATGGGGATACTGTAGTTGCTCTACTAGAGAGATACGTAATTTCGTATCTTGGAGACGCAATGTAAAATACGTACACAAGTCACATGTGTAAAGACGTGGTACTGTATCTGTACTGTAAGATATGGAACAAACATGGCCTACGTGATAAGATACCAACAATAGCGAGATTTTTTGAATTTCAATTTTGTTCAGTTGACGCGAAGCTGCGCAACCCGTGCGACAAGGTGTGCCCGAAGCGGGAGTGAGAGAGGTGCGAGACCAAGCCCTCCGGACGCAACCAGGTAGGGTGGTGTACTGTACTGCGGGGGAGAATACTGTAGTTAATCTAATTTAGAGGCGTATCACTGTAGATAATAGAAAGCATACGCATCAGATAGATATTGTATAACTGTAAAAGTAGCCACTGGTTCGAGAGAGACTTACTGTGGGTACTATTATGTCACCATAGCTCATCAACGATTTTCCAATGACAGCTGTACTGTGGTGACAAGCGATAGCTACTAGCAACTGACTACAATCTTCCATATGTATCATTGTTCATTTCCAGGTCGAGGTGACTTGCACTGACACCGACAAGGGAAAGGGAAAGAGCAACGGACCCTCTTCCCCTACCTTCCGCGGTTAGAGAACCTACCCGCCAAATCATGTGTGTATTATATGTGTATGTAATGAAGACTTTTATAATTTTATTGTGGTTTCTTATTGAACCCAGCGTTGTCTAGACAAAAGTGGCGCATGGTCCAGCCGCATATCTGTGCAAATACTTGAACCGTCATTAGTGCGCACTCTTGCATGTATGTATCAGTGCGCAGACAAAAATATCACGCACGTCACAACGTCACAATTTTTATTGAACTTGAAATATCAAGTACAACATGCATGTGGTGAACAATTTACTTGGCATCTTTTATAACGCATTCTATACTCGATGTGAGTATCCGAACCGTGTTCCCAGCTGATCGACTATTTATATTCAGGTGTCCAAATCGAAACAAAAGTTTCAACGCAATCTTGCAATGTTTGAATTGCTCGCATGCGTATGCGTTCGTGCATTATCACGTCTCGTGGTAACTTTTGTGTTGCTTTTTTGCACGTTCTTGGATATTTGATTGTTTTTTCCCGTTCTCACCACTGTTCTCCTGCAGTCTTTTGAGGTGTTGCATAGTACGTGGAAGGCGTTGGTGCAGAAGGTCCTGACAGAGAGGCAGATGACAGATGACAGATGATAGATGACAGATACCAGATTACAGATATCAGATATCAGATGACAGATGACAGATATCAGATAACAGATATCAGATGACAGATGACAGATATCAGATGACAGATATCAGATGACAGAGAGGCAGATGACAGATGACAGATATCAGATGACAGAGAGGCAGATGACAGATGACAGATATCAGATGACAGATATCAGATGACAGATATCAGATGACAGAGAGGCAGATGACAGATGACAGATATCAGATGACAGATATCAGATGACAGATGACAGATGACAGATGACAGATGACAGATGACAGATGACAGATGACATATGGCAGATGACAGATGGCAGATGACAGATGGCAGATGACAGATGACAGATGACAGATGACAGATGACATACCTTCAGCACAGCCATGTCCACTCCGAGTGCGCGAAGGCTGTTGTCGAAGTACCCAGACGGGAGGACCGACTCGAAAACGAAGATCATCACCTGCAAATTTATGCCAATTTTGAAACTGTCAAGAAATTATTTATATTGGAGCTGCTTTCAAAATAAAGACTTGTTGAAACTCTTTTGGGTAGTCTTTTGAACTTTGCCAATGTTTTGTCAGCGATTGTTGGGTGTGATTTTTATAATATAAAACCTACCTTCAACGCTGCATCCGTCTTGAAATCGACAACTTGAAGGATGAGAGCAGCGATAACATTGAACCCCTGACAGTAGCCAATGTCCTGAATGGAATCGCCTAACCTTATTGCAATTGATAGCACCGTTGAACTAATACTCATGGTTGAAACGCATCGAACGAGCTTGCCTTGTTGAATCTGGCGTACGCGAGTAGCACTCTCCTCAGTTTTGCCTGCCTCTCCGACCCGTCAAAGTCAGACCACCCAGTGCGGTTCAGATCCTGACGTATACAGTGAGTTATAACTTACATGTTAAACTCTATCCAATAATCCAATACACCAATACTCTGTCTCGTTTTCGATTAGGATCAAGTGGCATGGCAGAAGCCACTTATGCTTTATGAGTGGTGAGTTGATGGATGGTTGTGTCTCTACCCTCTACTCTTATCACACTCACTCTTTCACTCCCCCCCCCACTTTTTCTTACAGTATGTACGTTTTCAACAATATGGAAATCAATGCTTTGCAATCCGTTGCAAGCTCTGTCCAAACGCCAAGTCGCAAGATTATTTCACGGCGGATCCCCGGGAGGTGGAGAAGATCATCCCTGACTTCTACAATAACCTCTACTCTACTGTTCGTGCCATCGCCCCTGTCGTCTCTGTCAACTCGCTACCCGATCCGTTTACACTGGAGGAAGTGAGGAGTGTCCTGATCGCCATGAAAAGGAATGTCTCTTCCGGCCCTGATTACGTGTCCACGGAGATGCTACTTCACTCACCGGACGCGCTGCTCGAGATGATCGTGTCGTTGTTCAACCGCTGTTTGGAGGAAGGAGAAGTGGCGGAGGGAATGGCCGACTCGATCATCTCTCTTCTCTTCAAGAAGGGCGACAGTCAGGACATCGGCAACTACCGACCCGTGGCTGTCTCTTCTACGATCCTGAAGCTGCTCGTCAAGTGCATACTCGCACGAACACAGAAGACCCTGGAAGAGCATCAACCGCCGGAGCAAGCGGGATTCCGCAAAGGATACTCGTGTGCTGATCAAATCCTTGCCTGCCGAGAGATGATCTACCGTGCGCACCGCTACAACCTACAACTGTACGTTATATTCGTCGACTACAAGAAGGCGTACGACAGTGTGGAGTTCGACGACGCATGGAGCTCTCTGGCAGAAGACAAAATGGATGCGAGCTACATACGGCTGATGCAGGCAATCTACTCTACTGGAAAGACGCGAGTGGCACTACGACATTCGAAGGCTGACATCTCTATCGGAAAAGGAGCTCGGCAAGGCTGCCTCCTCTCACCTTACATCTTCAACAGCGTTCTCGCGAAGGTGTACAGGGCATTGGATTTCAAGTACAGCGGCGCCGGCTTCGACATCGACGGAAAGCAGCTGACACACCTCGCCTATGCGGATGACGTGGCTGTCTTCGCGAAATCTGCGTCGGCAGCAGAAAGGATGCTCAAGGACATTGCCGAGGAAAGCAAGAAGTACGGACTGGAGGTGAACAGGAAGAAGACGATGGTGATGACGAACGCACACAAGACGGAGATTACCCTCGACGGAACGAGGATTGAATACGTGGACGAGTTCAACTACCTCGGGAGGTTGCTGAGCTGTCAGAAGAACGACGTGGACGAGATCACCCGCCGCATCCAAAGTGGCTGGGCCGCGTTCCAACGTCACAAGCATTTCTTGACACTACGACGAGCTCCGATGCGACTCCGCAGGAAGGTCTTTCGCGCCGGAGTACTTCCCTGTTTGACGTACGGATGTGAGACATGGAGTCTCCCCCAAAACGAACTCATGCGACTACGGACTGCGCAGCGGAAGATGGAGCGCCAGATGCTGGAAGTCACCCTACGCGACCGGATCCGGAGCAGCACTATTCGGCAGATGACTCGGCTACGAGACGTTCTGCAAGAAGTACGACACCGGAAATGGAAGTTCACGGAACGACTACAATGCGGACGGCCATCGATGGGCAAAGACTACAGTCAATTGGACCCCCAAGAAGACTGGACGACCTGGACGACCACACAAGGAGTGGGAGGATGACTTCGTAGATGCCTTCGATCTTCCGAGGACACATGCTCGCAAAGAATGGAGACGGACAGTGACCAACGACTGCCGAAAATGGAACGATCTCATTTCCCAGCGCTAACCAAACCATCTCTCATGCGTGCAAAAAAATCAATGCTTTGCAATCCGTTGCAAGCTCTGTCCAAACGCCAAGTCGCAAGATTATTTCACATGACAGATTATAGTCAATCTTCAAATCAAATCTGGCGAGCTAGCGGTTTAGGCTAAACCTAAGCAACGCAAATCCGAGCTTGCAATCAATTTCTCAGTCTCATGTTCGTGTATACAATTGGGAGATTTTTAAGAAGATTGTAGGAAAAAGAAGAATACAAAATCTAATCGAACAGGAAGCTAGGACAGAATGCAGTTCACCCACCTTTATGATCTGTTCACTCAACTCCCTGTCCTCGGGTAGGACTCTCTCTGAGAATACCCGGGAGGACACCGCCATCCAGTCGACTCCGCGAGACGACAGGTACGAGTCAGACAGGGTGAGCCACATCTGAATTACTCAAGCGTTTTCTTTTTCTCTTCTCGTACTAAGTCGCTAACAAGTCGCTTCTTTGAAACGTATCAACCAAGAGCGTGGAAACGTATAGGCAAATGCATCGAAAACGTATACCTTCGCTCTGAACTGGTCTGGCATTCCGGTGGACAGCCGGCAGACAGCCCTCATAGAGTGCCTCCACTCTCGCAGACCACTCGGATGGCGGGGCGGGTCGAGAGAGAAACGGAGCAGCGAGTCCAGTTCTGGAGATCTTCGGTTTATAGATTGTATACTGGTCATCAATCCATGGCAAGTTGATTGATTGAGTTTGGAAGTAGTTGATTATTACACGAGAGAGAGAGAGAGAGGGGGGGGAGAGAGAGAAAGGAGAGAGAGAGAGGCTCACGCGTCTTGTTGGATCGCGCGTGCAGCACGGCAGTGACGTTGTCGCACCGATCCGCGCGGCGCTGAACATGCGCTCAGTCTCTTCGAAACACTCCCCAATTCTATCAGAACTTAGAACACTTTAGAACTGCCTTTTCTCAGCGAAAAAGCAATCAAACACTATGTATGTTTCGAAAGGGTAGGAAAATGAAATTTCGAATTGTATCCTATCCTGTTTTTTTCATCCGCATACCTGCAACTGCGCATTCCTCTGCTTCACTGCACCAAGTAGACGCTCGCTCACGCCTAGAAAGAAATAGTAGTGTACTTGATCGCAGCATTGTTCTTGTATTTGAACTGTTATTGGTTTCGAGGTAACACAGTTATTAATCGCTTCACAAATAGCGGTGTATACGTCAGTAGTGAAACGTATCATATTGAAACGCACCTTCTAGCGCTGCCACCAACTGTTCACGAAGGATGAGCAACTCGGAATTGTCTGAAAGGGAGAAAGGAAATGGAATGGGTCGAAAACCGTCAAGTGACTCTCGACCACTGTTCTTCACTGTTCACTGTTCTTCTCCTCACCCATCATGTTCAGTTGGACACTAGTTCACTAGTATGATTGGACTCACTACTCTTTATCTCGACTAGTACTCTCAAAGAGAGAGAGAGAGAGAGAGAGAGAGAGAGAGAGAGAGAGCTCTGTAATCGCGACTTGACCCACCCATCATGCCCAGTTCCGTCCTCCCATATCTCCTCATTCCCGCATAGCTGTACTCACTACTGCAATAGTCCGACGAGTCACAACTGAAAAGAAGTCATATTTATGATTTCCAGATTCCTTATCGTTTTATAATGATCACGTTGATATCATCATATGTACGTACACACGTGGCATTGCCTTTGTGATTCAAAAAAAGACAATAAGTTGTGCGTGAAGCGTATCAATAAACAGTGTGCTGCGTACCTGCCTACAGTGTCTGCCCACTTTCTCTCGTCGCATATCTGCTGTAGCAGTCTCTCCAGGCGCACCGAGACCACAGAGGGGGCGTGCGAATCCAGAGCCACAGACTCCAGCTCGCAACTGAAATGTACTCGAGTACAATGCAGAACATTTTGAAACCGATCGTAATTGTACTTCTTCAACCTTTAATCCGATAATTCACTGAACTGGATCGTGTTTTCGATGTTCTTGTTCTATATTGTTATTGTTCTATATTGACGTCATAGACCACATTCTTACAACACCAACTCGTACCCACCTGCTCTCGTACTCCCTCTGCGTAGTCGTGGTGTGTTTCCTCGGCACCTCTCCATCCTCGGATAGAGTGTGGAGGGAGAGAGAGTGGGGAGGGGAGTGAGAGGAAGACGAGATGGGGCCGGACGAGGACGGGAACGAACACATGTCCTGCAACAAGTCATCTCCAGATGACGTCATCTGAGCAAGAGATGGAGGAAACTCACGCTGCTCCACCCGGTGGGGAAGCGGGAGAGTATCTCGTTGTTGTTCGCATCGCCACTCGATGCGCATGTGAAGAATGGAGAGTCGTGCGCGAACAGAGAGTGACGCTGCAAACATGCTCACATCTTCTTTAGATGTTTCATTTCGTTTCATTCTGGATTGTTTTACTTGTCCCTATAGTGATAAAGCTTTTCACGATTTCTGCTGGAAAGATGTTATAGTGTAGTGCATCTTCTATCACGTCGTGCGTTTTATAAAGGTATGATGAAACTTATTTCCAGAATATCAAAGTTGACCAGGGTGAAACGTAGCATGCTTCGACTCCCCTTTTCTCACCGGTTGATAGAAAGTGTCGTGGAAGACTGCGTCTCGCGGATCGATATCCGTCCCCTCCCCTCCTCCTCTCACCATCGGACGACCACGAAAAGGCTCACTCGCACGCCTAAAGCAATCGATACTACGGGTACTGTACTGCCACCTTTTTCAGATCTACAGTATGTTCGACAAAAAAGCTGCCAGATTATGGTTTCTTCTAGGATTCGGATTATTATGTTTTGTTCGATGGCTTATTTGCATAGGTGGATAAAGTGATAAGATGATTTGACTTGCCGGATACGGTATGTCAGACCCGAGAAGAGAAAGGATTACCTGGTCGATACGGATGAAGTTGCAGAATGTACGAGAGGAAAGCTGCCGAGAGTGTCCAAGGAATGCGCACTCATAGTGCTGCTGCAATAAATACATCGATAAATTGATATTCCTGTCATAAAACGTGGAAGTGAACACATGCATTTACAACACAACACAACTGGTCAGTATATCCACTTTTCGTTTCACTAATAACCGGTAGATTTATGCCCACCCATGTTCACTTTCACTGCAATTGAACGAGTTTTGATACCGTGCAAAAATGCAATCAGATAATCAATCACAGAGACGAGAATGCATAAATACACAATCATAGAACGCTCCAACGATGGGATTTGAGATCGTAAAAATGCGTCGCGCTCCGAACAATGCTGGAACAGAGCACAACAGACAACAGACTGCGGGAAAGCTGGGCAAATAAAATAATATCGGCGGAGAACGCCGGAAAAGTACAATGGGACTCGCGCCGATCAGAGAGTTTATTAAACAGCGGACAGCGCATAGACAAATATAGATAGTCCAATAGTAAAAGTGCATAAAAACGAACCTTGAATCGTCGTCTATTCGTATTTCCTCCAGGGCGCCGATAGGATTCGCCATTGCAATAAAGAGTCAATGAAAATAGATAAATACAAAAGCAACAGTGTTTTTGTTGTGAACACCAAACGTCAGTGTGCGTCAGAGGGTCGCATCTTTGGGCGATTTGTGATGGAATATCGATAGAGTGTCGTAATGGCTTCCCGTCACATCGATCGAAGCGTCTTCTATTGCCACTTCCGCACATTGCGAAAGTGCGAATAGACTATAGACACTGACACAGTCCGAAAACGTACGATGGGAATATTTGACAGAACTTTTGGAGCTTTCAGTTGGTCAGCGCAGTTCTGCAACATGTGTAGTCCACTCCGAATCATCCGAGAGTCCGTAAACAATAATCCACAATCATGTGGAGTACTGTGCTCCCTCATTCTATCACTCACTTCTCTCCAGCTACCGTAATCCGACAATCAGTGAAGAAGGATTCCATCACTCCATCCAAGAATTGGTCTTAGTTTAGACACATGCTACTATCTGTAAGTGGAGGTGGGGGAAATAGGTATATGTTACTTATTTGATCATTTAATAATAATAAAAAATGTTTTTTGTATGACAACATAATTTTTTAACATATTTTTCTAATAAAGCCACTTAAAACTTGATAACGAGTTGTGGTGTATGATATTACTCTAAAGACGAAATACCTTCGAATTGCAGTCTCGTATCCATAGACTTCCGTGCCTCATAAAGAAAATCCGATCAAGGGCTCATGCACTTTTTGGACCAATTATTTTATTTCGCACTTTTTCCCGAGACAATTCTTATGCGGGGGCAATAAATCTTAATTCACATGCACCTTGGCAAATCTCGAAGTCCAAACCTAAACTGTCTGACTCCCACCTTCAACCTAGTACTCTAGTACCTAGTACTTCTGTGATTTTCTCAGTGTTTTATTCTTTATCCGGGTGATATGCTTGACGTTATCCACTCTGTTCAATGAGAAAAGGAGCTGAGGGTGGGGGAGGAGGATCTGAGAGGGAGGGCCTCGACAGTACTCTATATAAGCAGGATAACACGGGCCAGCCTCATCCTGTCCATTTGTTCGAGAGGTCGCCACGATTCCGCCCACTCACTGGCCGCTTTTTGGCTCGCCCCAAGCCATGTCTACCATACTCAATCTCCACATGTCTGTCACAGATGTTAAGGTGCGATTAATAACCTAACAATTTCTTATATAGAATATAGAAACGAATTTTTTTAGAAGTGAACAGTCAAAGCATTTTTCTTTTTTGGTCAAAATCAATTGTGAGTTTCCTCATCACTCTCTATACTCCATTTCAACTGGCCCTATTCGCAGAATGACACTCTATTTGATTTGATTCGGCTTAGGATGAGGGAGGGGGCTCTCCTCCTCCTCCTCCTCCCCCTGTCCCTTCCTCCCTCTCCTCTCCCTCCCAATCCCTCTAATCCAGTCTCACTTCATCTTCCCTCGCATTACACGTTTTCTTCATCTCACTCCGTGTCCGTTTCAGATGGTGGAGGACTTTCTCAACCAGATCCTCCCCGTGCTCGGCTTCATCTCCTGTGTGGTGAGCGCTTTCACGATGATCGCCCTGCGCACCTCCAAGGGCGCATATCGATTCGTCGCCTACATCGCCATTTTCGGTGAGTGGTATTCTTTGATGTCCTACTGACGCAGATAATAATCGCCCGCGTTCCCAGATTTCCTGTCCGGTCTGAGCTCGATCTACGCGGGTCTGCGCGGTGTGGTGACGACTGTGTATGAAGACGTGAACAGGGTGAGTCGAGCTGTCCTCGATCCCTCACTCCAGTTTGTTCCAGAAGGTCTCTCCGTGGTCGTGCCTTCCGGGTGCTGTGAACGTGCTGGGGTGGCAGATCAGCGACGGCGCCGTCGTCTTCCTCCTCTCGGCGTTCGTACTCGACCGACTAGTCTTCATCCTCGTCCCCGTCAACTATCACAAGGTGAGCGCTTGTAATCGAAACCGCGCCGCGTCCTCTTTGCGAGCGCGCCGCGACCGCGTCGCGTGTTGGTTTGCATACGTTTACATGCATGTTCAGTTCGCCGGCTTTTACATTCGCGTGTGCATGCCTTCGATGGGTCTCATCGCCGGCATGGTGTCCGTCCTGCCTGCACTACAGTTTGCCAAGATTAATCAAGGTGAGCTGATTACTGTTTAAAGGAACAGTGGCGCATTATTTTCGACATTGGATCATAACTTGACCTATTGGAATGCAAAACAAACGAAAAAACAACGATTCAAAGCTGTTACCGCGTTACCACACCAATTACCACAGACCGTCCCGTTACCACACGAAAATAGGCGTTCAAACGTGTGTTTTGGCGGGAAGCCTCATTGTTGCGGGGCCGATCGATATTGTGATCGCTTTCGCAAAGGAGTCAGTTCTCGGGAAGGGCAGCGGTCTTTGCGCGTGATGACCCAATGAGCTGCGTGGCGCAGTGGAAAAGAATGTGGGCTATCACTCTCGCAGCCACGGGTTCGATTCCTGTTTGCAACTTTGCCTGAAACATACATGCACCTCGGTGCGTGGTGATTTCGTGCGAATTTGAAAATTTCATTACCACACGGTTCTGATATACGCCTCTGTTCCTTTAATAATGATTTGTTCTTCATTCAAACAAAACATCCAGTATGCATCGTAATACGATGATGTAAAACAATGATTGAGAGCGTATATGCCTCACAATAAGTGTGACATCGCTCACTTATTCTGATTAAAACATGATTCGAGATGGTCGGAAATAGGCTTATCCGCCAGCCTCACCCTCACCCTCTGATAAAAATGACATTTACAGTGTTTTCACATACGTACAAAGATTACAAAGAATGTTATGCACAAAAACGAGAGCGTACTTTCAGATAACGAATCCGTCGGCATTTCCACTCTGTGTCGATACGAGGAGTTTGTGGGAGAGACGTTCTATCTGCACTACATCACAGTGCTGCAGTGGATGCCGTGCAGTGGTGAGAAATGCCACCATCCGCACGATCAACGTGAAACGACACCACTCATTAGCTCATTTCAGGTCTGGTGGTGATGCTCGTCTTCGGGCTGATGTACTTTTGCCGGCACCAGAAGCAGAAGTGGTGCTACAACTGGTCCGAGGAGAAGAGCGACACCAAGCAGGTTGGTGTAGAAGCTATGATATAGTAAAACTATATACTCAATAAATAAAGTCTTAGTAAAACTGTTAAGGAAGTGTTTAGATCGTTGTGATGTGTTCGGTTCGGTGCTTTCTGGCCGCTCTCTCCGTCCATCTACCACTCCTTCTCATATCACAAGATGGAATCAGCAGCCACGCGTTGATAATCAAAGACTACCTATTCAGGTGCGCAGAAAGAGAAAGAGAGAGCGAGAGCGAGAGAGAGAGAGAATCTCTTTTTCAGGATCTCTCACATGATCCTGTGTCCGATCATTCAACCAGCTCTCTATCTCGTCCTGTCTTCGCACTTCTCCGCCAATGTCTACCTCCTCTTCAACAAGTATCGACACAACACAGAGAGGCAGTGGCAGGCTGCCGGTCAGTTCATGAATGCTTGTAACTTACATATATACTTCATAACATGCGGTTGACTTGCCAACGGAAACAGTCTCACAAATGCAATTGATTTTTATTCCAAATCCGTTCGACATTTCGCCGATAAATTCCCGCCCATCAACTAACCCGTCGACTTTGTTACAAATCCTGGGATATGATAGCTGGTAATCCATGCGAAGAGTCGAGAAACTCGGGTAGGAAAATAACGAGATGAATGAGTTTGCATCTGCATGGAATAACAAAATAATGAATCGAAAATGACTTACGGCGAATTTTTAGAATTTGAAACAATTGTAGGCAAAGTGAGAATAGTAAATTGTAAATAACGACTTTGTGAAAATCAGCCTTCGCAAATCTTTTTTCAGAAGTGGTTTAGATGATTTGAGATGCTAGATCTAGATAACCGATTGAGAGAGGGAATCTGCGAGGGTGATAATAGGGATATGCTGAATCAACTCACTCTAAAACTCTAAACTATGGAAACAGGAAATGAAAACCCATACTAAAAGTGGGCAAGTGAGTCATCATACAAAGCTTGTTCTCTGTAACTCAACGAAAAACAACACCTAATTCGGACAAACTCTATGACAACTGTAAAGATGACGTGAGTCGCTACAAAAGAGTCTCTACACAGTGGCAAACGGAGTTTCGAAGAAATCTTTAAAAAATCGCATAAACACTCTTCACTCTCTTCACTCTCACTTCATTATTCCTATTCATTTCGTTCCAGGAGATCCTCCGAAGGACGACGTCGAACAGAGGGCGAGGGACGGCGACAACCCTTTCGGATCCTGGTACTCCACCACAGGCAACATCACCGGAGAGGCCGGCATACCCATCGACAGGTCCGCGAGCACTTACTCCCACACTGTAACTACCAGATTGAGTACTAAACTATTTGGTTTTAGGAGCAACCAGCGGAGTGTGAGCTTCTACTACGATAGTCCGGTTCCCGAGAAGAAGAGTCCGCCGCAGCCGCAGAAGCTGCAAGTCGAGAAGTACTGATGCGAGCCATTCACTCACTCTTCTCACACAACCATCCCCCCATTCCCTCACAGTCACCTTCCCGCGCTCAATGCACCGACCAAACAACGAGTGCTCACTATCAACTTGTACAAGTAACCTCTTACAATTTCATGTGTTTACCGGATTTGTTCAACTTTGTGTAAAATGTTGACTTTGCACATCCGGATAGTCGGGTGATTACCCACTCATTGATTACTTACATCCTATCTGATAAACTCATATTGAACACACGTGATTGAGCCCCTTCAATTCGCTAAGATTGGATATTAGGCTATATCTTGGATGTAACGAAAATCAATCTATGAAAGTAGTCATATTTCGATAAAACGGCATATGTTAAGATTATCTAAACATTTGTATATATTAGGCACAAAACTTTTTTCTTACAGTTCTAGGATATCTTGTATATCTTATCCATCAGATAACTAACGTGAAAACTATTCACAAAACACAGCGTACACATTTTCATGTGCGAACCATTTTGCACGATACATCATCCGTCTAGTATAAATCGACCCGCCAACTAACGGGGAGAGTGGGGGCATTGTTGACTTGCGTTTCCCGCGAACGGCCCTTTCAAAAGGCAACTGGAGGCGCCTCGCAAGTACCGTATCCACATCCTAGCTACCGTACCGCCACTGTATTCAGCATGGGCGCTTCGCCGGTGAGCGACGTCCAAGTGGCCAGGATGGGCGGAGCTACAGTGGGCGGAGCCAAACCGGAAAACGATCTCATCGTCATCGAGACGTGCGACGGTATTCAGGCACGTCATTATCGAGTATTCTGTCGCGCATTTGCATATGACGTCATTGTCAGAAACTCGTGAATTAGGGTAACACTAGTCTAATAATAATAATAATAATAATAATAATAATAATAATAATAATAATAATAATAATAATAATAATAATAATAATAATAATAATAATAATAATAATAATAATAATAATAATAATAATAATAATAATAATAATAATAATAATAATAATAATAATAATAATAATAATAATAATAATAATAATAATAATAATAATAATAATAATAATAATAATAATAATAATAATAATAATAATAATAATAATAATAATAATAATAATAATAATAATAATAATAATAATAATAATAATAATAATAATAATAATAATAATAATAATAATAATAATAATAATAATAATAATAATAATAATAATAATAATAATAATAATAATAATAATAATAATAATAATAATAATAATAATAATAATAATAATAATAATAATAATAATAATAATAATAATAATAATAATAATAATAATAATAATAATAATAATAATAATAATAATAATAATAATAATAATAATAATAATAATAATAATAATAATAATAATAATAATAATAATAATAATAATAATAATAATAATAATGGTTTTTCCATAGGCGCAGACAAAACACAAAACACGAAATACAAACTGGTGCGGAATGTACAAAGGTTTAGTGTTTAGTCCCCGGATGGGTCCTTGGAGGGTATTGCTCCCTATAGCAAAGCCTCATCCGGTGGGTAGCATCTTTCGAGAATCTTCTTTCTTCTTCCTTCTTCCATATAGAGTATGCGGCCTTGATTCGTCTTCGAACGCGTGAGCCATATGGACCACGTTGCCTCTAACGTTGAACGTTCTCGAACTTCTCTCGACCATTTGCATACTTGCTTACGGTTGATCCATTCGTCATTATCACGTTGCGAAATCCAAGAAATCCGTGAGTTACCCACTAGTGCACTCCCAACAGGCTTATTCGGCTCCTCCTTATCGTCTCACAATGAACGGCTCCGGACATCGATCGATAACAGTGACGAACTTCTCTTCCGGTCGCGGGTGCCGCCGTCGCCCTTCAGTTCGATTTCGCTTTGCACCTTCTTTTCCTCTAATCGAGAATCCGCGCTTCGCCCTACTAGTGCACTCTTAACAGGCTTAATCGGCGTCACCTTATCGTCTCACAGTGAACGGCCTCAATTCGAGAATCAGTTGATACTCCACAGAAACTCATCTCCGAGCGGCGGCGGCGGTGACTTTCATTGTCGTCGGGTGGTCATTCGAGGGAGCGCGGGAAGGGGCAACCGCTCGCGGGGACGGAAAAATGAGAAGTGGTCTTGATTGTTTTATTAGTGGGAAAACCGTTGTCATTTCGTCCCTCCATCTTCTCGACAGCTGTCTGTCTTCTTTTCAAGCTGGCTCCCCGTTAGTGTTTCTTTTTGTCGATTTGCTTCTCTTTCGCACCTCTCTTCCACTCATCTCTCCAACCTCCCATCCCCTCATGACTCCACCTCCAACATCGTCAGGTACTGTGGTTTTTTTAGGTTTACGGTAGCTACAATTCTATCCAGGTTGCGTCTCACTTCTTCTGACGGTCTGCGCGGATGTATTGACGTCATCGAGCAGATTCTGACAGACCGATCGAGCGACGCCGATGACGTCAGATGGCTATGCACGGTACGGTACCTACCGTATACCGAGTGTTACCGTATATCAGGTGTTCTCGGCGGCTTCGTTTCTGTTGATGGATCGGGTGGTGGCAGAGCTCTCTGAACGCATTCTCCGCCGTCTTACCGTACACAACATGATGAGGTACTGTAAGGGTACTGTAGGGGTGCTGTAGCGGTACTAGGTTTACGGTACTCTCAATTTTCAGACTCTACTCCTACTTTGAGATGCGTTCTGTCACTCTCGCCGAGCGCATTTGGGAGCACATGGTCCGTGACTTTGCACAGGTATAGGTATAGTAGATACAGTATCCCTAATTTACAGTATACTTTGTAGCTCTTTTCGTCCCATCAGTTCCTGCACTTTTCCCAATCGGAGATGATTCGAATGCTGGAGGATGAAAGGCTTGTCATTGACACCAGAGACGAAGCAAACTGCGTGGAACAATGGATAGAGGTGCGGTTGCAAGCCACGTCCGCTCTTCTCACTTCTAAACGCCTATGCAACATTTGAGTTACTCGTTGGATATGCATTATTACATCAAATTAAGCAGGGAGTACTGTGTAGTACTGTAACTCCAATATACTCAGGCGCATCCGGGAGAGGACTGTTCCGTTCTGCGCTTCTTTGCCCTCCACAACCTGTCTGCATACTCATCCGATGGCGCCAACCACATGATTTACAAGGAGAGACTTCCGGCCGAGGTACTCGCTTGCTTCGGTGGGTGCATTGCTTAAAAGGAGTGTACCCTCTGATTTTCGAAGTTCAGTTAGCATCAGGATTTGAAAATACGTCATAAATAATGTATTTTCTCATAGAAAAGTTATGTTATAGTCGCCCAGAAGCTTGTGTTATTTGCGCTCGAATACGCTCTTTCAAGAGAAAAGTGTGCAGAAATGTGCACAAACGTGCACGGTCGATGATGGTTTTTTTCAACTTCCCGTCATTTCCGGCATAATTCCATTTGACAAAAGTGAATCATTTTTGATATATTTTCACATTCCGGTGCTAACTCAACTTCGAAAACCGGAGGTTACACTCCCTTTAACAAGTCATATTGTAGTAGTACTTGTTGTAGTTGTATAGTAGCGTGTGCTGTTTCAGGTGGTTGGAGTGAGGCGGGCCCGGCGGCGGGTGTGGAGGTGTTCAATCCACGGACCAACAAATGGACACTCGCACCCACACACTATCACGATGCACCCAGGTAGGGACACACCTGAGGACATCTAGAGGACATCTAGGTCCACGGGGTGATGATGATAATAATGATATGAGAGAGGAGGGGTGTACTGTTTACATACAGTCTGTTCCCTCAGGGCGTACCACGGTCTGGTCTCCACCGACTCGCACATCGTCTCCTTTGGTGGATTCGACGGAACACAGCAATTCAACCAGACACGTGTATTCGTCATTGACAACAAGGTATCGTTCCCCTTAATTCTCAAGTGTCCTTCCGTCTCGCGAGGGCGGGGCATAGGGGGCGTGGCTACAGGCTCTTGACGGCACCCCACTACTCTGTCATCGCTCTTTCAGGCGTGGGAGGAGAAGGGTCCGATGCACGATGTTCGGTGCTATGTGGCATGTGCGAGATTCGACCATCAGAAGGCACTGGCTGTGGGAGGGAGGTGAGAGAGGGAGAGAGAGAGAGAGAGAGAGAGAGAGAGAGAGAGAGAGGAAGATAGGTAGAAAGAGAGAGGGAGGAAGGGAGAGAGGGAGATTTCTTGCAGTGCGCGCGGCGAGCGTCTATGCACAGCTGAGATCTACGACATTCCCTCGAACCAGTGGACCAATCTCGCCCCACTCGACAGCGTCAGGTATCGATCGACCCATATTGATTGATATTGATTGATTATCTAATGCAGGTCGGACGGTGCGTGTGTGGTGTTGCAGAGAGAGCCTTATGCTATCGGAGGATTCGACGGTCTAACCATTCACTCTACCGTAGAGTCCTACGACGCGAACTTTCACAAGTGGTACGGATTACTGTAGTATGGGAAAGGTTACTGTATTTCCAATTTGTATACAGGATGCCCCTCTCCCGTCGTATGCTGTCTCGTCGCACGGGGGTCCACGCTGTTCCTATCACCGAGAACGCATTCATCGTCATCGGAGGATACAACGGAATCAAGAGGTACGGTATCACAGATCTGGACTACTGTAGGATTACTGTAGACTGTCGAGCTGCGAATTCTACGATCGTCGCGAGGGCGTCTGGCATTCGACAAGGGAGATGACTGTCGGCAGGTACAGTGGGAGATACCGTAGTTATAATAAGGTATACGGTAGGTCGAACTTGTTTGCGGAGCGTTTGGGCTCGCAGTTCATAGTGGCGGGTGGATTCGACGGTATGCGAACGACAGAACACGTGGAGAGCTACGATATACGGTATGGGGTTACTGTACTTGCAGGGCCGATGCCTGGACTACCCTGCCGTCTCTCAACATTGCCAAGAGTGCCGCGAAGATGATTCGAGTGAGTGACGTCATGTTGGATTGATTAATGACGTCATTGTTCAGGTGACCGATCCGGATACAATCAGCAGTCTTATCAAGTTCGGCGCGTGAATCGACTTCACCAGATTATCAGTAGCAATTCTATTCTAAAACTTCTTAAAACAAAATCTGTGTACATATCGTGTTAATTACTCGCTGGACGTGGCTTCGATAGAACATTCACGGCCTACACTCAACTTAGAAAATGCTTTGAAAATGTCACTGGTGAACTTGTGATTCTTAGTGTGAAAAATGTGAAAAAGTGTGAAAAATGAATTAGCTTCGTCTATAAAATGGTTTTATTAAATTTTGTTTCGAAATCTATTACAAAACATCGACATCGAGAAGAAACCATCATAACACTTTGGGTTCCGTTTTTATCTTCGGTAGTCACGGTCTGGCAAGTCTAGTCAAGTGTTAAGTCTACTCTGCCTTCACTTGATCACGGCTATTCGAGGAACACCCGATTGAGAAAAGGGACGAACAGCGCGACGCGACCGCCGCGCACGCGATCGGCGCGCAGGCGCTCATGTAAATGAGGCGTTTCGGCCAATGAGCGGCCAGTAACACTGTCATTTCGTCTCATTCACATATGCGCCTGCAGGCAACAGCGCGCACGACAGGCACGGCGCTGGCGCCACGCCCCTGAGAAAAAGTTGTTCCGCAAAGATTTCGAGCAGCCGTGATGGTGTCTGAGTGAGAAAAGGTCTGCCCAATGTCCAATCCAATGATCCTTAATCCGACCACAAGAGTTATCCGCTTGTATCGTTGTCTTTTTGAAACGTAAGATATCCATATCTGAGGCGAAACTATTCACAGGAAGAAGACAGGTCTGGGAGACAGGTGGTCAAAATTGTGTCCTTAGTCCTTACTCTGCTACCTCGAATTGTGTGAGTGAAGATATACTTACTGCTCTAGTGTAGCGTCTTCACGTTTTCCAATTTTATCTCTCACGCGCCAAATACAATTTAAGAGAACAGTTAGTCATGTATAAGTGATAAAGTTGTAAGCTGTGTTGTTGGTTTGTCGTGGTTCACTTGACGGGTTGGATGCTCTTGGTCACATCTGTCTCCTTGTATCGACCCTGAATATCTCCCGAAAACTGCTCCACGCGTTGCTGGATCCACTCCTTCACTACCTAGAGAGAGAGGGAGGGTCAGCGAGAGAGAGAGAGAGAGAGAGAAAGAGAAAGAGAGAGAGAGAGAGAGAGAGAGAGAGAGAGAGAGAAAGAGATGGAGGAGAGGAGAGAGCGATGGAGAGAGGGGAGAGAGAGAGAAAGAGAGAGCTACTGACCAGGTCGGGTCTCTGTGAGAAGTCGAAGAGGAGGTTGTAGAAGAACTCCCAGATGAAATCGAACGACGGTCGCATCTGAAGCGACAGTGGGCGTGGCCAGAAGGGGCGGGACTTACCTTTGGCTCGTACTTGGTGCAGGCAAAGAAGAGGAAAGAGATGAAAGACTCGTCTTCTCCCGCAGTCTCATTCACATCAAACAGAGTCATGCGTCTGCGGTTCATCCAGAACTTGCGGACCCTAGAGAGAAAGGAGGTAGAGAGAGAGGGGGGGGAGAGGGAGAGAGAGGGAGAGAGAGGGAGAGGGAGAGAGAGAGGGGAGGAGGGAACTAGACATACGCTTCTATCTTGGGCTCGTCCAGGTCAAAGTGATAGGGTGCCTTGGAGTGGTTGAGTATCTCGAACATAGTGCATCCATACGACCACACATCACTCTTGATAGTGTGAGAGGTGAGACTTCCGTCCACTTCCGGTGCGATCCACGGCCACGAGAGACTGTTGATCTCCACGGAGAGGGCCTTCTGGAAGGAGAGAGATGAAGAGAGAGAGAGAGAGAGAGAGAGAGAGAGAGAGAGAGGGGGGGGGGGAGTGGTAGACGCACGTCCTTGAAGAAGTGATATGGGAGCATGTAGTCTGTGATCTTGACAAGCATGATCTGTTCTCCTTCCATCACAACTAACACATTCTGTAGGTTGAGATGCCTGCAACATACAAGTTGTACGAACGAGTTGTCAGTTATTACACTGGTCCTCTCTCCAGATACTATCCCATCTCTTCCCGCTGGCACCTTCTCTCTTTCACCTGTGCACCAGCTGATTCGACTCCAGATAGCGCATCCCAGCTGCGATCTGGTACAACAACTCCAGTTTGTGACGCCACATTAGAGCCTGGATTGAATGGTCAGACCACGCCCCCGCAGACTCCGCCCACCTTCCCCTCGAACTTGCGCTTCTTCATCAGCTTCTGCAGGCACAACGACTGATGGAACTCGTATGCGATCCATGGTCCACCGCCCAGGAATCCCTGAAGGGGTACGGTAACCTATACCATATATGGGCAATGGGCTATGCAGGTTGAAGAGATACGGCTATCTGTTACCAACCGTTCCGGTCGTGGAGTATGTGACCATACGAGAGATGTAGTCGTGACCAGCCATATCTGGCTCCTTCCTACAACAAACACTCTTCTCTTGTCCTTTGTTCTCTCCTTTTTCACTCACGGTTCGGTGGATCTCGGAATTAGTTTTCCGAGATCGGATTGCATAGCTGCCTCTACATACAGTTCCGGTTTGATTTTGCGAATAGCCACCAGACCAGAGAACACTCCCTTGGAGTAGAAGTGGCCTGAATCAATCGATAACCCGTCTCACTGGTAGCAGCCAGTACCCTTGTAGAGGTTTCCCACGATGTCCTCTCCAGTCGGGTTCAGAGTCGTCTTCGACACTCGCGCTTGAAGGGCATCCATCTCACTCGGAGCAACCATCACAGACTTCGTCACAGACTCGGGCAACTGGAATAGAGTACTGTACAGGTACAGTAACCTAACTACAGTACCTTGAAGGGGTGTGGTTTCATGGGAAAGGGAGGAGGGGCGGGTCCGTGGTTCTTTCCGATAAGAACGGGCTTTGTGAGGACACACTCTGTGCCTCCCGGTAGCCAGTTGGAAGTGTAGAAGAGAATGAGCTCGTGGATCGAATAGAAGTCCTTCTGCTCGTCCTTCCGCTGAATAACTTCGACGTCACTCTTCTTCTCCTCGATGTAGAAACGACCCATCCTAAAAATAAAGGTACAGTACACAATTGAAAGTACCGTACTCACTCGGTTCTCTTGATGCGATAGTAGGCAACGACACTCGGCGGGGACTTGGGAGGAGCGGGAATCTGAATATACTACTGTACATACAATATGCTACCGTATACCAGATCGGACGGCTGCACCACTTCCTTCAGCCCCTTCTTGCCGGCAAAGCGATAGTTGTAGTCTTGCGTCAGCTGCCAGTCCCTGACAAATTCAATGTACAGTATGACAGTATCCCTTTTACAAGTACAGTAACTCTATTATAGGTTACAGTACCTGTAGTACTGGTTGGTGCATCCGAAGACTGCTCGAACAACGAGTTGGTACTCGGGCCAAGCGTCTTTCACATACAGCTCACTCGGCTGACACACAACAAACGAACCGAACGGCTGAAATGAGCGCGGTACGAGAGTTACTGTAATCTACCGTATACCAAGGCCACAGCAACTACTGTACTCTACAGTTCTCACCAAGAGACGGTTTGTGAGATGCAGAGCAGCTTCGATCATCGATTTCCTCCCAATGAACCACCGTCCGCAGCCAATCTCTGGGGAGACGGGGAAGGCCTTCCGGATAGCCTGCTCGTCAGGGGTCGACGGGGTCCTGAACGGAAAGATGAGAGTACTGTAGGTACAGTATGTGAACCCACTCTCTTCCCTCCAGATAGGATGCGTGGATGAGACCGGAGAATCCATCACAGGAGACAGACACCATACTCTCTGCGTCCACTGTCGATCCTTTGTAGGTGATCGAAGATCTGAACAGCTGACATGCATTGCGAAAGCGAGAATGCACATAACACATAACACTTCTATTACTGAGTGGATTAGCTATTGACTCGCTCTTACTTGAGGTTGAAAGCAGTGCTGGAGACGATCTTTCCAGCCGGCACACTGATCAGGGGAGCAGGGTAGCGGTGCGTCCAACGGACCTGTACCAATGGAAAGTGGAGAGAGAGAAAGGGAGAGAAAGAGAGAGAGAGAGGGGGAGGGAGAGAGGGAGAGAGAGTTACCCACATAATACTGGTTGTCTGCGAGCTTGGATTGGTCGAAGGAGGGAGGAATGGGTGGGGGAGGCGGGGCAGCCTCACTCACAGAGGCCATCGCAGATGGAGTGACGGGGGGAAGACGGACCAGCAGCGAGAAGACACCGACTAGACGTCGTGGAAGGTTCTGGAAGGTCTGGCTCATTGGAATGCCCCGCCCCTTCTAACCCCGCCCCTCGCCGTCCTTGGATCGCCAGTCGAGGCACTCGCACCCGCAGCGACCGCCCGGGTCAGCCAGCTCTCTTCTAGCCATCTACTTTCTCTTTTTTCCTTTTTTGTTTCCATTATTGTGTCTCGTTTGTTCAAATTCCAGCTCCCGCCATGTCGAAAAACGCGGATAAACTCCAGAAGGTGCTGAACAAGAAGAACAAAAAGAAGGTACTCTTCCTCACCATCTCTCTCTCCCTCTCTCTCTCTCTCTCTCTCTCTCTCTCTCTCTCTCTCTCTCTCTTACTTATCCATTTCAGAAAGAGGATGTGGACGATTCTGTGTCCGACTCGGATTCCGAGGATTCGGGATTGGATGAGTACCTTCTCTTCAAGGCTTGCGTGGTGAGTACGGTAGAATACAGTACTCTTCGAGAATTTGAAGGTACAGTAATTCTTTTCAGGATCCGAAGAGCGTGCGCCCCGGACTCACCCTGCATTCCAACAGAAACAACAACGGAAACATCTTCCACAACGGCGATCCATTCTGGAAGAGGGTACGGTAGCCAGAGAGGAATACTGTAGCTACAGTAATTGATCGATATCAGGGTGTGAACGATAAGAGCGACTCTGATCCGAACCTCGCTCTGCCTGCGTGCTCCGTGGTCCTCGAGAAACTTCTGAATGGAGAGATTATGATGGCACAGGATAACATGCTGCCACAGTAAGTGAGGGGTGTGGGAATAGACTCGGTAGTGATTGACACGGTTACTGTATTTTGATGTTCAGGTGCGAGAAGAACCCGTACGTTCTGGAGGTTCCCGAGATGAAATCTAGGGACATGAGTTACTTCACCCGAGATAACGTCCTGCAGGTGGATAGAGGGGGGACGGGGTTGGAGAGAGGAGAGAGAGTGAGACATACATTAATACATTATTGTAGAACACGATGCGCGGTATTCTGGAGATGACTCTATTCGAGTGTCCCAAGAAGGACCCTCGCACCCTCCGCAAGGTATACGGTAATATGAGATACTGTAGTTACAGTATACTTGTTCCAGCTCGTTCCGCTCAAGTTCTGGCTGCCTCGTCAGGAGTTCAAATACAACATGGTCCCGAAAGGATTCTACTACCCCTGCATCTACGTGAGTACTTTAGCGAACACGGGGTACTGTATTTTGAATGTTTAGAAAATGGAGAAGTGGGAGGCGACTGGGCTGGGAGTGTGTCACAAGAAGAAGAAATCGTACGATGATGACGATGACGACGATGACAAAAAGAAGGACAAGGAGAAGAAGGAGAAGGGGAAGGACAAGAAGGCTGAGAAGGCGGCTGCAAAGAAGGCCGCAGCCAAGAAGAAGGCCGAAAAGAAGGCAGCAGCCAAGAAGAAGGGCTCCGTGTCTCCCGCCACGTCCGGCAGCTCTTCCAGCGAGAACCTCCGCCCGGCCGCCCTTAAACCAAGCACCTCTGCTACCAACGTCAACGCAGCGCCCAAGTCCGTCTACCAGACGCTGCCTCCTTCTGCCGGTCCGAGGAGTGTCTACGGAGCTCCTCCTCCCGCTGCTCCCAGAGGAGGAGGAGGAGGAGGAGGAGGAGGAGGGGGAGGGGCGCGCTCCGTCTACCTCAACCCTTACTAGAAATAGACACTTGCGGTGTGGTGTAACTTAGATGATGCGAATTGAATGCGTGTTCTGATTGTACTAGAATTCTCTCGTATTCGTGAGATTCTGACGAGTTAAATGAGAATAAAAGATTTGATGAAAGGATTCACATAACTGTTTTATTGAAAGTCGATTTAGAGAAGTCTTTTTTTTTTTTGGGGGGGGGGGAGGAGAAATTAAAAAAAAATCACAGTTTTATATGTAGGTATGTATTTGGGAGTTGAGACATCCCACAACGAAATAACGAAGTTGCTGCGTTTACTCATCGGTATTCGGGAACCAGACAGAATGTTTTGAAAATAATGGAGACAACCAGAAAAAAAAAACTTTCTCTTCGCGATGTGTGTGGGCGTGCGTATAGTCTGATTGGATTCTTCATGTCATCCGTGACACTTCACATGTTGTGCAGTTTTGTGCAACACAACATGTGAGTGCGCGCAGCGCGCCAGTTTAGAAAGTTTTCTATTGTCGCCTCCGCTGCGATAATAGTGCCGACGTCACCAAGCCGCTATCGCTTGCCAAACCGTGACAAACAGTTCTCATAGTACACACTGACGCTCACGCGGTTCCCTGATTTGTCAGTGAGATTTCTTTGACCTACTTTTAGAGGAGCAGAGAGCACACATCCCACAAAGGTGCTCAACGGAGTTCCTAAGAGAGCTCCGCGATGCTCCACTTCATTCTAAAAACACTGACACTTCCAGTGGATTCAGCATGTCTGATTTACTATTCGGGTCTTTCTATGGTTCGGTCGATATCTGGTTGGGTATCAGACCAGGTGCTCAATGGAGAGTCTCTGGAGCTCAAATGGCTTTATATGGGGCTCAGTGAGCTTAAACTTGTAAAATTTGCATAAACAGACTCAAAACGAAACAGTAAAAAATCACATTTCGGTGTTTTGTAGGGCATAGTGTTTGAAAGCGTGCAGGTTAGTGAGATGGTAAGATTTTGCTGTGGTGAGGTTTCGGGTTTGTTCCACATGGTCGAAGAGAATTGAGCGGCTATGTTCCTTTGTGCGCGGTGAGATTTCGTAAAATGCGCACGAGGAAAGAAATCCACATCAAGCAAGACATTTCATTTGTGTGTGTGTTTTTTAATGTATTCTTTTAAATCAAAATAACAGGGTGTACCTGGGTATACGGGCTGAATTCACGTCGATCTTCCTTCGTTCTCTTCATACTGTTACACGAGAGGTGTTCGGTCACTTCACTTCAATTTATGCCCTTTCGCCTTAGATACCACTTTATCGCAATAGATTGAACTGTATGTCAAAAATGCATGAAGATTAAAAGAAGTCGAAGAAAAAACAAAACGGAAAAAAATTTTCTAGCGTGCAGATTTTTCCCCAATGAAGTGTCACAAAACAAAAGCTTTGGTGTTGACCGTCACTTTTGACATTGAAACTCGAGAAACGCGCTCTGGAAATGAGTGGAAATGTGAATGAAATGATGAAATCGAATCTGAAAATGGAAACGCACCTGACCGGGCTTTGTCATTCTTCACACAAACACCAAGCGCGTGAAAAAGGAGCGTCATGAATTCTGAGCATATAGTATCAAGTATCTCAGTGTATAGATAGCGTACCCCATATCTTCAGCCGATACTGTTTGGTTATGGCGATCATGAGAATGGTGCCGAGACTGGCGTGGAATCCGAACATCACCAACATTCCCTCGTCCAGAACTGAAACATAGTGTTTTTGATCACCTAAACTTACTGTTTACAATAAATACATAAGTACCGCCTGAAACCCTGTATAATTCGAACCTTATAAGGCCTTAGGATTACATCACTGGTCTGTTGCGGACAGTCTTTCTTACCTCTGGTCCATGGTCCACTGACTTGAAATAGAGTGACTCCTATGAGAAAGCCCACAGGTACGATGTAGCAGACAAGTGGAATGGTAACCTTACAATTAACATGAAATTTGCACTTTTGTAAACACTTTATGGTTCGTATTTAAATGTACTGTGACGTGATAATCTAATTAATTCTAATTATTTTCAATCTAATTGATTTTAATTTTTACGAATTTACCTGTAATATGAGGCCGACAGTATTTTGCACGTGCAAACGGTACGTCGCCTTGCTCATGAATGGCTTGCGCTTACGTAAGATCTAAAACGACGTAAGACGTAAGTGTCATATTGCTGCGTCATTAACTAATTCACTTACTCGAAAACAATGAATGGCGCAGAAAAGATAAACGATTGAGGCAGTCGCAATTACTTGGAATATACTCACAAACACTCCAATTATATAGCCGTTCGTGAGAGAGTATAGTTGGAAATTGGGAACGGCTAGAACATTCATGGCATGCGGATATATCTGAAATCATTTTTCTATTTCAAAATATGAAAAAAAGTTCTCATACTTCTTCAATAACATTGCGTATTTCATCTCTTGTAAGCTCGGATAACTGGAAGCAAATAGTGGCTGGCAGCATTACAAACAATGTCACAGCAATGTTCACGTAGATTTGCTGAAATATTGAATTACTAGAAACAATCATCACTCGATTTGCTACTCACATAACGTTTCTGAACTATTTTCAGTCTCGAATCGCTCATAAGAATGGTTTGGTGTTTGTAGATCATTGCTAGCAACATTGACGATATCTGGTAGGTCATGAAAATGATAACGAACAGCTGAAATTTTAATTAAGTGAGCGAAATAGGTGCAGAAAAAAATGTCTCCAATGACTGAGTTAATGAGTGAATACATAAGTTCAAGATGCAAAAATGCTAACAAAATGTTAACAAAATTGAAAAATAAAAAAAATGATAAAAAAGGACTTGGGGCCGTAAAATACTATCATTTTTCGTATACATTTCTGTTCACATTTTGTAGGTTGCGTAATAAATGAACTACAAATGTAGCTGCTCGCCATTTGATGATGGCTCGAGACATGAAACAATTTCCACCAAACTCCGTCGCAATATCCAGCAACCAGTGGGAACATCGGAACCGGAATCATCAGAAAACATATGTGCATTTGCACTATCAAATCGGACACCTTAACGTCGATTTATATAGCATTGAGTTTATTCCATCAAATTACCTGAATATTGATAAGATAATACGAGTACTTTTTCATGCTGGAATTACTGCTCGTCGCAATCAAATAAATAGCGAGGCTGTTGAATAAGAGACCCATTATACCAGTCTGAAAAATATAAATTTTAAAAAAAATGTCGCAGTGAACTCACGGATGTGAGCAGCCAGAAATAGGTTGTTCTGGGTGCTAGGTCATACGTCATTTCATGAACGCAAAAGAATTTGAACGTGAGAAAAACAAAAGAACATCCAGGTGCCATAGAAGCAGTCGATTAACCGTGATTATGACTTGCCATTGAGTGAGCATTTACATCTCAAGTCCACCTGGCGTGATTATTTTGTGCTTGCAGGTGGTTCCGCCGCACAAAACTGCTTTCCGAGCGGATCAGCGAATACTTTTCACATTGCCACTATTACTCTGATGGCTTGTGCTGAGATACATATGTTTGTTTCTTATCGGAGAGAAAGAGAGACTGTCATTTTCAAAGTGTTTATCAAAAATATTTCATATAAAGTTGTACCAACTCTTATCAAACGAACACGGAAACATTGTGATTCCTGCTTCACTCTCTTTTCTCGACTCGGACTTGGAAGGGGCTGGGAGAGATATTGTTGACGAGTAGCTTGGCAGTCGACGGGAGACTGTCCGCATCAACCGGCAGAATCTGCAACATCACTCGTATACAGTGGGTGAATCATCAGTTGCTGCTATAAGAGCGTATGAGTGAAGAGAGTGCGAGGCGGCTAGAAACCGATAGACATCGAGAGCACGCGATTTAATTCGAATTCTAAATGTCGGTGGTGTACGCGCAAAGTGGTGGCGGAACTAACTATTCCTTGGACTGTATTGTTCTTCACACTTTGTAGTCTTTCAAATATATCCACTTACCTTAAAGTGTTTGATAGTGTTGGTGAGGAATATGAATAGTTCTAGTCTTGCCAGTCCCTCCCCCGCACACTGTCTCTTTCCACACGAAAACGGCATCAACTCGTCCACCTGTATCGATCGAATATTGATTAATTATTGATTCACTCCTACCTTCTTCAGATGTCCCTTTTCATCAATGAATCTGTCGGGGTTGAATGTGAAGGGGTCCTCGAAGATTTCAGGGTCCACCATCAGAACAGAAATTTGCGGGATAATACCAGTTCCCTTAAACAGTACCTATTCGAAATGTTAGATGAGTGAATGTACCTTCTTGATCAAGTGTCCTTCGACGATCACATCTTCAGATGCCACACGAGGAATGTTCTGCGGAACGATGTTCGCAACACGTTGCGTCTCCTGAATGGCATAATTTACATAATTTACTATTGAAACAACTCTCTACCTACGTTTCACTGCTAACGGGTTATCACAACACATATAATTTTTGTTTATTATCATCACGGCGGCCGATAGGGTGTATTTTTCGCCGCGCGGCCACAAGTTCTAGAATCCTCCTTGAGAAACGCTTGGCCCGCGCGGAGTAGCCCACATGGAAGTCAGCAACGATAGCTCGAGGATTGGATCACTATTGGCACTACGTGGAGTGGATATCGTTCCTTGCGGTCAGTAGTCAGTTGTATCCCGCACCATCTTGTGTTCTTTTCTGTTCTTTTCTACGTCTTTTCACTCTAATCATGTTTGCGATTCCGAATAGATATTTGATCTAAAGTGATAACAATAGTGTTTTGGCATAGGAATAGTACATGTGAACGCACCATGATGACTGCATTGCAGAGTGGTAGTCTGGATCTATCTGCCAGGGTCACTCTCTCCCCTGCCACTTCACGGATCATCTCCTCATACATACGCTCCTGGAACTCTGGATGGTGGATCAGGTAGAGCACTGCCCTGAAAGGAACAGTTATAAAATATTGATTCACACAGTGTTCAATAAGTATCTTATTCATATGATTATTGCAGTGTGCATGTACAAAGTACAATACGAAATCACATGTTTTTCCGCATACAAGTTCAGTTTAACTATGTTTATTTTGTTCGAACATTATTATATTATGGTCACCATTGCATGGTATTCGATGTGGTCTCCAGTCCGGCGATCCATAGATCGAAGCAAACATTGCGCAGCTGGATGTCACTGCAACATACAGTTGCCACTGGAAGTCGAAAAAAAAAAACAAAGACAACTTTTTTGTTCAAACTCCAGCCTCTAGCCTCCATCAAAGCTCATCAGAGATAAAGTTATAAAGGAAATGGTTCGCAAATTTACTAGTGGGAATTATTAATCGTTTCGAAAGTGACGACAAATGACCCACGTGAATCCTCCCATATCCTCCTCGTGAAGGTGCTTGCGCTGCTCCTTGAGGTATGCGTCCACGATGTCCTCACTGTCCTGCAAAGACGGACGTACACACGATATCCAGTAATAAAGGATGATAGGAAACAACGCATCCGCAAAACTAGTACTGAAGCTCCACCAACTGTATTCTGAATACGACCAGTTTCATGTACTTTTTTTAGATTTGTGTGTATGTCGTATAAATGATCTGTTATCAATGTGATCCGTATCAATTATCAATGATCTGTTCTCATCATCTGTAGTCCGATATAAAGGTAGAAACACCGTGGTCTTACTATAATTGGTTGAAAATCGAGAAGGATCATTATCGACAATGCGTGATCGTGATTTTACATGCATCGTGAAACGTACGTTTTTAATTAATCTGCGCCCGCCACAATCAAAACAAACGGGCGGCGCTCCGCGCCGCTCCTAATGAACGAATGACTCATTCTCCCTTTCTGACCTCCTCGTCATAGTCGATCTTCTTCTTGTGCTCGTCAATCTCCCGTTGGAAGTGATCGAAGAACTCGTGGAGAAAAGCGATCGAAGAGTCGTGTCTGGCTGAAGAGGGGGAATTGAGAGGGAGAGAGAGAGAGAGAGAGAGAGAGAGAGAGAGTCGCTCACTCTTGAAAAACGGCGCCTTGCTGAGTGGTTGGAAGAAGATGGTGAACATGAAGACCGGATCGGAGAACATGTTCATCACCTGAAACGGATCCCATTCACCCGAAAACCTTTGTATCCCAACCTTCTTGAGATCTTGCTTGATGCGGAAGAACTCCTGCTCCTTCTCCTGAAAAGAACTTTTTTTGTGAACGACCACAATCTACAGCTTACTACTATCAATATCAAAATCAAATGAACTACGATCAAACAGTTATCTTTGTGTTTGGATAACTAGTAACAAACCCCTCTGAAGCGGTATCCGAAAACCAGGTTGTTGATGATGGACCCGATTCCAATGTCGAATTGATCTAAATATTTGTTTAGTACGCATCAATTCCCAATTACACACCGCTGATGGAAATCGGTCCGTCGGCGGCTTCCAGGGCTTCAAGGATTGTCGTCACTTCCGTCATCACCTGTTTATTATTTTAGCATAATCATAATAATAAAGTAATAACAAAACAATTGTTTTACATTACATCTGCAATAAGTTATAAGAATGCAATCATACATACCTTTTCCTCCATGAGGTTCTTGCCCATGCCGAAGTCTCTGAGGGTGGATAGGGCGAACCTCCGCTGACTCCGCCACAGGTCGCCGTTCGACTCGATTATTCCGTAGTGGCCGCCTGGAAAGAGAGACGACACATGGTGGGATTGCTTTTCACTTTCATATCGCGCGGTTGGTGTCATTTACAAATCAACTGGAAGCACTTGTACAGCAAGGGCAGATAGTTGGGGTTCATGTGTTATGTGTTTGGCTGCCTTTCGTGTTTTCTGCTTACCCCGAATGATTTGTTCAGTCTCCATGCTGATGAGTGTGTTTTGCTCGTTTAGCTGTCTTGAACCTTTTTTTGCTTTTCCACTAACCCCGCATTATGTCCACAAATCCGCCGAGATCGAGCCGGTCCGCGTACTTGTCACCGTTCTGCACTATCTGCTCCTTTATCACCTGAATGATCACGTTATCTATGGGATTTGCGAATTTTGGTTGATAGAAGTCGAGAGGTCCGCGAAGATCAAATGTCAAAGTGTCATTCACTTTTTTTTCAAAAAAGCGTTCAGTTCATTGTCGGCGGCAACGTAACGCAAAAATGCTCGTGAATCAATATGCCAAAAAAGAAGTTAATCACTTTACGAACCTTGTATGAGTTGAACATGACGACCGGATACTTGCCGAGCCAGTATGTGTAGACCGAGCCGTATTTCTGGAACGACGTAGACAATTAGGAATCCTGGATGAGATAGGAAGCTTTTTTCGGTCTAGGCACATGTGCGCAACTGACGAAGACATGCAAACATAGATATAAGACCGATACAGTAAATTTTTGACAAGCAATGTAGAAAACTTCAATGTGTTCTACATATAGTAGAACTTGGTGCAACCGAAGATCGTAAATTTTCATAATTTTCATCATAAATTTTCTGTTCCCTTTTTTTGTGTACCGTGCACGGTTTTCTAGCCAAGGTTCTCCCCAACCACTGCTGGCGGTGAAGGGGCAATGATGTCTCATCAACTAAAATTTTGCATAAATTATCTTCCAAATCTTGAAAGAGTCCAAAAATTTTACAATCTGGCCAGCAAGTGACTAGGAAACAGAAAAAAATGGAACATGACACATTTTACGTCAACAAAACGAAAACATCAAAGATTTCCACAATGTTTGTCAAAAAATTACTGTATCGGTCTTATATAGCCATATAGCAATCGCACCTTCATCCACCCATAGTAGATGTCGTATCCAGGGATGTTCATGAAGATCGTGTGCAAGTTTCCCACAAATGGCAGCGGCATCGGACCGGAAATCAATCAGTTTTTATTAGTATTCATTCGAACTCGGCTACCAAAGTTATATGAGTACAACAGTTTTACAATTCTAAATTAAAGAACTGGAATTTGCTATTTTAATGTCGAGTACCTTAAAAATCGTCCTAAGAAAAATGAAGCCATCAAACGGAGAGTTCTGAGATTTCCAATCACTCTCTTGTGAAAAAGTGGACCCGTTTGGCGAGTTCCTTATTTTCGATATAACTGCCCCACCTGGCGGATAGTCCCTCCGTTTCCAGTAGAGCTCGTAGAACAGCCATGTTATGAAGAGAGTCGAGAGAACGAGGAGAATCATTATGAAATTGACACTGGTTGGGTCACCTATTCTAGAAAAATCACTGCTGCGCGACAGAATGAGAAGGGGTAATAGAGAAGGGAGGGGTGAGCCCTCTCTCGGAAGACTGCGCAAGGGGGCGGGGACTGTTTACACTTGAGAAAGACGGCACGTGATCCAGCAAACATGAAAAAGAAGATGGCCAAACGACACAACGCAGAGATCGTTTTGAGTTGACGCAATGTTGTGCAATCGCTTATCGAATTTGAGATTGACCAACAGTGGAGAGAGAGCGGGTTTGCCGTGCCCCCAATTATCGCTGATGTGAGTTGTTCAGACATGTCATGGCAACCAAGCGCCAGATCAAACTATTGATAATTTGACCCTCTCGCTTATCTTATGTGTATAGTCTGTGGTTTCTCGTTTATCGGCATTGTGGTTTATGCATTTATTTGTGCTTTGGTGATAACAAGATATGAATCGAGTGATAAAGCTGATTAAGTTCATATAAAATGAGTTACGACAGAAACGTGTATGGTTGCAGCGATGATTCCACTGATCCTCTTCACTCTCCTAGTGCTCGCCATATTCCATGAGTTCTACTGGAAAAGAAGGAATCTTCCGCCCGGTCAGTAATGTGAAATGTGTTGTCAGAATCTGAATGAATATTCGGATCTTTGGTCAGACCTAGCCTAGAGAAAGAGATACAAGCATACAAGGTTCGTATTTTGCCAATTTTATTTATTTTGTTCTGTTCAGGTCCACTCCCTCTCCCTTTGATCGGAAACCTGCACACGATTTTCCGGAAGAACCCCGGATATGAGGCGTTTTATCAGTGGAAGAAGGTGAGTATATGTATGTGTTCATAGTTCATAGATACTTCGACGCAAGCCAACCCAATCTCCTTCAACCGGCTAAACAAAAAAAACACATTCATTTTCAAAGTGGTTCGTTTCAGGAATACGGCCCGGTGCACACGTATTGGCTGGGCACGCAGCCTACGGTGTGTCTCTCCTCGTACAAAGTCCTCAAGGAGCACGTGGTCAACAACGGAGACAAGTTCGTGGAGAGACACGATATGGCAGGCTTCGCGGAGCTGCTGCGAGGTGGGGGGAGAAGGGAGGACACCACAGAACTTTCTGAACCAGAATAGACCGTTGTGGTGATGATGTTACTAACCGACGTTTCGGTTTTAATAAAAACAAGAAGAACCAGCATTTTATCATAATTTAAGAAGCCCAATGTGACAATTTTGTAAGGTACGATATATTTTCACAAGCCGCATTCAGGTGGTCTGTATGGCATAATCTTTTCGAACGACGAGCTGTGGCGGAGTCAGCGCCGATTCGCCATCTCCACGATGCGCGACTTCGGAATGGGAAAGAACCTCATGCAGGAAAAGGTTTCTTTTCATGAAAGTATTTTGTAAAATGAGTTTTCTAGGTGATGGCGGAAATGAACAGTGTCCTGGACTACTTTGAGACTGCCGTTGAGCCGTTTTCTATCATGGGTAAAACGAGCAATGTTGTGAGGAGAGGATAAAAACTTGTTTCAGATCAATTCGACCTTGCGATTGGATCGATTATCAACAATCTCGTTTTTGGTTACCGATACCGTGGGGTAATTTTTTAATTTAATTACTGTACTCAATAAATTGCTAACACGGGTTTAGGCTCGTCAACACGAGTTTTTCGAGCTGAAGTGTCGCTTGAGGGAGGTCAGTGAACCAGAATATCAGTATCACATGATCTATTTGATTGTTTAGATGATGTATAAAACGGGTCGTCCCGCTTTCGCACTCGGCGCATTCGGACCAAAGTGGCTGAGGAGTGTTCCTGTGGTGAAAAGTGAGTGAGAAGAATTTCGCGCTAGAATTTTCAATAAACTATGCAATTGAAAGTACAGATCCGTTCTGGGATGGTATGAACGATTTCGCCCTGTTTATCGATCACTTCCAAACCGAGATCGACAAGCATAAGAAAGATATCGACTATGAGGAAGAGGTGAGAGAGACGGAGAGAGAGAGAGAGAGAGAGAGAGAGAGAGAGGGGGGGGGGAGGGGAGAGAGATTTCCAGGAGAGTGAGGATGTAGTAGACGCGTTTCTGAAAGAGCAGCACCGGCGGAGAGACGAAGAGAATTTCGGAGGATTCACGTATGTTACCATTATATAGCGTAGACAATGAAGTTTTCAGTGATCTGCAACTGCGCAACGTGTGCACAGATCTGTGGTTTGCTGGGTTGGAGACGACCAGTAATACTATGGGATGGTGAGAGAGAGAGAGAGAGAGAGAGAGGGAGAGGGAGGGAGAGAGAGAGGGAGGGAGAGAGAGGGAGAGAGACTTGTTCAGGATGTTCCTGCATCTCTTGCACCATCCATCCATCCAGGAGCGCATGTATGAGGAGATCATCCGTGAAGTGGCAGGAGAGAGGGTGACCCTGGCAGATAGATCCAGACTCCCACTCTGCAATGCAGTCATCATGGTGCGTTCCTCTCTTTCACCCTTCCTCCCTCTCTTTTTATGCCTTTATGTCTACCTATATTTTCTCGTTTATAATATGATATCAAAATTATTGATGTCGTGATGATACATGACACGGGAATGTAATCAATATCTTGAATGTTATCGGGAAGTGAAACGCAACGAAAAAAATCAGGAAACGCAGCGGTGCGCAAACATTATCCCGCAGAACGTTCCGAGGGTCGCGGCGGAGGACATGAACATTGAGGGACACCTTATCAAGAAGGTGAGAGAGAGAGAGGGGAGATAGGGGAGAGAGAGAAAAGAGAGAGAAAAGAGAGAGAGAGAGAGAGAGAGAGAGAGAGAGAGATTGTTTAGGGTACTGTTATCTTCCCGCAAATTTCTGTTCTGATGGTGGACCCTGAAATCTTCGAGGACCCTTACACGTTCAACCCCGACAGATTCATCGATGAAAATGGACATCTCAAAAAGGTAAAATCAATCAATAATCAATCAATATTCGATCGATACAGGTGGACGAGTTGATGCCGTTTTCGTGTGGAAAGAGACAGTGTGCGGGGGAGGGACTGGCAAGACTCGAACTTTTCGTATTCCTCACCAACACTATCAAACACTTTAAGGTGAGGATAGAGAGAGAGAGAGAGACAGAGAGAGAGAGAGAGACAGAGAGAGAGAGAGAGAGTTTTTAAGATCCTCCCTGTTGATCCATCGAACCTGCCTACTCTCAGCAAGCAAGATTCCTCTATAATGAATGTCATCCCTGTTCCGTACCAAGTAAGAGTGGAGAAGAGAAACGAATGATTGCTTGAAAAATAATGACATATTCCATATTCGATTGGCCTTGTTTGATAACTGTGATTGTATTTTTTTTTCTTCTCTGCTTTTTACAAATAAATGTATATATTATATTATTTCCTTCACTTTTTTAAACTTGTTTTTTTTGGTTTGACCTGGCGCTGACGAGTCGTAGTGTACAAGTGTTGCACAACGGCACTATCAATGTTTGCAATTGAAACTACGAAGTTCTTTTTTTTAATGTTTTTGTTTGTTGTGTTTGATTGATTTTCAATTACATTTCTATATTTTACATTAACTCTGTTGACGCCATATAGTACGTCTATTCAAATTGAACATGCTTTGTTTCCAATCGAACGTCTCGACGCGTTTCACTTCGATCGGTTGCAGCTCGACTTGCATGTTGTTTATATTTACGTGGTTTTAGTAGTGATGTCATCGGGTGAGGGCGATTCGGCCAAGCACGCGACGGCGACGTCGGCGGCCGAGGAGGAGCAGGAGCTCGTGCCGCGCAACGATGCCGCCGACCTCACCGAGGACGTATGTTCACTTCATGTTGTCTGAGCTTCTATACTTTGAAAAACTTTGTTTGTTTATTTGTTATGTGTAAACGTACAGGACCTCATCCGCATGAAGTCGCTGGTTGGTGAGGCGGGCGATGGGAGGAGCGTGCGTGCCTCCGACCCCGGTGGCGACCAGGTCAGATGGTTATGTCGTTCATTTTAAATGTTGTCTTTCAATTATTTTTAAGATTAAGGGGGATATAGTTAATAGGATTGCGTCAAGTATCTTAAAATTTGAAATTGTGCTTTCTGTGAAACCCGATTTCAACAGTTTTAAACTTAAACTTTAAAAAAATTAGGAATAATTGTTCACCATCATCTGTTGTAGTCGATCGTGTCGCTGGCGGATTCGGCGTCGAACTTCGACGAGCACGTGGCGGAGGAGTACGACGAGATCGGGGAGGAGGAGCAGGAGGGAGAAGGAGGAGAGGAGGGAGAAGGAGGAGAGGGGGGAGGCGCGGCCGCCGGCGGAGGAGAACCGCAGGTGCGGAGTGGATTATTGTTTACTAAATTATTGGTTAGCTTTGGGCCATTTGACCGTCATCATTATTACACGTGACAATCACTTATTAGTTTTAATGCAATAGTGAAACGTAGTTTGAGTGTAGAAGGGAATAACTTATGTTTTCAGTGCTAATTGGTTGAATCAATGTTTGTTACTTTCAACATCTATGGTGTTACATACATCATACTTTTCCTCACCGTCCAGTACTGATTCATTTCCTCCTTCCAGAACCGCATCTTCGGCGGGTTCATGTTTGACCGCCAGCGCTCGCCCGAACCCGAGCTGCCCAAGGTGGGTGGGAGTTGATTTATCGATTGATTGTTTTACTGAATATTTGGACCACACTCAATAGACAAAGAACAGAGTGGTCTATCATCGATTTATTGATTTATCGATTGATTGTCAGGAGACGGTGACGGTGCTGCAGTACCCGCTGCACGTGCCTGACTCGCCGGACGGGAAGGACCCCGCCGGCTGGGAGCGCGCATTCAAGGAGGCCACCGTGTCAGTTGCCAGATGATTCTTGGATTTGTATTACTTATGCGATTCAATATCATTTTCCATATCAAATATGTCCTATTTAGTGTTATCGGTGTGTGTTCAAAAAAGTTTTGTGATCGTTTGTGAGATTTGCCATTGCAGCTACCTCGTCGGCACTGCGCACTTCTCGAAGGAGAGCCAGGAGGATGTGATGCGCACCATCCGCGCCGTGCAGGTGAGAGAGAGGGGGAGAGAGAGAGTCTGTCACGGTACGTTTCACGGTTATAACTTTATCGTGCTAGAGTATTGTGGGTAATTTGGATTATGTCTTTGTTGTTCAACCGATAATAATTGACTGCAAACTGCAAGTAATAAGTGTTGTGAGAGAGAGAGAGAGAGAGAGAGAGAGAGAGAGAGAGAGAGAGAGAGAGAGAGGTGACTCTCTCGTTTTCAGCCTGACGTTGTGATGGTGGAGCTGTGTCCGTCTCGCATCTCCATCCTCAGCATGGACGAGGCCACTCTCCTCAAGGAGGCAAAGGACCTCAACAGCCAGAAGATCATGAACATCATCAAACAGGTGCGCAACTGGTTCTCGCATGGTTTCGTAAGTTTTGTTGTTTGTGGTTTCGTAAGTTTTGTTGAAAAAATTGTGGAGATCATATTGTCTTTTTCGAAATGTATGTTTATCGTGAATGGGTGAAACGTAAAAAAAATAGTGCTTTATTCACTTGACGTTGATTGTCTAGACCCAACCTAGTGAAAGAGAAGTGATGACTGCCTCCTCTCCTGGTGTTATTACTGCTCTACCACAAATGCTACAACTGCCCTTCTCACCCCCCCCCCCCCCTGTTGCAGTCTGGCGCGGTGCAGGGTCTGCTGCACGTGATGCTCCTCTCCATGTCTGCCCACATCACCCGGGAGCTCAGCATGGCGCCCGGAGGAGAGTTCCGCGCCGCACACAGGTTGGTGGCGTTGGGTGGCTTCCAATGTACATGTGAGGTATGTTGTAGTTATAGATGATTCGGGAGAGATACTAGGGTTTTCGTACGACGCGCAGTTTCGATAATTGTGGTGGAGGTGATTATGGTTCTCTCGTTTCCAATTTCCATTACAGCTGAACAGTTCAATTGCTGTATGATTATTGGGTGAAACTGAAAAGTGGTGCGTGTGAAAAAAAACACCAATGTTTGTTCGGAATCGAGAATATGATCATGACAAGTACAAAACTGAACAATCACCATCTTTCTATGCGAAAACTGAGTGATGTAGATTATTAATATTATGCCACAATCCACATATCACCAGCACCACGTATTGAGGGGCGTGGTGGAGACGCAGCTGTGTCGCCTGGTGCTGGGGGATCGGCCGATCCAGATCACCCTGCAGAGGGCACTCGGCTCGCTCTCCCTCTGGCAGAAACTCAAGTTCTTCTGGCACCTCCTCTGCAGCCACAACACCAACATCACCGCCGAGGTGGGAGGGGGGGCATTGTTCCGTCCAGAACGGTTGGCTATGGCTGGCATTTCAGTTGTTTTGCGGATGAGTGATCGGATCAAAAGTGAATCGGCATTGAATTACTGTTACCGCGGGAATGAATAATGTGTTTGTGAAAGCTAGATTTTACGGGAGATGGTTGAGTGCAAATGTTAGGCAGAGGCACAGGTGTGAGTGTGATTGTGACTTTCAGTGAGTGATACGGTAGTGCTAAACGTCGTGGATTATCAAAAGCGTTCTTACAGCATAACGTACACTGCTTGGCGTGAACCATGGCACTTATGCATGGCACTTATTGATTTATCGATCGATTGGTAGGAAGTGAAGTAAGATAACTTATTGATTTATCGATTGCTTGCAGGACGTGGAGCGCTGCAAGCGTGCCGATCTGCTGGAGCAGCTACTAGCCGAGATGGCCGGCGACTTCCCCAAGCTATCCGAGATATTCGTACAGGTGAGATCTTGATTGTGTTTTAGTGCGTACTGACACACGATCTTCACACGATCCCTGTCAATTGTCCAATTGATACAATTGACATGGTTCGTGACGACTGGCGACGCGGTATTTTAATTACAGTGCGAAGAGCAGTGGGTAACTAGTAGCTAGGGTAACGAGGATAGTTTGGAGAGAGAGCGAGAGAGAGAGAGAGAGAGAGTTGTGTGAAGATATCGAATTAACTGTACGACGACGACGTGGCATTTTGTAATGAGTGCGCTCAGCCGGCAGCGCTAATCTATTTGAATATGCAAACTGCTTTACCATTTTGTAGGAGCTGGAGATAACGTGAGGTGAGTTGTATAGTAGTTTACGTAAAAAATATATGTATGATTATCGATATGTCTGTTTCTCGATTGTTTACTTGTCTCATTCCAGGAACGTGATGCGTACATGACGCACGCACTGCACACGATCCTGGTGCGGAACACTGTGCAGAAGCGCATCGCCTGGCAGAGCACCGACGCCAAGTGGCAGCCTGTGAGGTGAGGGGGGAGGAGCAGGAGCAGGAGCAAGGCAACCAGCCTGGGTGGTTTGTCCAATGTGTGGGAGTAATGTGATCTCTTAATGTTAAAGTCTACTCATATTTGTGATTGGAAGGCCTCGCGGTAGTACTATTGACTGGATTTATGAAGTGGGCGAGTATTGAGTTTTTGAAGCGTATGTTTAAAAGTATTTTGTGATCGTGTTTTCTCTACTTTGATGTGTGCAGGGTAGCAGTAGCAGTGATAAGTGGCAATCGTTGGTCGCTCCCGCAACTCAGCCTGAGAGAGAGAGAGAGAGAGAAAATCGGTGAAGTTGTATTCCGGTCCCTTATATCTCATCTCTCTTCTCCCTGCAGGGTGGTGGCGGTGGTGGGTATCGGGCACGTGCCGGGCATCGTCGCCAACTGGGCGCGCCCCGTCGACGTCGCCCCACTCATAGAGATACCACAGCCCAGCGCCGCCGGAAAGGTTGTCAAGGTACCCCTACTTGTATCCTTTTTGTATGCATGTTTTGAGAGAGAGAGAGAGAGAGAGAGACAGTTGTGTGTGAAGTCGACGTCATTTCAGTTCGGCATCCGTATCGCGTTCTACGGCGCGGTGACGTATGGAGTGTTCCGCGCCGGTCGCGCCGTCTACTGCCGACTCGCGTGAGAGGCACGGGGGATACGGTAGAGTACTGTATATGATGGAATGAGGGTACTGTATATGAGACCCTGTATGCGTAGCTAGTCAGCCCCTGTAGCGTATCCCGCCTTCTCCTATCCACCTATCCTATATTCTCTTCCCTGCTGTGTTTTTGAGTTGCGACGGGCTGTTTTGTGTGTGTAGATGGATTGATTGAGTGATCGAGGGTAGATGAGGTTGTCTGATGTGGTATCCGGTTAGTAGACGCGCCACTTGTGCAGAAATGGTTTGTATGCTATGCTGTATAGAGGCAGTCGGCACTTGCACTCGAGTGCGTTCATGCATCTAATGTATAAATTGATTATTTGTTTTCTATCTGTGTGTTTTGTTTTGGCATGATGAACCGTTGAAAGATCGGTTGCGATATATTTCTGAACGATTAATTAATTGAAGATTTATTGATTATTGATTAAAGGTATGGGTAAGGCTCCGGTTCCGGCGAATCAACCGGCTGAGTGGAAGTTGGACGTGGATAATCTGTTCCAGGTGAAAACTTTGATGTCTGATTGATTAGTCGATGTTCACAATTCTTGTTATTATGGATCATGTGAAACCTAAAAGTGTTATTTTCAGAGTCACTCGAACTTTGTGACTTGGCAAGAGCAGCAGGATGGCAAGTATCTCGGTCTGATGTTTGGGCGCAAGGGAAAGCAGGAGGTACGGTAGAGGCGTGTGATACGGTAGCTAGTAGATTACTGTTCTTTAGATTCCCCTGACGTTGTTTGTGGTGGAGAAGAACCTGTCGTTTGACGGACTCAACACGATTGTGTCGGCGATTTCGTCGGGTGAGTGAGTGAGAGAGAGAGAGAGAGAGAGAGAGAGAGAGGAGGAGGAGGAGGAGCAGTGGAAGAGGAGCAGTAGCCCGGGTGGAGCAGGAGCGGGAGAAGCTGTATTTCGGGAGTTAGTCTGTGAGCTAGTAGACCAGGTACTGGATTAAGAATGATGAATGATATAAATCAAGCAGTGGGAAAGATGAGTAATAGGAAGAGTGGAAACGAGACGAGAGGTGATAATTGATAAACGAGTGATACCCTTTCAGACCTGGTCGTTGTGGGTATCGTGTACGTGCTGGGGCACGAGCCGATGGTGGATCTCAGTGAGGTGAGGAGGGAGGGAGGGAAGGAGAGAGGGGTAGAGAGAGAGAGAGAGAGGAGAAGAGAGAGAGTGGGAGGGGGAGAGAGAGAAATGATGTCTCCTTGCAGGTGATTGGAGTCACCCCCGGCACGCTCATCAACTGCGCCGCCAGCAGGGTGGTCAGTCACTTTTCCTTGTTATTTCGAAAGATAATAAATATTTTACTTAAAACTTATGTTTCCTGAAAATCGCTCGAAATTCGCCTATATTAGAAACATAGTTGTGGGGTTCAATGGAAAGCAATATCTTATCGGTTCTACGACTACGTGACTGAAGATGGAATATATTGATTTTTCATTTATTCATTTTTTTCCATAAACATATCCAAGTGATGTTGAGGTGCTGGAGAGTGTGGACAGGGCGGCGTTCCTGGCACAGAACCCGTGTGTGGAGGACACGGCCGGCAGCGAGCAGGGACTGAGCATCGTGTCACAGGTGGGAGGGGGAGAGAGGGAGGGAGAGAGAGAGAGAGAGAGGGAGAGAGAGAGGAGGGAGAGAGAGAGAGAGAGGAGGAGGAGGGAGAGAGAGGGAGAGAGAGAGAGGAGGGAGGGAGGGAGAGAGAGAGAGAGGAGACTTCCATGCAGATCTCTCTGTTCTGCCGCGCCGAGAAGGGCATCGAGGAGCAGCAGCTCGAGAACGCGGCTGGTGAGCTGAATTATTATTATTATAAAAATTCCAAAAATTTGAAATTGTTTTCAATTTCGAATGTTTTTTCTTCATTTTTCTCCTTTCGAGCATCTTCAATTGTTTTTTTTTTCGTCAATGGCGTTGCATAAGGTTGAGTGTGGTGCGTATTTTTGATGATGATTTCCACGGGCCCTTTTTCTATCGTCATGTTTGGTGTTGCAGCTCGCCTGACGGACCCGCAGTACACTAACCTGGCGTTCGTCTCCCGCCAGCACTCGTTCGCTGTGGTCGGCGGGAAGGACGTGCCCGACAGGGAGAAGGCATTCGACGAGTTCGCAAAAACGGCCGTCATATATAAGGTGGGCTGTTGTCAACGAATACATTCACAAACCTGCGTTACACAATATTGATTACTTACTAATCGTACTGGTTGTGTTTTTTTGGCGATTTTTTAAAGTGAAACTGGTTATTTCAGGACTTTATCCAGCTGCAGGCTTCGGGGAACATCACTCGGATGTTCGACAACGTGCCGCCCGGAGAGGAGAGGACGGTGCCGGTGGTGCGGGTCAGCAAGGGTGAGGAGGAGAGGAGAGAGAGAGGATGAATCGCTGCCTCTGATTCCGACTGTGAATTGTTGTGATGTGTGCTGGTGTTGCAGGGAAGAGGGAGCAGGCGGTGGTGTCGCTCTCCCTGCAGGCCGTCGCCACCGCACACCTCGGAGACAACAGCCACACTGTCCATGCCAGACTCGTGAGTGGGGGTACTGTAGATGGAGAACAGTATGCATGTTACGCAGCTCGTATCTCGGTCGAATCATTGAGTCGAACATGATTGGTGTTAGTGATTACGGGGTGAAACAGAAGTTGCGTGGGTTGACGGCGCAAGACGCAATGCATCTCGTTCTCGAAGGTAATGTGTGACTGACGTCTTAATCTGAGTCAGAAGTCGTGAGACGTGTGACTACGTGTTCTGTGTGCTTGTTTCTAGGTGGAGGCTGTGCGCCGGCGCGCGCTCGGTGCTATCCGGGCTGCCGATGAGGCGAGGAGGATGACGGTGAGTGGGGGGAGAGGGAGGAGAGGGAGGATAGTCATTCAGTATCAGATATGGAAAAGTCTTCATGCGCGTGTGACATGTTGTTGGAGTGAATCGTGGATGTTGCAGAAGCAGTTTGTGGTGTCGGAGTCGCGTTCGTTCCTGCCTCCCGGATGGACGACGATGCTCCATCTGCAGGTGCCCCGGCTGGCCGACGACGAGATGGGTGAGTGCGGGAGGGGGGAGAGAGAGAGAGAGAGAGAGAGAGAGAGAGAGAGAGAGAGAGAATATGCCTCCTTTTGCAGTCCGCTGGCGCGAGCAGATGCACCGTCTGTTCTGTCTTCCGAGGGACCGGCCCGTTCTTCGCGCATCGCAGGCTATTCTCTTCACTGGACGGAGCTACCACCTCCGCAGCCCCCACCTCGGCATTCTCAACTGTGAGTCGAACTCGAGAGTCGAGAAACAGAAGGACATGAAATGAATATATAGAGATGGTGACAAATAGTTTAAATAGAAGATGGAGAGCAATGTTGTGGTTGAGACAAGCCGACTGGTGCGGTGTCGCTGGTGCGCGGTGCGTACAACTACCACCACTACATGCAGGACGGGTTCGACGATGCGGGATGGGGATGCGCGTACAGGTGAGGGGAGAGGAGGGGGGGGGGAAGGATGGGGTATAAGGTTTACTGCAAATCTGTTTGCAGCTGCTGTAAATATGTTTCTATCGAATTGCATGTATTGTATTGCGTTTTGTGAATAATGATACCTAGACAAGCTTTTCAATGGGCGGGGGCCCCGCCACCTCTCAAGCGGCGATCGCGCGTGAACGCCGCGCGACTGCCTCTCTCGGTGGGGCGGGGTTCCCGCTCACTGAGCGGGGCTCCCGCTAGCAGGCGTGCGGCGCCCCCGCTACAGTCACAATCGCTTGCGATTCGATCGCTGCTTTCTACTACTTATCGATTGCTTTCTCCTGTTCAATCAATAACCATTTCAAAGTATACATTTATCTGTCATTGCACACATACAGTTACATCACAACACATCAAAAAATACGAACGTAACTCGGGTCAATCGTGTACACAATGTTTGAGGGGAATAAAAATGTGGTAGTTGCAGTTGGTGATAGCGCTTGAATCTTCTCGCGAGTTGAAGCGACTTCTGTACGGCAGAGATCACACGCAACATTCAGCATTTAGCAGGAAAACCTGCAAGACCTAAGAATTAGAAACCAAAAGTAAGAGTCTATCCTATCATACCTGTGTCTTAGATTCCATTCCGTTCTGCATGATGTTCCCTTTTGTCACAGGGCTAGAGCGGGAAGGTGGCAGCTTCCATAGCGGTTCAACGCTCGAAGCTGAAAATAAAGACATATCAAATACACTGTATAATGCTAGAATCAAACCTCACCTAGGGACAAACTTGTATCCGAGCTCGGAGTAGGCAAAGTGGGTTCCTCGTCGCTCGTCGCCGAGAAGACATCTGTGATAGGATCGTTATATAGTATGCAATTCCTTACTCATGCGGTGAAACTCGCGCATGAAACCTCTTTTTCCAACCAGCTTCTACCATGCGCACTTACTTCCTTCCTACGGTAGCCGAATACACAATTACAACAATCACAACAGACAAAATACAAAAGAAACATGGAAAAATAAAATGTGAAGTATAGTGAAATAGCGAACAACAACACTTCGAATTCAAATCGACCACGGCGTCTTTCCGATTTCTCGCCCGCCCCGAGCGAGCGGCGCGGGGCCCCCGCTCACTCACTTTTCCCGCCCATTTTAGCGGCGACCCCGCTCGGCAAGCGGCAACCCCGCGGAAGGGTTGCGGGGATCCCGCTAGCTCGGCGGGGTTCCCGACAGCCCAGCGCGGCCGCCGGCCCATTTGTCTGAGTACACATTGTTCCGTTTTTGAAACACTTCGTTATACATTCTAAAATCAGTGTTTAACAGAATGGAATGGAGACCACGAACACGCAGTTTGAAGAAATAATTGAAGATTGAAGTTGACCCGTCGATTTGTTAAACATTTCTATAATTGCAGGTCGTTCCAAACGATTTGGTCGTGGTTCACGTTGAATGGATACACGGACAAGCCGGTGCCGACACATAGGGAGATCCAGCAGGTGAGGAGGGGGAGGAAGAGAGAGAGAGAGAGAGAGAGAGAGAGAGAGAGAGAGAGAGAGACGCCTCGTTGCAGTGTCTGGTCGACATTGGCGACAAGCAGGACAAGTTTGTCGGCAGCCGACAGTGGATCGGATCCACCGAGATTGGGTTCGTACTTTCTTCAATGATTAAAACAGCATAAATTACACTATATGAACTGGCAGATTCGTTCTGGAGACTCTTTTGGGTGTGGAGAGCAAGTTCATCGTCACCAATTCGGGAGCCGAGGTGAGAAGCAGTAGAGAGAGAGAGAGAAAGAGAGAGAGAGAGAGAGAGAGAGAGAGAGAGAGATTCCGTGTTTCAGGTTGCGGAGCGCTGCCGCGAGCTGGCTGTCCACTTTGAAGTGACCGGCACGCCCGTCATGATTGGTGGGTACTGTAGTGAATGGTTACTGTAGGAGGAACCTGTGTTATTGTATTGTGTATTTCAGGTGGTGCTATGTTGGCGCACACTATTCTCGGAGTGGACTTTGACGACGTGACTGGAAAGTGCAGCTTCCTGGTGCTCGACCCGCACTATACTGGTACGCTGTCTACTTGTTAACTCTCCACCACTTGAAGATGCCTTGTTTACTGTTTGTGTTGTTGTGTCCACTTGATCTCTGCTCTGCTTGATGTGTATGTGTTTGTTCAGGCGGAGAGGACCTGAAGACGATTCTGTCCAAGGGCTGGTGTGCGTGGAAGCCGTCGACCTTCTGGAAGCCGGAGCACTTCTACAACTGCGTCATGCCGCAGGTGCCCAAGCAGACCATCTAAGCCCCGCCCCCACACGCCACGCCTCCTTGCCTCCCTTGTGGAGTGGTCCTCGGTGTTTGGCCGGCGCGACCGACTGTTTGTCTTCTTCTTGTGTTGTACTATGCGAATTCGTCAGCGCGCGTTCCTTTGACTCGTTCCCGTGTTATATCTTATTCTCCCTTCTTCTCTTGGACTAGTGCGGAGAGACATGTATATGAATTGTTTCAATGTTTTATTATGAGATTCTATCTGTGATTGTTAGTGGTTTATTTATGTGTGGTGATGTGTTTTCGATAAATTATGGGTGTGAGATTTTGATTATAATGGGTTTTATCGGTTATCAGCCGGAGACGTTATCTGCAGTTCATGGTATGCTGTACATTTTGTGAGTCAGATTGGTGAGTGAACAGAACATACATCACTCACAGTGGGGGACTGAGCGAGGGGAGATCGATCGAATCGTATTAGGTAGCACTCGCTCCCCCCCCCTCTCTCTCTCTCTCCCTCCCTCTCTCTCTCTCTCCCTCTTCCTCTCTCTCTCTCCCCGCTCGCCTCCAACTAGGGACACACTGTGTGTGTCTGCGGGGCGACGGATTTCTCGCCGGGTGTTAGTGTATCGCTCCCTGGTGTCTCTCTGCTCCACCTCTCTCACTGCTCCTTCTCCTTCTGTACACACACTGCTCTCTCTCGCCCCCCCCCCCCCCCCGCTGGGTGTCTTCTTTATCACCCAAGTAAGAAACTGCCACGCCCTTGGTGACAGTTTCTTTCATTGTCAGCTGTTTTGGTAGTGGTGTATTTGTTTGTTTACGATTGCGATGCATTGATTAACTGTGCTGCTGCTTCCCACCTCCTTTCTTGTCCGTTCCTACCTACGTATTAGAAATGCATAGGCTATTTGTGGATTGAGGGAAGAGAGAGAGAGAGAGAATTGGGAGAAATGCTAATGTGTCGTTTGACGAGGAATATATATTGCGCTACGCAAGCGCTTTTTTGAAGTCGTTATTATGAGCAGTAGCAGTAAAGCGCATCTGCGGTGGAGATTTCACCGTTCATCGTATGGATGTTTCGCTCTACCGTGTTCGGTCACGCGCAATCGATTGCGTGTGATATTCCTGATTGTCTCTGATTCACATCCGCACACGATTGTGATTTACGCGTCGCTGGTCGAAACACGGTCTCGTAGCGCGAATACAACACACTCGCATATATATATATATATATATATATATATATATATATATATATAAGTTAAGGTCCTCAAGAATAAAGCCAAGGCAAGCTCGGTAAACGTTTATCTGACGCAGAAGGCCAGCGGCCGGCTTATAAAGGATACCACAAGACATTCTAATGTATCGGCCAGCCAAAGCCCATTACCGAAATGACATGCTACGATATGCAAAAGGGGTTTAGCTCATTGTGGCGCGGCGGGTTACAGGGTGCGGTTGTAAACGTCCTCCAACATCTCCCTCCTTAAACGGCCTCCTCTTCTTTCTTGACTGAAGGTGACGAGAGACGACGACTGGAGGCGAAGACGACGATCCCGCTCCCTGATGATCCGCTACTCCGCCAACTTCCCCGAAAACCCCCACAACACACACCAAAGCCATTCCTTGGCTCTAATCTCATTTATTCGTTCACATACGACCCACAACTTGGTCACGAATTCTATCTAACTAGTACATCTTCTATTTCTTTCCTCCTCCCCGACGCTTGAAATAGCACCCGTTGCAGCGGCAGTGGGGGTTGCCTTCCCGGTGCGAGTAGTTGGGACGCGAGGAGCGGTTGGTCACGTCGGATCCAAACATGGCTGTCGACAGGGTGCCCAGGATGTAGCGCTGCACCGCGGGCGGAGGCGGGCGGGTTCCACCCCGTCCCCTCCTCTCGCTCCTGTTCTCGTACTCGCGGCGCCTCTGCAGACGAGGCGGCCGAGACTCCCTCCTCGGCGGCTCCTCCGCCGGGTCCTGCGGAGCCGAATCGTCTCCCGTCATCTCCCTAATCATCGAAATTTCAACCTTTCCTTGGTCATTATCTACTACCTGGAACTCGACACCGAGCGGCTGCGGGCCGTGGCCAGGGACGGGCTGCCCGAGCGACTCGAAGATACCGACCGAGACCGGGATCGGAACGGGGGCCTGACCGGGCTGTTCTCGGAGCTGCTGCTCCGATCCCTTCCGGGGGTCCTCGGAGGAGTGTTGCCCTCCTTCTCCTTGCGAGGCGACGCAGGTGGCTGGGGGCGGCGACTCGACATTCGTGTCGGACTGCCCCCCCCCCCCTCTCCGCCGTCTTTTGTACGGTCCATCCCCCCGTCCTTCCATGCAAATTTCCCAGTTGGTCATTAGCCTGCACTGCAAGTCCAATGCCGCCATTATTCTCTGGCCTCCTATTCCAATCAGGCCTCATTTCTACCCAATTCAAGAACCTTCTCGGTCGCTTTACCTCCCTTACTGATTTCCTAATCTGTGGTGTCAACGGTATCTCGCTGGTTTTTCGTTTCCTGCTCTCCCCGTTCTCCGTCTCGGTAACCCGGGTTGAGCTCGCCTCACTTGTATCCCTAACTTCGGATGGCACCATGTTGGGAGATTCGGGTTGTTTCTTTTCTATCACCCAATCTTCCCAACTTCCTTTGTATGGCTTCAGTTGTTCAAGATGTACCCTTTTCTCTCCTTCGGTCGTGTAGACCCGAAATACTCGTTGTCCTTCTACGCCTGTTATCACTCCCTGTTTCCAGTTCCCGTCTTCCAACGGTGTACACCGTACATAAACTTCTTCCCCTACTTCGAACTTTCGCTCTCGGGCATGCTGGTCGTGGTTTTTCTTCATCTGAGCCAGATATTCGCTCCTCCATATTCCCCCACGGGCTTTTTCTCTTTCAAAATCCAAAGCCGACCTCAATTCACGTCCCATCAGGACTTCGCATGGTGCCTTTCCCGTAGCGGGGTGCGGGGTAATCCTATATTGGAACAGCAATTTCCGTACCCGTTCTTCCAAACATTCTCGATGTTCTTCAGCCATCTTCTTCACTTGTTTCTTAAAGGTCCTCACGAACCGTTCAGCAGCCCCGTTACTATTGGGATGATACGCCGGAGTTGTTACCGCGGCTATGTTCTTCTGCTCACAGAACTCTTTGAACTCCTTGGACACCAGCTGGGGACCATTATCGGACACTATCATCTGGGGCAGTCCAAATCTGCTGAACAACTCCGCTAGTGCTTCAATAGTCTTCCCTGTGGTAATCCGTGTCATCTTGATGACTTCCGGCCATTTACTGAATGCATCATACACCACCAGCCACATGTATCCCTCAACTGGTCCACAAAAATCGATGTGGATGCGTTCCCAGGCTTTAGTCGGTTCCTCCCATGCGGATAGGGGTACCTTTGGCAGTTCTTCCCCCCACTTCGCACAGATCTCGCAAGTTTTTACTCTCTCCTCAATCCACGCTTCCATTCCCGGAAACCATATCTTCTTCCGAGCCAATGCCTTCATTCTTTCGGCTCCATAATGGGTAGCATGGAGTCCTTCTATTACGGACTTCCTCAGTTCTTCAGGGATCACAACCCGGTTTCCCCAAAACATCACTCCTTCAATTACGGCTAATTCGTTCCACTTATCACGGAAACCCCCCGGTATTTGACCGTCCGGTGCCCTTCCTTGATTTAGCCAATTTGTTATCCATTTCATGTTAGCATCCTTCTGTGATGCCGTTTTCAACACTTCCATCTTTAACACCGCTTTTTCCACCTTTTCCTGCTCTATCGAGTACACTCCAAACTCCTCTATTACTCTCTCCTTCATAGGTAGTTCAAGTGGGTTTGGCAGTCTCGAGAGCCCATCGGCGTTTCCAAACGCCGTCGTTCTCCTGTACTCGATGTCAAACGAGTATTCGGACAGTTTTAGCATCCACCTATGCAACCTTCTTGCCGCGATTACTGGGATCTGTGATTTATCCCCGAAAATGCGGACCAATGGTTGATGATCTGTCAGTAGCAGAAACCTCCTTCCGTACACATATTTTTGAAATTTTTCCATTCCATAGATGATTCCCAACGCCTCTTTCTCTATTTGTGCGTAATTCCTTTCTTCCTTGGTTAGAGACCTGGACGCATATGCAATGACTTTCTCTACTGCCCCAACACGATGGTACAGTACTGCCCCAATCCCGACTTCAGATGCGTCTGTAGCCAATACCAGTGGTTTCTGTGGATCGTAGTGCGTCAACATATCCGCAGACGTCAAGAGCCTTTGGATACTATCGAACGCTTGCTGTTGTTCTTTTCCCCATTTCCACACCTCATCCTTCCTTTTCAGCTTATTTATGGGGGCCGCCAGCATCGCTAGGTTCTTCAGAAATTTCCCGTAATACTGAATCATACCCGTATACGCCTCTAGCTCCTTCATGGTTTTTGGCGCCGGCATTTTGCACATGGCTTCGATTTTCTTCTGATCAGGAAAAATCCCTTCCCCTGTGACGACATGCCCTAAGAACTCCACCTTGTTCTTCAAGAATTCACATTTCTCGCGTTTCACTCTCAATCCTGCCTGCTTTAATCTCGACAACACTGTTTCCACTCTGTCCAAGTGTTCCTCCTTGGACCGGCCCATGACTGTCACATCATCTAGGTATATAACCACCCCCTCTATTCCTTGTAAAACCTCTTCCATGGTTTTCTGGAATATGGCCGGGGCCGATGCAATCCCAAACGGTAGTCGGTTGTACACATAGAGCCCTTTATGGGTGTTAATTACCACCAGCTTCTTCGCTTCCTCACTCAACTCCAACTGGTTGTATGCGTCCCTCAAATCCACTTTAGAGAACACTTTTCCTCCGTTCAATTTCTGGAATAAATCCTCCGGCTTCGGCAACGGGTATTGGTTTATATCGAGTGCCGGATTTACAGTTGACTTGAAATCTCCACAGATACGAATTTTTCCTTCCCCTTTAGGCACTATCACCAACGGCGTTGCCCAAACTCCATGATCCACCTTTGTGATCACTCCGTCTTTCTCTAGCTCCTTCAGTTTTTCCTCTACTTGTTCCGTTACGGCGTATGGAACCGTCCGGGCTCTGCGATACACAGGGCGAATGTCCCCCGTCTTCAATTTTAGATCAATCTTGCCCAGATTATATTTCCCCAGATCGTTTCCGAAGATTTCACAGTTATCCTCGAGGATTTTCATCAATCGTTCTTGCTCCTCCGTTACCGACATCTGGATTTCATTGACTTCCCTTCTTATCATGCTTCCCGGGGCCCACGTGCCCATCTGCTCCATCCAGTCTCTACCCAACAGGGGTTTCGCTGGGGTATCTATTACATTTAGATCGACCACGCCTTGCCATCCTTCCACTATCACGGGCATTTTCATCCTTCCCAGGATCTTCACTTTATGTCCTCCATACCCTACCGCGTGGTAGTTCACCTCTTCCAGGGTAGGTTTTCCCCACCGTTCCCAACTCATTTTGTCTACTGTGGACATCACGGCTCCAGTATCCCACAAAAATTCCATGTCTTCCTGGCCTTTTAACTGGACTTTCACCATCAATGGTGGGACCACCCTATCTCTCTGCTTTTTTGCTGCCTTCCGGGTGCTTATCCCCCCACCCTTTCGCAGAGCGTAAAACTCCATATTGGGTTCATCCTGTTCCTCCTCGTCTGAGTCACATTCCACATGACCCATGCCCTTTTTTGCCCATCCGCCATTCCTTGCATTAGGACACTGGTCTCGCCAGTGCCCAAACTGTCCACAACCATGACAGGGCTTCTTTTTCTTCCAACACTCCCTATCCGAGTGTGAGTGGGACTTACATGTCCTGCATCCGTTGTTAGCTCCATTACCGGGGACCTTACTGCCTCCCGTTCCACGGAAACCCCTCTGGTTCCCGAACCTGGGCCGCTCCATCGAGAACAATCCCATCTGCGGAGCCTTGTTTTGATGCACTCCCATCATCTTCCCCATAGAGTTTCCTACTCTCTCATAGGTCTGAGCCATTTCCAAGGCCTCGCCTGCTGTCTGTTCTTCCTTTTCCAGCAAGCGGATTCGGCCATCATCCGACTCCATTCCCATAATGAATGCCATCTGGCACAACATATCCCTCACGTTCGTCACCGACTCCAACTTGCAGGCCAAGGCCTGCTCCTGGATAGCCGCGAAGAACTGAGCTAGGGATTGTCCCTTCTTCTGTTTCATTGACAATAGCTGAAACCTCTCCGCTGTCAACAGCTTCTTCGGATCGAACTGGCGAGACAGCTTCGACATCAAGGTTTCATACGTCACCTCCTCACTTTCCAAATTCTTTCCTTCCAACAGACCCATCAACATCTGGCAATTTGCCACTCCTACTTCCTGAATCAAGGTCCATTTCTTCACCTTGGGATCAGTGATCCCCCTCAACGCCATATAATTCTCAAAAATCATCTTCCACAGTCCCCACGGGGAACCCGGTACGTACGCTCCCGGAGCCTTCATACCAGCGGCTGCCATCGTCGCTGGCTGCTCCACCTTGGGTGCACTACCCGACCCCTGAGGCACTTCAGTTGCCGTCATATCTCGGCGAATCACGCTCACGAGCTGCCGTTCAAAACGGGTAAACAATCAACACCGGTTCACAAACTCTCGGTGGAAATCCCTCACTCGTTCGACTACTATTCCTGATCGCCAGTTAAGGTCCTCAAGAATAAAGCCAAGGCAAGCTCGGTAAACGTTTATCTGACGCAGAAGGCCAGCGGCCGGCTTATAAAGGATACCACAAGACATTCTAATGTATCGGCCAGCCAAAGCCCATTACCGAAATGACATGCTACGATATGCAAAAGGGGTTTAGCTCATTGTGGCGCGGCGGGTTACAGGGTGCGGTTGTAAACGTCCTCCAACAATATATATATTCGCCGTTACCTTCCGTTTTGATTTGTAGTCGGATTCTCGTTTCGGAGCGAGCGAGTGACCGATTGCGGGCATCGATTTCCCTCCACGGATTATGTATACCATTGGGTGTGCGCTTTGGTCGCAGCGTTCCTAGTTTTTGGCATTCCGAGTTTGCTCTCATTGGTTACGGTTTCTCTTTTCTCCCACACCTCTCACCTCCAAGTGTACTCTTATCACGTGAAAGCCAGTCGCGCCCACTCGTTTCTTCTTATTTTTTCTTGTCTTTATGCACACGTAGAATCGCCTTAACTCATGGCAAACGAAGTATTTTATGCACGCGACTTTTTTCTACGGAAATGACCCCGTTTCATCTCAATGTGGGTGGTCCGCCGACTTTTTGGTGTGGCGTAGTGCGCGCTATGGTGCTGGTGACAATTGCGCGTTTCGGCACAAGGCGAACGCGCGGCGGCTCGCCTCACATCTGAGCCAAGGGCGACTGCGCGGCCGGCGCTGTCTCTACTCCTCTCCACTCGGCGCGCTCTCTCGCCACTGTCTGACCGTTGGCCGACGGCTCTAGAGGGTCACACTATACTAAACGATGATCGCAAGGCGACTGCTGTTCTAGCGGGTTGTTGAGGAGAGAGGAGTGTGATTGTTGGCTCGCGTATTCAGTGTCCCCCGCTCGACTCACTCATTGATTGTCGCGCAATTAGTCACTCGAGTACACCTTGTCATGTCTTCCCCAGGTAGTAGTTTTTGGTCGCTCTCCGCGCGCTCCCACCCTTTTTCATTTGGACATTTTCGATAATTTGCCCCCCGCAGCGCGTTGTTGGACGCTTGATTCGCGAGTCGCGATGTTGCGATGTCGAATTCGCGTTTACGATTGTTATTGATTTTCATTGATTGATGTGAAAGGTTTATGACATTTATGATGGTGCGTTTTCGCGTTGCGATTAGTTTGCGTGAAGAGAACATGACGGGGTTGCAGGAGATGTCGTCTCCGGAGATGGAGGCTCTGCGGGCGGAGACGACCCGGCTCTCGGCAGCCCTCGAAGAGGCCACCGCCGACAAGATCAAGGTGGGCTAGCGATTTATTGATTGACACGATTGAGAGGATGATGGCTAAACATATTAGATGTGCAAAATTATGAACCGTATGTATTTGTTTGGTGAAGCTTAGATTTAGTGGAAATGATATGATGACGAAAAAGAAAACGTTTGATCATCGGTCGAGTTATCGATTGTATCGATTTGAGGCTGCCGAGTTCGGCATGTTGCTGCTGGAGCAGAAGCAGCAGCTGGAGCACCAGCTGAAGCAGAAGGAACACGAGTGCGAGCTGGCCAAGACCGAGATCGAGCAGGCCACCCAGGTGGGAGATTGATTGATTTGTTAATCAAGTAGCGTTAGAGATGGGACACGGAGAGTTTATGTAAAATATAATTATGTTAATTTTATATGTATATAAAGTATTTCAGCGTTTGTTGGAGTTCCGAACGGCGCACGCGGCAGCGGCGAGGAGCGACGCCGCACATGAACAGTCTATCCTCGATGAGAGCGCTGATAAGGTGAGATTATTGATTTATTGATTGCTTATCGATTGATCGATTTGCAGGAGCTGGAGTTCAAGGAGCGTATCGCGTCGCTGGAGGCGGACCTGCGCGCCAAGGAGGCGGTGAGTGGGGGAGGGGGAGGAGGAAGAGAAGTGCCGGAGTATGATTGCAAGAGAGGCAAGGGAAGATATAGCAGAGGAGGAAGAGTATGAGAGTAAGAAGTGGAAGGAAGTGCCGTATAAGTGTCCGCCTTGCAGGAGTTGGACCGTTCCCGCTCGGACCTGGACCGCCTGCAGGCCGAGCTGTCCGAGGCTGTCGAGGCGGTCAAGCAGCTGGAGGAGGAGAGGAAGAAGCTCAAGAGGTACGGGGCAATCATGGCATCCTCAGTGTCTGCGGGGTGTTAGTTTCATTAGCGTGCGCCCATTGATGCTGTTTAACGGTAAACTCACATATTTCTGTTGAAACTTACTGCTCACATTTTACAATTTCTACGGCATAATATGCGAAACTGGTTACGTATGGCTTTAAGTAGGCGTCACGTGCCTTCTGTCGTTTCAATGAGTGTCACTCTTCGGGAACCGTTTTAGAAACAACATTTCGGGAGTAGTTTGAACACCGCCTATTCCAGCGATCTGAAGGAGGTGCGAGAGCGGGAGCAGCGCCTGATGGGCGACTATTCGGAGCTGGAGGAGGAGAACATTCACCTCCAGAAGACGGTCGGTTATCTTTCCGCAATGCTGTATTTACTTGTAGAATTGTAAATAATAATACTCTAGTTGCTAACGTTATTGTATTGATTTATCGCATTGCAGGTGGCGAATCTTCGCGGCGCGCAGGTCGAGTTCGAGGCCATGAAGATCGACGCAAAGAGGTGGGCGAGTTCGAGAGGGAACCACCACTTCATCATACGTTGTTTTTTTCTCATTGTGAACATGTATTGCACATTTCGCACACATAATCGTTTACCGAGGGAGTGGAGCGTTTTTTCATTAGGCTACGAATGCGGATGGTGAGGGAGAGTCGTGTTCCAGATACCTCGAAGATATCTACGTGCTGCAGTCGACGCTCGAAGACGCCGAGAAGCTGAAAGGAATCGCCGAGAAGCAGGTGGGGAGGGGGAGGAGTTTTGAAAGAGAGAGAGAGAGAGAGAGAGGGGAGAGAGGCAGAGAGAGACTCCCTTCTCCTTGCAGGTGGAGGAGGCTCTTCTGTCGGCGCAGCAGGAGCGTGAGCAGCGCATGGCACTCAAGAGGGAGCTGGAGCAGCTTAAGAACCAGGTACGGTATGGAGAGGGAGTACGGTAGATTAGGAGTACGATAGAAGTATGTGTACTGTATATGCTTTATTTGATGGTTGCTTGTAAATCATAGGTTTTCGTTGGATGGCTATAGATGGCAAACATATATTGTGTCGTAGTTATAGTAAAAAAAGATCCCACATGCCACTCATGGTGTATTGTTGTGCAGCACCACCGACAAGCCTATAACAATTTTGAATCAAAATGGTTCGACCGCGAAAAGGCTGGGTCAGCCGGCCAGAAAACAGCTGATCAGCTGTTTTGTTGTTCTCTTGATTTTTGTTTGTTTATATGTGATATATTTGTTTCTATTGTCTATTACATATGAAATATAAGACCTCTCTACGATGTTCATGTTAATTGCATTGAAGTTTTCGCAAACAAGCTCTAAAAACACTTTTCGAAATCACTGTCGCGCTTCGATTTAGTTCTTTTAATTTTTTTAATGTTTGCTAATAGATATGCATAGAATTTATTTGTTCACAATGACGCTGCCCGGCCGGTCGAAGTTGCACGAGCTGAACGACGGCGCCTCGTTTACATTGCACGGCAGCTTGTTCAGGTGTGTTCCCATTTTGTCTTGTTGTCATACTTTGTTTTTATAATGTGAATAATATTGTAAATGCGTGGTATTAAACTACTCCACAACGTTATTCGTTCAGAGTGCGCGTTGGCTGATGCGTGCGTACGCTGCGATGCGGGTGCTGCTCAACAACTCGAGCGCGGTCACTGCTCGTGATCCATCACTATCGGATACTACCTCATGATTGGGTAAGGAGATTGTTGATCGTATTCACGACTGCGTAAGATATTTGTATGTGTTTCGTGCATGTCGGTTGCAGGAATCTTCCCTGCCGAACTCCACGCAGCCGATGGTTCGCCGCCTGCGACTTTCTCTTCTCACACGCCTTATCACTAAGGTATGTCTTCTATGACTATGTGATTTAATGGTGCTGACAAATTGGTCGATTGTTCACCAATATCACTTGTATTGTACTTCACATAAATGTTGTTACGATAGCGGTCTGGTTTGAAACTTTCGTTACAGGTGCTGTGGGAAGGATGACTCGCCCTTCCGACTGCCAGCTGCAGCGACTCCGGCACGACTCCGACCACAAATCACCGCGCGTTTTGTCAATAATATATTATTGAACATTCATTTTTGTTTCGTACTGTGATAAACGCGTGTTCTGCCATAGTTGGTTGCGTAATACTATCACTGAAAGTCGTCAATGCATTCTGTGTTCTTGGTTTTATGTTTCTGACTGTGAGAGGGGGGGGGGGTGCTCGAATGTTTTTAAAAGTACGGTTAACGGTCAAATCACTGTATCACCAAGATCTCGCTGAGCGCCGAGTTCATGTTTGCGCGTCTTCAAGATAGATATTTGCTGCATTCGCATGGAGAGCAACTAGCTGCATAGTGCAGTGGCAGCGCAGTTGTCTCTAAATACTGCGCGCGTTCGTGCCTCCCGCGGGTTCGAGTCCCGTGGTGGGAAGAGATTTTGCTCACTGCAAAATGTCAAGAAAACTGTAAAAAAAATCCGCAAGAGAGTGAGAGGGGTTGTAAGCCCCGCCCATCGCTTGCGAATCATATATTTCGCCGTTGGCAGAGTGGCATGTGGGATCCAAGTCGACTATAGGTTATGTTCATGTTGACAGAGAGTGAAGCATATAATTGGTGATAGCTGAAAACGGTCCCATCTCACTTTTTTCTATCATCCCTACTAGCGCTCCGGCGCGCTGTCGCGCGCCTCCGCGCTAGAACATGAAAATTAGAAGAATAGAAATTCATACAAGTTTTTGGTTATGTTCAATACTACTGTTTATCTACAAATTCACAAATTCATCAATGTCTATGAAAAGAATAATGATATATTTCTTTTTTCTGAACTGTACTTTTCTATGCTCCCAAAAACTAAATGCGCTCAGGCACAAGTCAGCATCGCTCTGATATTAGCCCTCCTCCTTCTATCTCTCCCTCTTTCTCCCCTCTCTTCTCGCTCTCTCCTTCCTCTCTTTATCTCTCTGCTTTCTCTTTATTTTTTTTCGTTTTTCTTCCAGTGTTAAAGACACAGTGGCGACTTATTTCTGTCACAACCTGCCACAACTCATCATTTTCACACGAGCAAAACATTTGGCCGTGGGATCGAACCGGCGAAGATCGGGGGCCACAATGCAGCGCACATGCTCTGAGCCATGAAGCTATTGACTAAGCGTTGTTCAATTGCGCTTATGTCTCCGACCCCAATTTGCAGTATTGAAGCGTTGGCGGGAAATTCAAATTTTCATCTGAATCCTTGGCAGTGTCAGATTCGAAAGTAACGCAGAATCGTCGTTCTTTCGAAAAAAAAAATGCAAATGTGTTAGGTTAACATGGTTTTAAAAAAATACTCCGTGTCAAATAAGTCGCCACTGTTCCTTTCATGCTACGAAAACAGACAGTTCTGCTTTTCTGCTTCTGCAACATCTTCCCCTCACTAATCTCTTTCTCTCTTTCTTTCTCTTTTTTTTTATCTATCTCTTTTTCTTTTTCCCTCTCTTCCTCTTTCTCTTTCTCTCAGGTCTCCTCTCGCGCGTGCACCTTTTGATGAATTGGCTATATCTTTCTCACATTGTAACCACTCAGGTTGAATTTTACGGAAAAAAGGTACGGAAAAAAAGCTGTTTTTTGAACGTAATTACGGAAAATAAAACAGAGATGTTGCTTAGATGAGAAACGTTCGCTGCAGACAGCTACAAATTTAATGGTTTTCGTGGTTTTTCTTCTTTAACCAGAGTAAGTAGAGACGTATAAGAAAGTGGACTGCATTCTGTAACACAAAGTAAACTTTCTGCGAAGTTTCACGCGAATCGATTCAGTAGAAACGGAGATAATCTTGCGGACACACATGAAAAAGTGAAAAAGTGACCATTTTTGGTAGTATATTGACCAAAAAGAGAGGTAATGAAAGCAAAATTGAGAACTGTCACAGAATGGACTGCATCACAAGACGTAAACTCAACTTTCAGTCAAGTTTCTTGCAAATTGGTTTTGTATGAATCGAGTTATGACCGCAGAAATACTAAAAATCGCAAAAGTGAGGCGAGAGCGCGCGCGCGGCTCTTGCTAATTTGGCTATATTTTCCTTACACCGTAACCAATGATGATGAAACTTGCAGGTTAGTGACAGAACTAATTGTTGAAAGTAATTACAGAACAAGAAGCGAAACTGTTTCTTAGGTGAGAAGCTTTTGCAGCGGACAGCACCAAAATCGGCGAATTTTGAGGTTTTTCTACCAAATATAGGCAATGAGTGTAATTGGAGAGTAATCACAAAGTGGACTGCATCCTGAAGTACTATGTAAACTTTTCGCGAAGTTTGACGCAAATCGGTTCGGTAGAAACGGAGTTATGCCCGCGGACACACAAGAAAAAGTGCAAAAGTGACCATTTTTGGTGGTTTTTTGACCAAATATGGACGTAGAGGAGGAGTTGAGAGGTGCCTGAATTTTGTCGTCGTCCTTGCAAGAGAACACAACTTTCTACCAAGTTTTATGCGAATCGGTTGAGTTTGAAGCTAGTTATGACTCTGGAATGACGGACAGAGACAATAGGACATTTTAGTAGAAAAGGCGACTTTTTGCAGGAGCACCTCTCGCACCTCAACGACATGCTTCTCGGCCTCGGTACCATGGACGAAGTGGCACAGGAGCCCAAGAAGGTATGGTATTGATTGATACTATCGATTGATTGCGAGTGCATCCAATGAACCATTGATTTTATTCATCTTTGAGCAATGGTGATTTTCGTATCGATTTATCGATTGATTCCAGGGTGCTGGTGGTGATCTGTTCAGCGAGCTGCAGGGAGGAATCGACGACCGAGTGAGGGAGCTGGAAAGTGCCAAGGTGGGAGGGGAGGAGAGAGAGGGGGGGGAGGGAGAGAGAGAGAGGGGGGGAGGGAGAGAGAGAGAGGGAGGGATGTTGATGCTTGCAGGAGTCTCTGGAGGAGGGTGTGCGGGCGCGCGAGAAGGCTACGATAGACATGGTGGCCCAGATGATGGCCGCCCTGGCTATGCCCCAGCCGGACAAGGGTGAGCAGGGGTACTGTATTCGAACAGGGTACTGTACCGTAGCTTCCGTTTTGTAGTTTTAGTAACATTGTGGTAGGATCACACAGTTACGAACAAGGATGAGTATTGTTTTGAGTGCGTTGGTGTACAGCAGAGTATGCATGGTATATGATCGATTTCCATTGCAGACCTGGACTACATGCACGCGCGTCAGCAGAAGGACGTGGTGCTGGAGAGGGTGGAGCAGCTGGTCAAGGGAGGAGGGGGAGACCCCCATGCGGATAGGAAGGCCATGGTGAGGGGGGAGAGCTTCGTGGGTGGTCCCAGCAGCTATTTTGGGGGTCTCGATAGGTTAGGCCGCGCCTGGTATCAGTTGATTGTTGCAAAGCGATTCATTTCTGAGTAATCGCGTGGATGAAACGTAAGAGAAATATGTTTTCATTTCAGGCGGCGAAGAACGATATGCGCACTCTCGTTCTGTTCGCGGGAGAGAAGACGGCACAGCTGGCAGCGGCTCAGGTAGGGTATCTCCCCCCCCTCTCTCTCTCTACCCCCCTCTCTCTCTCTCTCTCTCTCTCTCTCTCTCTCTCTCTAACCCCTCTCTCTTGCAGGACATGATGATCTCTATGTCGGACCAGCTCTACCAGTTCTACCACCAGATGGTCCAGAACCAGGGTCTCCCCGCCGATAAGACTGTCATCGAGGTGGGTGGTCTGGTCTTCGTGGGTGGTCCGGTATAACTTCTTGGGTGACCGTAAAGGCACGCGCATTGGAAATATTGCTGATAAGTGTATGTTTCAAATGCGAAATGAATAAAATTATGATTTGGGACAGTAATTTGCAGAATTCATTCCTTTGTTATTAATAGTATAAAAATGACTTATGATGACTATTCAGTTCGCTCTTCATAGGAATGGTGTTCAGATGTTTTTTTACAGAAGAAAGAAAGAGAGAGACTGATTTTTTTTCCAGGGTGAAACTATAATGAATAAGCTGGATACATAAACCATGTTTTATAATAGTATGACAACTTGTTTCAGACGGTGAAGAAGCTGCGCTCTCTGGCTGCTGAGAACGCGGAGGAGATGCCTCCCGTCTCGCTGGCTGAGGAGGGGGTGGAGAGTGGAACGGAGACGGACAGCGGACGGGGACGGCCACTGCCATTCCAGGTACGGGGGGAGGGGAAACGGTAGGAGTACGGTATTCTGGGAGGCTCATGAGTGTACAGCATAAACACAGATGCGAAAGTGTGGTGTATGAGAGCATAATGGTTATTGGACGTATAGGCAGAGGCTAGCGATCTGGATGAGAAATGAGCTACTCACTACTCAGATTATTGAGTGTTAAAGTTTGTGAAGTTGATGACGGAGCGAAGCGTGTGGAACGTTGTCTTTCCAGCCCGACCGCGCCGTTCTGTCGACTCGCCTCGAGAAGGAGCTGGACGACAAGCTCGAGACGGTCAAGGTATCCATTTATTGATTGTATTGATCTGCAAAGGTGTAGATAGGTGTGCGGTATTGATTTTTTCTATTGATTGCATTGACTAGGTGTGCGACGTGGTGCGTGATGGAGACCGTCGGCAGCGCATCCTCTCGGATGGAATGAGCATCGCCACCACCGCAGACTGCGTCAACAAGCTGGTCAGTGTGTTGTGTTGTTTGAGATGTGCCTATTTCATTACTGATGGTTTCGATAAGGCCGTATATGGTGGATAGATGAAGCGTATGTGTCAGCGAGCTGGTCAGATCAATGTTTCATTTTGGTTTCTACCGTTACGTACATTATCGGTGATCAATGAGTTTTGTGTATGCTGGATAACTGAAGTGTATGGTTCGCGTGATTCTTTTATTAACTTCAAGAGCGCTGGTGTCGTGAAATGCATATCATAGTGAGTGGTAGTATTGTAAAAGGGTGAAGATTGAGTATCTATTCTGTTTCTTCTGTGGAGGTTGACAGTGTGTAAGTGTCTATGCTCGTCCCTCTAGGTGTCTGCCGTTCGCCGGACTATGGAGCAGCAGGTGAACACGCGTGTGGAGGCAGACGGAGCGAGTGGGGCCGAGATGGACGACCTCCAGCTGCAGAACATGAAGCTCAGGAGTCTGCTCAGCACTAAGAGGTCCGACATCTCCTCTGTCTTTGTCCCCCTCTTTCCCTCCTTTTCTCCCTCACTCGAGATTTGTGCACGTGTTTCGACAGATTGAAATGTGTGTGTTTCAGGGACCAGATCTCCACTCTGCGCACCGTGTTGAAGTCGAACAAGCTGACTGCCGAGTCGGCGCTGTCCGCCCTGCGCGAGAAGTACGAGAGCGAGAAGGCCATGTACCAGGTGGGTGGGATAGAATGATGACTACACTTCGCGACCATTTCCATTTCATGCTTGAAACATAGGCATTTCACCGTGGAGTAGGTACCCTAGCAGTAGGTGCTAGATAGTAGTGACTGTTGTGGAGAAGTGAGAATATGAAAGAGGGAAGACATTGTCTTTGCAGGAGGCGATCGAGAAGCTGCGCCGCGACACGAAGACGTTCAAGGAGGACGCGGCCACGTTCGCCAGCCACAGGGCCATGTTCACAGCACGGTTCGAGGAGCTGCAGGCCAGGGTGCGTGCGAGGGAGAGAGAGAGAGGGAGGGAGGGAGAGAGGGGGAGCTAGAGAGCGAGAGAGAGAGAGAGAGAGAACCCTCCCCTTTCAGGTGGAGGAGTTGGAGGCGGAGGCTCGCGCGAACGAGGAGGAGAAGCGCACGCTGAACCAGCTGCTGCGCATGGCCATCCAGCAGAAGCTCCAGCTCACCCAGCGGCTCGAGGACGTCGAGGTACGCCCCGCCCCGCCTGGCCACGCCCCTTTTGTGTCGCTGTAGATGTGGTTGTTATGTGTGTCGTGATTTACAGGTCGGAGGCGGTCTGGGAGCAGCGGTAAGAGAGGGATGCATGGTTGTGTTTGAGAGGGAGAAGGAGAGAGAGAGAAATGGATCGATTCAGTTCACTTTCGTTACGCATGCATGTGGCCTATTCTGTTTTCATCTAATTTGTGTTCACAGAAGAATGTCGGTTATTTCAGATGAACCAGGATCGGCAATCGTTCAAGCGAGCGAGCAAACCGCCGCAGAGGACGGAGCCTGCGCCCACGCGCGCCGTTCGCTACCCGCAAGCAGGCCCCGCCCCCACTGGTCCCGCCCCTCCCCGTGCGCCCAAGAGGGACTATTGAGTAGAGGAATGATGATGATGATGATGTGTGAATGAGTGAATGAGAGACCAATGAGTGTGATTCATAGCAGCTCAAGCGTTGATTGTTTAGAATATTAATAGTATCGTCTTCTTCTACTTCAGATTACTTGTACTCTGCAACTCGATTGTTCTGTGAATTCCAAGTAGTGAGAGGGGAGCTTGAGTCTATCCATGAAGTGCCTTTGTTTCGTATGGCCCTTCTCTGAAGATTCGTGCTCCAGCATAACGTATATTGATTTTTACAAATTGATTTTGATAGTTTTTAATATTTATACTAATTATTGAGCGGGCATCTCCTAAGATGTGTTCCTATTTACACGTTCTTTTTACAGCTTGTATTGATCGTAATAAAGATTGTTTATACACATGTGCTTTAAACAGGCAATATTGTTTTGAAATTGCTGGTGTCAACTTACAAAAAAATACTAAAGTATTGTATCCAATTTATGTGAATGATGGGTTGTTTCTGGGCTGAGGTTTAGTTGAGCAGGCCTCAGTGAACTGGAACAAGCCAATACAGGCTTTCAGTGAAATAACCGCGCTCTTTAGAGAGAATTTCTTACGGTAGCCGCGCTCGCAGCCGCAACGCATGCAAAATATCATTATCGATTGATTTTCCTCGAATGAACTGTTTTTTTCTTCGTGAAATGACGTCGCGGGCAGCATGCCCGCGTGATGATGATATTATGATTGTTGGTTACTACATAATTGTTTTTCATCGTGTCCAGTGATGCAATGTATCCGATCTTTCTACCCGGAAGTTCCAGTATGTTGATTATTTGTTGCTGCACTTTTAGTCAGTTGATTTGAGCGATTGAGTTCTAGTTGTGTTGTTCTATTTATGTTTTAGTACGTGATTTACGATTATCTTCTTGTGTGTGAGTCTTGTTTTTCTCCTCCTCACTCAGTTACATTTCTTCATATCGTGAAACGTATCGCGCCGCCAGATTATCGACATACTACGTGTTTCTGTTTTGTGTTGTGAGCGCGCGCGCACACACCCACACTTCAATTCCAGTCTCTCCGCTCTCTCTCTCTCTTCCTGTGACTCTCTCACTCATTCGCCATAGATGGTGATTTGGTGAGAAGAGGAGGGAAGGGACCGATTGCTCACACCGATCACTCACCCGCCCGACCACCGCCTCTGCCAAATCAATCGCGCCTCTCCCCTCGCGCCCACACAGTAAGTGAACCGGTTGTGACTGGACAATTTGTGCGTAGGTGATAGTACCATACACGGTTTGATGTACCCGGCTTACGACGTGGCTTCAGCGATGTCGCACCTGCGGCAGCAGTCGCCGCTGCCGTCGCCGTCGTCGACGCTGGTGCACCAGCAGAACCACGCCAACACCAGCTACGGCGCCACACCCTCGCCCCTCCTCTCGCCCAAGAGGTACGACACTCATTCCATTGCAACACTATCTAATGTTATCCAGGTTGACGAATCAGCTGATCACGGTGCACTTGCCGTTCGGCCAGCACACCAAACTCGAGGTACACCGCTTTTAAAAGATGTTTACTTACTTTATTTAATTTAAAATGTCTACTTTTCATATCTCTATCTCAGGTGCGCTCTGGGGAGACTGCGCGGGAGGCGATCGCGCGGGTGTTGTTGAAGCGCGACATCACTCCCCAGATGTGCCACGTCTCCACCGACCCCGACCCCAGGAGTCCGCAGATCGACCTGGGAGTGAGTGCACTTGTTTACTTGTTTGATATGTGTAAATTGTATTGTTTACCTGTTTCTAATTGGACGTTTCCATACCAGTGGTTTCACGTTCTCTTGAACTCTCACTTCAGAGTCCTCTTTGCAACTTTCCCTCACGGTACTTGTTTGCTATCGAATCCCAGGTCATATTTAGCCTTAGAAGGGGTTCTAAAAATCCAAATCGTGACGCCACCCCAAAGTGTGGGAATGAAGTTTTCAGGTGTTTCTATTTCATGAATTTGTATGAAATGATTATAATATCGATCTATAGCTATTATAAGACATGTGTGGTTGAAAATATTTAAATTTTGAACAAGTTAAAATTTTCAACTTTCATAAAATTGAATTCGAAGTGGTCAATCATATTCCTATCACCAGTAGAATATGATTAGAAGTGATTAGAGTCGAAAATAATAATTCAGAAAGACGTAGTGAGCAAAAGTGTTGCGTCACGATTTGGATTAATAGACGGAAATGTTTCACTAATTAGGAGTGTCTCGAGTCGATCGTGGCTCGTCTGCCGTCGATGGAGCTATGGGTGCACAACGAATTCCTCCAGACGACGTCTTCCATAAAACACTCGTACAAGAAGGTGAGGAGATATATATTTACGACAAATCGATTATTCGTGACTATAAACTTTCGTCATTGTAGCTAGTATGCACTGCGGAAAAAAAGTTGTGCTGTACTTATTTTCATTTGAGTGTTTTCAGATAACGTTCATTCCGCCGCAGAACTGCCACGTTTGCAAGAACCTCATTTGGATATGGATGCAGGTGTGTGGTTCTTTTTTATCGTTATCGTGAACTCATTTTTTCCATTACGTAATCTATTTGTACTATGTTTTGCGTTTCTGAAACCGATTATCTACAGGATTGCGACGGTTTTTCAAATTGCTATTTTTTTTTAAATTATTAATTGTTGTATTAATGTGTTGAGGGCCACCGCTGCGAGCTGTGCGGTATCGCGTTCCACGAGAAGTGCTCGTCCCAAGTGCCCAACTACTGCGACCTCATGAACCAGGTGTGCAGGCTACTCACTCCCCCTCGTACTCTGTTTGCTGAATGACGACAAGTTTTCGAACTGTTATTTATTCATTCTCCTCCTGCTCCTTCCATGATTGTCTCTCAGGTGCCGCAGAACGAGGAGATGATCAACCGGCTGCGCGAGTTGTGCGACAACGTCGGAGGACACAACGCCGCGCAGGTAGGTAGAGGGGGAGTCAGCCAGCTGCGATCACTCGGCCGAAGTTGTGTTGGTGAATGTGTTATGCTTGTGAGCTAGATTGATCATATTAATCAAGGTATTGTGGAATGGAGTAGGTCGATGGATTATTTGATAGTTGTTGCTTATATTTTATGGGTGATTTGGGCGTGAAATTATTTTCTTGCTTTTTATTTGTTGTCGAGACATGACATTATTGCGATGCGCTTTTAAAATATATATGATTGTAGTGAGAAGCATATTTGTGGTGTGTGCTGACTGAGTGCGTGTGCATGCAGGTGAACGCTCTGCTGTCGGTGCTGCACCAGTCGTCCCCTCTGCCCAGCCCCGGCGGTGCCAGCTCACCCGCCGAGCTACACAGGTACGCTGTTGTTGTTGCTGCTGCTGTTGTTGTTTACCTGGAAACCTGGATTATTCACCATTCGTCGCATTAGAATCACATATTTGTGTATATATGCGGCGTGCGTGCGTGTAGTGAAATTGCGGGTATGTTACCGCTGTTTGACTGGTGTCGTTCTAGGAAACCGGCGGTGCGCGCGCGCGGCATACGGGACGCGGTGCCGTCGCCAGCGGGAGCAGCAGGTAAGAATGTTTATATTTTTATATATGGGTAGATATATGTTTCGTAGTTAGGAATGATGATTGTACCACTACCGTCTTGTTTCAGACGGGTGTGGAGTGGACGTGTGCGTGATGGATGGAGGGATGGCGGGTGCGGGGGGCGGCCTGTCCGCCCCGTACCCTCGCGACCGCTCCTCCTCCGCCCCCAACATCAACCACATCAACGACGACCCCGCCAGCCTGCACGAACACAATGTGAGGGTTATTCTAAGGTGGAATGAAAGATGTTTTGACTTTGAGTTGATAGGTTTCATCTTGGGTTTGTGTGTGTAATAGGGTTGTGAATGCAATAAACTGAATCACTCAAATCTTCAACGATGAACTTACCCGTTGCAGTTGGTGCTGGCTCAGCTGGCGGACCAGCCGCTGGACGCGAGTCGACTGCAGCCGGGCGCGCGATGGCCGCCGCCCGTGCCCACTGGAGGGGGACAGCAACAGGCGGCACACAGGCTGCACGGAGGACGGTAAGTCGCATTCACATTTGGGCTTTGGGGTCCTATTTTGTTCTTATTTCATATGGCGTTTCTTTGTATATTGGGGGTTCTCTGATTTGTCGTGTTGCATTGCCGGTGTTGCAGTGTGCGTGCGGGTGACTCGGCGGCGGTGCCGTCTCCCTCCTCGACGTGCTCCTCCCCGCCGCACTCGCTCCACCCCGCCCATCTACCCACCCTCCCCCTCACTCCGCCACAGAGCGCGCCCCCGCAGAAGGTATCACACACGAATCGTCCCTCCTCTCACTAGCGTTTCGACGAAAAATTGGTTTCATTGAAAGATTTCTTGATTGAGTTCCGATAGTATGATGTGTTGTTTGAGATGACGGGTCAGTTCTTCCGGCCGCGGAGCAAGAGTCCGGGGGACCGGCTGGAGCCGCACCGGACGAGGCAGACGAGCCAGCGGGAGGACTGGGAGGTGGGCAACAATCATCTCCGTCTTTGATATATATTTGTATTGATTTAATTTTTCGGAGTTTGAAACGTTTTGGTATGAAAGTGCTGATGTTGTGCTTCTTTTCCCAGTATTTTGCACTAATTCATTTGTTCAAATGTTGTTTTCATTTTGCTTCTCATGCTCCATGTGATCTAGGTGGACGAGCGGCGTATCCAGATCCACTGCAAGATTGGCTCGGGCTCGTTCGGAACAGTCTTCCGGGGAGAGTACTTTGGACAGGTGCGTTTTGTAGTTGTGTTTCTTGCTTACCAGTATTGGCTGTCTATTGTGACCCGAATGCGTCCTTTTGCATTATTATTGAATGAAACGTATAAATAATTTCGAATTCGCAGGTTGCGATCAAGAAACTGAACGTAGTGGAGCCGACACACGCTCAGTTGCAAGCTTTCAAGAATGAGGTACGTTGTTGTTGTTGTTGTTGTTGTTGTTGTTGTTGTCGTCGTTGTTGTCGTTGTTGTTGTTGTTAGCATTATGATCTGGTAGCACACACAACACGATGAGGTACGAAGGCAGGTTAGGTTAGGTAACTATTTGTCTCTTATACGTCAGCTCCGCGCATATTCGAGAACGATGTTCGCTTCAGGTGTATCATAAATGTTGCAGAATTGTTTTACATTACTTTTTCAAGGTTGCGGTGATGAAAAAGACGCGTCACCCGAACATTCTGATGTTCATTGGATTCATTCAACACCCTCAGCTCGCCATAGTCACGCAGGTATGATAGCCGTATCGATTTTATATTGATTAGTATTGATTGATTATGTTTGTTGTAGTGGTGCGAGGGCAGCAGTCTCTATCGTCACCTGCACGTGAATGAGCCAAGGTGAGTGTGCGATAGGTGTATTTCACTATTTCTCAGTTTTATCATTCGGTGGTATTGTCTGATATGGCTCCCTGAAATAAAATGTTGAATGAAACATCTATGTGATGTTGCAGGGTGGAGTTTGAGATTGCGGCTATCCTGAAGATGTGCAAGCAGATTGTACTGGGAATGAACTATCTGCACGCGAGGAACATTATCCATAGGTGAGTACTGTACTGCACTTGTGTGTCCTTTCTCGTAAGGGTATGGAGAATGTGAAACGAGTACAGTGATATTCCTCGCAATTGTTTGCTCTCGCTCATTTCTGACCGTAAGTGAGTGTGCCGCTCGAGGGAATATGTATTTGCATATTCGTCTTTTCAGGGATTTGAAGTCGAACAACATTTTCCTCACCGAAACGAATTCGGTAAAGATTGGTGATTTCGGCCTGGCAACTGTGAAGACGCGATGGAGCGGCGGACAGCAGAGCCAACAACCCACCGGCAGTATTCTATGGATGGTGAGTGGTTTAAAATTAGCATATATTGTCTGGTCTTCATTTTGGCTGTGTAAGTTGTGCGGAATCGTAATCAGCGTATCGAGTTTGACTAGGCAAAAAGTTTCGATCGTGACAGGACTCGAACCTGCAATCTTCGGATCCGAAGTCCGACGCCTTATCCATTAGGCCACACGACCGCTCTTCAGGCGTTCGCTGTTTGGAGAGAGGAGCGCGCGCGTAGAGAGGGAGGGTAGATACGAATATGGGGCAGATGGCTGCCAATGGGTCACCAGCCACCCATAAGAGGCAAGGCTCGCATTAGCATGGGTGACGTGATGCAGTGTGTTGTTGCCGGCGAGAATCGATACGATGAAGGCGGAAGTGGTTTTGTGGTCGGCACAGCCGCTTGTATTATTGCGCTTGGTAAACAAATTGAATGTGAACAAATGAATAACGGATAATTAAAGGAGAGGTGTGCGGAATAATCACATGAAGTCGACATAGTTAATATCGATATGGCGATCAAATAGAAACCAAAACAAAAATTCTACTATTTAATACAAATATGATATAAAATGAAATAGCACCATGAAAATCAGGCAATTTGTCAGTTTTTCGTGTTGAGGTACAAACTTGGCACCATTTGACACGAGTTTTTAATGGGAATTTGTTTTTAAAATTGGTCCCGCCACGACGTACGGAAACTTTGTATCGTCATTTTTTGACGTGTGATAACAGTGATCATTTCATTTCACCATTCCGCACTCCTCTTCTTTAAGATGCGGTCAGCGTCTTCCGAATTGTTCTGGGGATTTTGAATGACTTGAATGGTGATGTTTCAGGCGCCGGAGGTGATCCGTATGCAGGACGAGAACGTGTACACCCCGCGGAGTGACGTGTACAGCTTCGGAGTGGTGTTGTTCGAGCTGCTCAGCGGACAGCTGCCCTACCAGAAGATCAACAACAGGGACCAGATACTGTTCATGGTAGGTGTGCTGTGCATTCTATTTTCTAGCTACATGGCCTGCTGATTGTCTAGCGTAACGGTTGCAGCTGTTTCGAATGAGGTGTGAAGCGTAGAATTGTTGGGATAGTGTTGCGTTGCACTTATGAGTGATGCGATGTTCTGATTGTGTGCAGGTTGGGCGTGGCTACCTGCGGCCGGACCGCTCTCAGCTGAGGAAGGACACGCCCCGCCAGCTGCGCGCCATCTTCGACCGCTGCGTCAAGTTCAACAGGGACGAGCGGCCAGAGTGCGCCGAGGTGGGCAAGCACTCCGTTGTTATTGTTCACTTCAAGAATTATCATTGCTCCTATTTGATTGTTTCTGGAGTATGAATGATAGTGGAAATCCTGGAACTTGCTATACCGAATTGATTGATCTGTGTATCTCTTGTAGCAACAAAGTGTGTTAGAAGGATACTTTACAAAGCAATGAGTGATGAGTGGCTGAGCAAGTTGGTTTGATTCATATCCAAATAGTAGAAATAGCATTTGAAATGTGTCTCACATGGTTGAGTGCCAACAGTTTGTGTTGTGTTTCAGATGCAGGAGCTGCTGCACGACATCCACCTGCCGCGGCTGTCCCGCTCGGCGTCGGAGCCGGCCCGCCTGCACGTGCTGCACGACGACTACCCACACGCATTCCCCCCACACACACCCAAGCTATCCTCCCACCTCGACGGACTGCTATGATTCCAGGAGGAGGGGTTTAGAGGATCCTCCCGTCTAGACGCTCTTCTGAGTACGGAGAAGAGGCTCTCGGAGTGTGTGTGTATGTGGGTGATGCTCGATTGTGCCAGCCAGCCGTTGTGTTCTTTGTTGTGTGGTTCTTCCCTGTGAATTGTCGGCCTGTGAGTTGAGTACCCCTGAGGGGCACATATCTCGACAGTGTGTTCTGTGTTTTCCCTCTCTTTCCCACGCTCCCCGTTTTCCTGTCGATTGTCTCGTGATCCGCAACTGGTCTAGTCACATTGTAGTTCTCTTATTTCTCTCTCTCTCTCTCTCTCCCAACACTTGTATTTTTCTGTACTTTCTCTTTTTCTCTTTCTCTCTCTCTCTCTCTCTCTCTCTCTCTCTCTCTCTCTCTCTGCAAGCACTGCACATGAATGTGTATCATTTTATGGAAACACCCCAGTTGTAATCATGTCCAATTTTGTGTATAGCCTCTAGAAGAGTTTTGCGCGTCCTTTTTCGTTCTCTTCGATATTGAGTTGTCAACATGTGAAATGTTCTATATCATTTCATTCCGTTACTTCGGGTATAAAACGTTTCTTGAATATGTGTTACCAGTTGCGTGATTTTTGGGTGAAGAGATGGAACTAACGGCTTGCTTCCGCATGAGATATCTGGTCAGGAGAGAGAATGGGGTTTGAATTATGTACTGGTGTGTATGAGTGTATGGTGTACTGTAGATACAACAGCGTACTGTAGATGTCGGTGTCGGTGGATCGTCTGTACCGACAAGTGCAGCAGCTGCTCCACAAAGAAGACAGAAGCGACTTTGGATTCACACAGCCCATAGCGTTGGTAGGTCAGCGTTTTGTTCTCGTTTTACGAGTTCTACACAATGATTATCTTTTTGTTACATAGATGATTTTTCACTGGTGCTGAATCTTATTATTTACGTCCCTGTCTGGTTTACGATTTTATAACAGCAATCATTAAATTAGTCTCTTTTGGCTTAGGATAGGGCTCGCGCCAGAATTTTCAAGAAGCGATATCCAAAAATCATGTTAGCAGGAATGCGAACTCATCCAATTTATGTTAGTTAGATTCGTCGTGTCCGGTAACGCTGACTCTCTGCCGAAAGCGTACTCTCTCGGCGTTTTCTGCGCGTGTTCTCCAACTAGCACTTTGAGTGTAGTTCGCCTCGCCGCCGCCAGCGTCTAATTCGCGCCGGGTTTGCGTTGTTTTGGGCTCCCGTCATTCTGGCTAGCTCTCTCCCGGCAGGCGGGCAGGGCGCGCAGAGAAATTAACGACAGAGCTTGGGAATCAGAAACAGAAGAAATTTCTATGAAATTCAACAAAAGCACATAAATTATCTGTTAAAAAGTACTTGCGTAAAGATATTAAGTTTGTCTTGACCCAATTCAACAAAAGCGCATGCATAAAACGTTTACAAATACTAACACAAACCTGCGCATAACGGACAGTGGACACTAACAGATGAAATATAAAAATACAAATGAATAACGTCATACGTTCATATTAGAGAGAGAGAGAGAGAGAGAGAGAGAGAGAGAGAGGAGAGAGAGGGGGGGGGGGGGGGGGAGAGAGGCGCAGGTTTGTGTTAGTATTTGTAAACGTTTTATGCATGCGCTTTTGTTGAATTGGGTCAAGACAAACTTAATATCTTTACGCAAGTACTTTTTAACAGATAATGGATAACTGTAATGGTAATTCCCTCAAGATCAAGACTCTCATGAGTACCGGAGGTCTTGTAGAGTGTGTATGGTGTACTGTAAACATGAAAAAGTATCGTTCCATTTCTACAACAGCTAGTGACCCGCATCTGCTCTCACGACGTGGCATACGCGATGGAGCACCGGCTGGAAGGAGTCATGTGGAGGGCACTCAAAGACATGATCGACAAGGCCAGGCAGACCGGAGGAAGGGCGGTGCGTGCTATTATTATTATCATCATTATTCAATTACAGTAATTGAGTTATCTGCTCTTGGAGCGAGCGTACTTTTTAGGGATGCAGGTTTATGTACCGATACCGTATTCCTCTGGTAATGTATGCTGCGGATCTGAGCATCTACGTTTGATATAACCTGTCACATCTGTCTTTGATTCTGGAAATAAATACTTGAGTGTATGCTGACACCGTTATGTGTATACATGCACCCGTTTGAGGGCGTGGACAACGCGATGTGCGCGGCCGAGTACTGGCTGACACAAGTGGCGCTGGCGGTGCAGAGGGAACACGAGGTGGAGATGCCCGGGGAGACGCCGGCAGGATTGGGTGGGGGGGGGGGGAGAGAGAGAGGGAGAGGGGGGGGGGGAGAGAGGGGAGGGAGGGAGGGAGGGAGGGAGAGGGAGGGAGGGAGAGAGAGGGAGGGAGGGGAGGGAGGGGGGAGAGAGGAGGGAGGGAGAGAGAGAGACTCCGTAGTGCTGTCGCCGTGCCTCCGCTCCTCGCCCGCCCGCCCCGTCCCTCCTTCGATCGCCGCTCGCTTCTCCTGTTTCGTCCTCCTCCGAATGGGCGACGTCTACAGGTACAAGGTGGGCGAGAACAGGTTTACTATATTAAAAATGTGGTTGTATTTTAGTATTGTAATCATAGTTTGGTAGATGGGGTTTGCGATTTGTCATTGTTCTTTCCATGTTTCGGGGAAAGACTCGGTGAGATTCTGGTGCGTATGTTTAGTGGAAACTGGAATTAACCGAATTGTTATATCTGTGTCAATTGAAAGCTTGGTCAGACCATGGAGCATTTTTTTTCATAGTTTTTGTATCAAATCAAAAATCAAAAGTTTCATCCAAGATACACAATCCAATGGTTTGGTTCGCTATGAAGTTTTTGTATGCAATACATGAAATGCATTCCATATACATGTCTATGGGTGTTTGTTGCAGCGCGACGTGTCGATGGCGCGCCACCTGTACGAGTGCGCGGTGGCGGCCCGTCCGTGCGAGGGAGACGCGTGGAACCAGCTGGGGCTGCTGGCGGCAGGCAGTGGCGAGGGGGCACAGGAGAGCCTCGCGTGTCACACGAGGTGAGGTGAGGTGGTATTTTTGGTGAGGCTCAGATTCGTGAGTAATAGGTCTGCATGACATAGATGTGAAACTGATTAGGTTGGCAGACAGTGTTGTTGTAGAGTGCAGTGTGAGCCTCGCGTGGTATACCAAGGGGGTGGGGTGGGGTGGAATCGATGGCTTGCCAATAGTGTATGGATGCTGGGAGTCGAACTTTGATCCGCATCCGCATGCCATACGACGTGGGGATCGGGGTTAGTAGGCAGTACTTGTTATTCGTAGACATTTGTGATCTTTCGTGGCTTACGGTGTAGTTTGCCCTGCGGTGTTTGTTTACACCTAAAGAACGGCGAAGCTTGAAGGATCGAATGTGCAATGAATGTCCTATTTTATAAGACGCGTGCTACGTATAGTTAGTGGAAGTCTCACTTTTTAACATTTTAAAAGATTAGTGAAGCTCTATTAGTACAATGTGATGTCAATTGGCAATTGCGGGTGAAAGACCAATGCTAATTGTAGAAAATGGAAGAACATCTCGTCTATTCATCCATAATCCATACACAGGGCTCTCCACTGCTCGGACGCGTTCGCAGCAGCGTCGGCCAACATTGAGAACATGCTGAGGAAGCACCTGAGGGACGAGGGTGAGGGAGGGAGAGAGAGAGAGGGAGGGAGGGAGGGAGAGAGACAGACAGACAGAGACCAGAGTCTTTCCAGAGACGCCCTCCGACACGTGGTCCGATGCGTACATGCAGCTCATCGCGCGCTGTCATTTTGTTAGTTTATTTTGTACTATTCAAAAATATTGGAATTTAGCTGTGTCCTGTGTCGCCGGAGCTGTGCGATCGGGTAGCGGCCGGTTGTGAGGAAAAAGGTGAGAGAGAGAGAGAGAGAGAGAGAGAGATAGAGAGAGAGAGCGAGAGAGGGAGAGAGGGAGAGAGAGAGAGGGAGAGGGAGAGAGAGATGCCGGCGTGCAGGTTGGGAGGCTCGCTGGCTGGCGGCGCCCCTGGCCCTCGTGTTCTCTCTGGGTGACTCGACTGACGAGTGTCGCTCGAGGGCGGCCCTGACGCGCACCCTGCACTCGGTGTGGGAGAGGGAGTGCGAGAGGGTGGAGGGCGAGCAGAGGGTGGGTGGGGGAGGAGGTCTGTGTCTATGTGTCAATTAATCAATCAAGCAATTATCCAGAATCGCTATATCCTGACTATACAACAAGTGCATACGGTACACCATAGCGCTCACTCCTCTGTGTCTCTATTTTGATTCTTCAGATCTCTCCGTTTTCGCTGGAGCTGCTTCGCGTCCTGATGGCTGTGCCGGAGTCGCCTCTGCCCGTCCATCCCTTGCCCGCCTGCTCCCCTCTGGCCACGCCCCCTCTGACCCCGCCTACTGGCACGAGTTCACGCCTCTCAAGACTCGGCTGCCCGCTGACCTGCTGGATAGTCTGCAGGCGCTAAACTGCTCCTAGAGAGATGATTTATGCCTACTAAATATTGAAATGCGTAATATTGTTGTTTTGTTTATGTTTTTTTGTTATATAAATGCTTTATTTGAACGCTTGTAATTCACTAATACTTGTAAAATACTACTCAATCGGTTGTTTTGCCGTGGTGATACCTCTAACCTCTAACCCTTCTCATTAGATTTTTGTCTTTCGCTACATTGAGAGGTGACTTGCTACCATAATGGTTGAATTATTGTGATATGAATGATGTAGAAAAACCATACTACTCCTTTCTTTCTTCAACTTGGCTCTTGGCTCCTCCTCTTCCTTCTCCTCATTACTTAGAGCCGCCTCATCTCACAAAGTACTCATTCCCCCTGGTCATAATTGATAATGTCACACCTATAGTCACCCTATTCTCACCCTCTTCTTCTCTCTGCCCCTCTTCGCTCCTCTTTGCCATTCTCCATCACTAACTATCTCTCTCTCAATCTCCTTCTCTCCCTCTCTACTTCTCTTCCACCCTCTCTCCCTCTCTCCCCCTCTTCCTCTCTCCCTCTCTCCCTCTCTCCTCTCTCCCTCTCTCCCTCTCTCCCTCTCTCCCTCTCTCCTCTCTCCTCCTCTCCCTATCTCCTCTCTCCCTCTCTCCCTCTCTCCTCTCTCCCTCTCTCCCTCTCTCCTCTCTCTCTCTCTCCTCTCTCCCTCTCTCCTCCTCCCTCCCTCTTCGCCTCTCTCTGCATTGCGTGCCGCGCCGGCCACTCCACTCCACTGTTTGCATTCAATTTTCACAACTTCTCCTCCCTCATATTACCGCCTTTCCCATTGATGTAGCTATTCTCGAGAGTTCAAAGAGGGTTCCACCCTTCACGCTTGTGCTCTTCGGTCAGGGTCTGCGAAGAGAGAGAGAGAGAGAGAGAGAGAGAGAGAGAGAGAGGAGAGAGAGAGAGGGGAGAGGGAGGGAGGGAGAGGAGGGAGCTGTTTGCATTTGAGTCTCCGCGGTCCAGAGCTGCGGTAGCGTTGGCTTCATTTCCTATTGATCTGTGCGCCACTAGTCTGCGTGGCAAGAGAGAGAGAGAGAGAGAGAGAGAGAGAGGGAGGAGGGTATCCACTTATTCGGTGCGTATGAATCTAGTGCGTGTGTGCGTGTCCTGTTTTTTTTTGTCCTGTTTTCATATGCAGTTATTTATTTGTTTCCCCGACGTTTTTGCACGCTCTTTCTAGACGTTGGCAGTGTGGCGTTTTGCGTATTTTGCAGTTGTCCCCGTTAGCATCCATAGATATTCCCACTTGTACAGTATGTCTGTACTGTCCGTGATTGTACTAATTGCGTCGCGAGTGCGAGCGTTTCTCGGATTGTAGCACGCGGGAGTCTCATACGAAATGGCAGGTGTGAAACTGCTGCATTCGCCGTGTCAAATATGTAATTATGTACCTGTCGGCGTATCTGTATTTTGATTTTGAACAAATGATATCACTTTTCGTTCTAACCAGTCGCGTCTATCGGCTATCGGCGCTTTTCTCTTGAATATGTGAGGACGTGGTCGGGTTGAGATTTTACCAATTCCATTGCGTGGCCTGAACTTCAACATTCACCCATCATTACTGATATGTAACTACTATTAGTATTCCTCCCCTACCATGTTCCTACTTTTCAATTAGTATTTACTAGATTGGTAAATTACATGTTTGTTCACTCTGGTTGGTAATGTTTGATGGCTGTCCAGCATGCAAACTGGCATCTCTCTAGCTATTGCTGTTTCAGACCGACTCACTGACGGACAGACAAACACAATTAAAATATATTTGGATTATGGTTGTTGCGAGAGGTGTGTATGAGTATTAGCTACGCAAGCAAATACCCCTCTCTCTCTCCCCTCTCCTTAGCCAGCTCGACGATCGATTATGTATGTCTTACCCTCTCTCTCTCTCCCTCTCTCTCTCCCTCCCTCCCTCCCTCTCTCCCTCCCTCCCTCTCTCCCCCTCTCGCCTTTCTCGGTGTTTCTTCATTGGTTAGCAGTTTGTGCGCGTGTATGTTTGCTGTAAAAGCGTCGGATGCTTATTCGATTGCGAGAGGACACTTCCGGGATGAATGTGCGATCGAGCATTGTGTTTGTGTATCCATTCCCCCCGCATTATCCATTCCCCCTTGAGAAAGAGTGCCTGTCGCACTGTACTTGGACAGTTCTCACGTGACACCGGGGGAGGTATTTGTTACTACTGATTATACGGTGGCAATGACAATACATGGTCACTTCGCGATATACATTAAGCTTAAGCTGCTCCCTCTCGCTCTTCTCTTTTTTTCGGCATTTCCTTTGTAATTCGCGGAGGTTGACATTTTCATTGTATATGGAATCTTCTAGCACAGTGAAGCTGCATGAAGCGCAAAGCGGCATGATGGAATAGAAACGGGCTGATGTATTTTATTTCTTTTCGGGTGGTTGGTTATCATTTTCGCGCGCTCTCTCCCGCTCGCTCGACAGCCCCCTGCTGTTCATGTGTCATTTTGCCTATCGATTTCAATGTCATTTCGACATGTGTTCGATTCCCTCCCCCTCCTTTTTTGCGAGATCACAGATGTTGTTGTTGGGGGATTTATGATGTCAGCTGACCTTCATCATGTTTATCCTCTTGTTTTTGCATGTCTGGGGGGATTGAAGCCCCGCGCTAATTGGTGTGGTAACTCGTGAACGGTTGCTGTGAAACCGTGTTATCTCCTCCATCCGTCCGCCTCCTCTGTAGCCTCTCCCACAAGAACGCATGTCGCGCTCTTTTGATGTGCCCATCGCTTTGCCGACGTCTTTGTTTGATGTGACGTCGTCATCCACTTCATCTCTCTCTCCCTCCCTCCTTCTCTCTCTCTCTCTCTCTCTCTCTCTCTCTCTCTCTCTCTCGTAGCATGCTCAGTGATTCAGGGAGTGACGAGGAGGGCTGAGTAATTGTACTCTGTTTGATACGTAATGTGTTTATACCCGCATACATTTCATGACGCAGTCGGCGTCATGTGTGTGTGCTTGCGTATATGATTCTCATAAATATGCGAATGTTTATGGCCGCATTCTCAGTGTGTCTGTGTGCCATGAGAGGTCGTTGTGTTAATAGCCTAGAGGATTGATTGCGCCTTCCGTGGTTGTTGTTTATTCGTTGTTTACTTGTTTGTTTATTTGTTTACCTGTTTGTTTACAGGTCACAATCCCGCTGTGGCCGTTTTCGGCGCGATCACCGCCCGCCACCAGCCGGCGGCAGGTGCCCCAGGTAGAGAGAGGAGGAGAGAGAGAGAGAGAGAGAGAGAGAGAGAGAGAGGAGAGAGAGAGAGAGAGAGAGAGAGGAGAGAGAGAGAGAGAGAGAGAGAGAGAGAGGGAGAGAGTGAGAGGAGAATTGGTTTGTGGGTGGTTGCCTGTGCATTGATGTAACTATAGATGTAAGATAATATTCTCTGTTGTTATTCTCGTTAGGTACACAGCTACATTAGAGTCTCTTTGTTGTCTGATCCTTTGATTATTCTATCATGTCTAAGTTATCATCTGTAGATAGGGGAGATGTTTGAGCCAGAGAATCGTCTCCGATTCGTTGTTTCGCGGGTTTTCAATGTGATTAGCAATTCCCTTGTCCACCAATTTTCCGCGTCTCCTCACGCGCGTTTCTTTAATCGAATAAATCCGCCTACGAAACTATAATGAAATAGAGCACGCCAGGAATTGTTCACGTGTGAAACAAGCAAATGGTTTACGTGCCTGTCGATAGCCCGAAATGTATCCTCGTACGTCACATCGTTCGTTTTAACTGACACCTCGCGTGTGACGTTCCTAACATGAAGAATATGAGAGATCGCAGATGTATAGTGTCGTGGTTGTTTCGTTGTTTTCCTCCCCAGCCTTTCTAATTTCTCAGTGGACGGTCGATCCACAAGTTCGAGTTCACATGTTTATCCGGAATCATCATAGCTGAATATGACATCACAATCACAATGATAGGAGCATACGGCCAATATTTCATGGGGCTAACGTTTGACGAGGTTAGTGGCGGAAGACGGTTCTTGACCGATAATTGTCTATTCACGAAAGCGAAAATGATTGGGGCGATTAGGTGTTGTCATAGAAGTGGCTAATGTGCCGCGAGAGAAAGAAGATGGAATGGAGGAGAGGAGGCGAAGGGAAGAAGGGGAAGGCCCCCGGCAGAGCGCGCGCGCCCCGCCCCCACTCTCTTCCCCCCTAGCTCCCACCCTCTGGTAGGCGTCACAGCTGCCGCCGCCAGCGACCAGTCAGTCAGTCACCACGCGTCCTCCCTGTGCCACCATGTTACTCGACTTATCGATCTTCCACTTGACTGAACTCTGGTGCTCTCGTGTCCTCATTAGCGATAGGCTCACGCGCCGTCGTGTCCCTTTCCCCCACTCACTCATAGATTAGCACAACGAGCTGTTTCTTCCCGGTTTGTCTGTCGTCGCATATTTATGTGTCGGCTGCAATTGGTGTGGATTGCAAGACTGTGTCGATGTGTGTTGTTGGAGACTGTTGGAGTGGATGTGAATGTTGCAGGCACTGCTTCGGCTCGAATGGCGGGCACCCTTGCGAGTCTGGGGCGGGCGAGCAGCCTCCTCACCAGCACCTGGCACCACGAACAGGTATCCATTAGTGATTTATCGATTTATCGATTCGTATTTGTTCTTCCTCGTTTGTATCTACGTGTGTTGTTGAATTGTGCTCTTTCTTCTGTTAATGTACAATATGTGTGCGGCATTTGTTCTTGAATGGTGTCACACTGTTTGTGCACACTGTGTAGATGCCAAGCTTATCTAATTCTTGGCAGAAAGTGAGAGGGAGAGAGACCGACAAAGACATGGATGTGCGTGCTGGGTAGCAAGTAACAATGCCTCCTCCCCTCTTACTTGCTCTCCCATTCTTCTTTGTCCGTGTCAGAAACTTGCCCTTTTGAGGAATGGGTCTGGGGAACGGGGATAGGAAGATGTATGTTTTTGTTTACGCGGCTTTGCTTGTTTGGCAGTCGGCAGGATGAGTGAGTGAGTGAGGTATTTGCCACCCTCAAATTGCCTATTCGCACGGCCAAGATGTGTCATGTGTGTGGAGATGAGATGTGACATTTGCTGTTCCCGGTGTTTTTGTTTGTGGAAGGTGATTGGTGGGCCTGAACATGTGTTACATATAGTAGTTCTTTTCTCGTAAAGTCGCACGCTGTATGTTCGATAGCTTAATTTTAAAAGGCGGAGTCGCGACAATAGCATGATAGAGAAACATGCGATTAGCATTAGAGCATTGTATACGATCTGGTGTTGGAAGGGCACAGGTTATATAATAATAATAATTTATACGGTTTATAATTTATAATTTATACGGAACACGGAAAATACAATAATGTGCATAGATGGTAACAAGATACAGCGGAACGAGTGTGTTGCAGCCGTCCCGCTGGCGGGTGGAGCGTCTCTCGGACCAGGAGGCGGCTGTCCAGTTCCTCTCCGAGAACCTCCTCAACACCGAGCCCATCCTCGCCAGTCTAGACATCAGCAACCAGTCAGTTTTTCAAAGTTGTTTTTTATTGGCAAGACTGCCGTATTCATTGTGAATTATATCATGATAGATAAGTAATTGCATCTGGTTTGGATGGTCTCTCTTAGCTTGTCTGGTTGATGCGTATTAGTGATTGTATTCGAGTTATTGTATTGGGATGACAAGAACTGTGGGTGTTTCTTGTGTCGAGTGCTGCCAACTGTGTGGTCTGAGATATGAGAACGGATCTGCTTAATCCATTACGTGTAGATCTCATTCTTTGGTCTAATCACTAATCCACACAAATCCCACTCGTTCTCAAATGGCGATAAGAGGATTAACACACTTGACTGGCGTGATAGAGGAGTGATTGTATAAGGACATGTTTTCCTTGACTTCCACATTGGTTGCGCGAGAAACCGAAATAGAAATAGCCGAGTGCAGAAATGACGTGTGCATGAGAATATTGGATGCGCGTTAGCTTCTAAGTATGTGAAAGGTTTCGCCCCGTAAACCTTTGCTTTCTCACGTGTGCCATGGCATCATTCGAGGATTCGTATTAAGCGTTCTTTTCACACATTTCATTTTGAATCTCTCGTCATTCTATACAAACGGTCTGTTTGATCGGCGGACGAGAGATGTGGGAGGTTCGAAGAGGTGTTAGAGAAAGATGAGACCAGTATACCAAGATGTATTGAAGAGGGGGGGGGTGGAAAGTGGCAGCCCGATATTTGATACTTTGCAATTGTGGAAGAGATGAGAGGGGGAGAATAGGGAGACGGTGGCTGTCTGGCAATTTCCGAATGGAATCCTCGGGTCGCGCTTTTATCGCGCAGGAAATGAATGAATTCGGGATTGGCATTCAGCCGGCGAATGATGCCACTGTTCCCTGATTGCAACGCTGCTTTATCTCCCTTCCTCTTTTCCTTCTCCCCTCTCTTACCTCTCCCCCTCTTCTCCCCTCCTCCAAGGACCGTGCCAATCGGCAAGCCCCGTGGGAGCCCACAGGAAGCGGGTTTATTGTGAGGAGAGTTTAGGGTTTGGAGTGAAAGAGCGTCGTGCAGTTTTGCAAGAAAAATGGCGACTCACACAAACACTATACTAACGACAGCTTCGCTAAATGACTAGGGCTTTGACAAATGTTGTGTGCGGCTGCATAACTATCACTTTCGAGTCGGGAACATCTAGTCTGAAATCGAAACGTATAATAGAGGTTCACCGAGAACACACAAATGGCTAAAGTAGCGGGCAGACTCAAATCCTAGGATCAGAAACAGGCTCAGATTTGTATCTGAGGGTCGGAAAGAAATTCAGGTTTTGGGTCAGATTTGCCTCAGATTGTTTCTCCCAGCTTCAGAAATAGGGTCAGAATGGCGCTTCTAGCCGAAAAAGACCAAATTTCGAATTGTCCTGCTACGAAATTGGGGACATGGTAACAAGCATTTTGCCAGACAGCACACTGTCCAGGGTACCCCTTGTTTGTAACGGAAGCCAATCGAAAAAAAAACAATGGACTAGTGATTGTTGATGGTCGGTGTGCTTGCAGGTCGGAGCTGTCTGTGCTGCTTTCCGACCTAGTGTCCGACTGCGTGGGCTGCTGTGCCTCAGTGGCCGCGCGGGATAGGGAGAGCGGGGAGCTGCTCGGAGTGTCCCTCGCGGCGAGGCCAGACATGTTCGACAAACAGGTGGGTAGTCTGGGTTATCTTGCATGTTTCCCTTCGGTTGAACCAGTGTGTTGGTGATAGGTGTGGTCAATTCGGAGTACTGATCATTGTACCGTTGAGACATATTAAGGAATCCATGAAACGTATTTAATGTGTGTTTTCTTTTCCGATGGACCGTCTGTGCTCGTACGCGTTCACTGACCGTCAGCTGTCGGCGGCCGTGGAATTCATCAAGTACGTGTTCAATCGAGTCGACCTGCCCTACCACCTGGAGGAGAGTCGAGTGTCCAGACCGGTCAGTATTATACACCTTACATTTTGGTAGCACAGACAACCCATCGCATTTGTGATCTTTGTAAGAACACTACGATGCTTGATAGATAGTTCAGACCGGTCAGTACAGATTGCATTGATTTGGTTCGAATTGATACCCATTGGGCTTGTATAATACACCACCTGAAGGAGAAGGATGTCCAGACATGTCAATTTCTCTTCAAAATAAAATTTCAAAATAAAAAAAAGTTTTTTGGCAGTAGGCAACTTTTTTGTTTAAAAAGTCGTTGGTAGATAGTTTATTGCTATATGTCTATTAATACTAATTGTCTCTGTTTGAGATGTGGTTGGCGGTTGTGTCTGTGCGAGCGGACCACGCTCGACAGGGTCTCGGCAGGGCTATTCTACAGGCCAGGTGAGTAGTGTTATTGATTTATTGATTATTGACGACGTCTTTCTTGCAACTTTATTCCTTTAACTGTTCTAAAGATGCAAATATCACACTTTTGTAGTATTTCGGATTTGCATCTGGAGCGCGTTTGTGGGAGAATATAGCCTATGCAGGCAAGAGTGTGAGAGAAGTGGGAGTGTAATGGACAAGTTTTCGAATCACACAGCTCAGACGTCATCAATTTTCCTCACGCGAACGCCAGCCACAATTCGTGTTGT